>PYSR01000089.1:0-138363 GCA_003049425.1 Magnaporthiopsis incrustans
GGTCAAGACGCCAGGAAGAACAAGGTGACGAAACAAGAGCAAGGATGAAGCGGTGCCTTGTGCTCATGTGGAACCAGAAACATCGCGCTCGGGCGAGGCATATGTCATCAGGCATGGTCTGCTGCAGGGGAAGTGAGACTAGGGGGGAAGAATAAGTCAAAGAAGGGCGGGCGGCCTCCATCGCCAGTTGACTCACGCGCGAACCAGCCTTCCTCCTCCTCCCGCCTGCTGGGTGCAGGCAACGGAGCCCCAGCGCCCTCCGTCGTTGGGAGCCGCAGGCCACGATCGCCGAACGGGTTGAGCGACTGAAGCGACGACAGCAGGCCGGTCTGCTGCGAAGTGTTGACAGGTAGGTCTGGTTCGCGGCGCGACCAGCCGAGAGAGCCGAGCGAGTCCCGAAAAGACTGCGACGCCATCCTGACGGTGCCTGTCGGTTTGCTTGTAGTCTCGCACCCCGGTTGTCTTCGCGGCTGGGTAGGTATGTCGAACGGGGCGAGAGGCGTGCGACGGGGAGAGGCGGTTGCAAGCGCGAGATGATGGATGGGTAGTCGTTCAAGGTCGCTGCGGTGTCGTCATAGGCCGGTCAGGGGTGCCCCGGTGATTGATTCTGATCCAGGCGAGGGAGGGATCTCGGGAGTCTAGGGATGAGTGTGTGCGTGCGGAGTCTAGGTCGGCAGGTTTCGGTCGTTGGGGATGGATACGGGGTTTGGTAGAACGGTGGGTGGGTGTGGACACGGGAAACCGAGACGCGAGACGACGAGAATATCGGAGAGACAGAGAGGAGAGACTGTAGGAGGCTAGGTGCCCTCACGGGTTGCAGGTCGGCTGCCCAAGGCTACCAGGATCCGGGCAAAGCTGCCAGGCTGTGGGATGGGGGGTAGCCAGGGGACTCGTCCCGAGGTGTGGTATTTTCGGGGCGCGCGCACACTTGGGCGTGTAGGGAACGGTCCCGGTACTGAGTGTATTGCCGGCAGGCAAGAGCAGCTCGGTTGACAGCTTGATAGAGTGATGATGGTAGGTTTGCGATGGATGATGGTGTCGTGAGGAGGCCATGTCAAAAGGTCATGCCCAAGACGCGGTTCCAAAGGAGGTGTGGATACGGGCGCACCTGGGCGAGCAGACCAACGTGATTGGCCTACGCCGCTCCCTGCCAGACCCCACACAACCATCCGCAGCGGAGCAACAGGATCCACCCCAAGCCCCAGCAAGAGAGTTCGAGCACACCCCAAGAATACCATCGTCGTTTCCTCCTGCACTTTTTGGCGCCGCCGTGGTGGACAGGCTGGAAGGCATCCATCCCATGCGCGCGCACACGGTCACATCACAGCCCAGGCTAGATCCAGACGCAGGCTCATGTACGAATACGTGCATGAAGCAACACTACAGCAGGCCTGGGACCGTCGGTTGCAGGGCAGCCTGTAACCGCACTCTTTCTTGACTGCCGTCGGGCGTGGCCCGGGTCTTCCCCTCACCTCCACGCTTGATCCGCCTGCAGCAATCCCCAGAGCCCCTTTTCGTGCGACGTCTGGCAAGACAGTCTGGGCAGATATCAGATACCTTACCTACCGGCCTACATAACTTCCCGGTTCGGTGGGGGTCGTTGGTGGGTGCTTGAATCTATGGTGGGGATACAGCTACCTACCTACCTAGGTACCTAGGTAGTCCCGTGTCCATCATGGAATTGTACCATGGACATGAAAGTGATTTCCCTATCACTCTTCTCCTCAACGCCTACCACATCAAGTTCATCAGAGATCATCCTGCGACAAATTCACAGGCAGCAAGGTCTTAGCGTTACGCTCAAGGCTGTCGGATCTCTGCGCAGAGTGAGACAGCTCCCAGGACAGCGGCGGGTCGCCAAAGGACTCCATGACTCCATTTGCCAATGGTCCGATGACGCTCGATCGCTATCAGGATTCTCACCGAGATTCGCACCCTGTCTGTGGCTTGCCCTCACCGGAGCCTAGTGGAGGGATTCTCCTCTGTCACTTTCCTTTTATACGAGCCCAACCCGTCTAGGACAGCATCCAAGAGCACCGCCACCGCGAGTCGTGCGCGACACAGGGCGCTAATCGCACTCTGCCTATGCCATCAAGCTCACTTCCGCCTAGATCACAACTAGAGACACCATAAGGGCTGGTGGTTGTGGGGATGGGTCATCGCCGGGGCGAGTTTGGTGCGCCTCGAGTGTCTTACTTGGCTGACCAGACCGTGTCACGTTGGACGCGTGGTGACCCCTCCTCCCCCATCAGCTATTACATGTCCCCCTCCTCATCAGGACTAGGGTGCGCCCTCTCCGCTCCGTCGCGTTTTAAGGGAAATCTCTCAGAGCGCACACAAGCATCCGTGGAATCCGAGCGAACTGGCAGGTGACTGGGCACGTTATGCATCGTCTACTTGCTGGTATATCACTAATTGTAATCCCCATGCGCCGGGAGGTACGTACCCTGGCTATGCGTCCGCGTAGATATGAGGCGCACCCTCCCACCCTCCATTCCAAGATATTCAACTTGGAGAGACCACCACACACCTCCGCCCAGGCACAGCTCCGTCCGTTCGCAACAAGTCAGGAGGCGTCGATGGCCGGGTGTAGGAGTGGGTACGTGCCTTGGGCAGGGAAATACATTATTTTTAGTCTAGATACCGTCCGTGTATATAAGCCGGCACCCTCGGGAGCCAGCTTGCCCAAGTACCTCCCACAACGTTCCCAGCAACCGAGGTGAAAACCCCCATCTGCCTTCTCCCTTGCTTCCCGTCTCCAAATCAAGCTCCCTACCTGGTCCGGACAAACTTCATACTTCACGGTCACTGTCTGCCCCGTCGCCCACGCGGGAAATCAACCAAGCACCGCCCTAATCCCCACGACGGAAGAGGCACAAAGACGCGCGCTGGGCTCGCACGGGAAAGAGGTTGGACAAAGCCGCACCGCAGCGCTCGGCACTCCGTACGTGACAGCAAAGGCCCAGGACGCGACGACATGTGTGATGGCGGCCTAGGCTGATCCGCCCCGCAGACCTGATCGTCGCCACCAGATCGGGTGGCCATCCCGCCGCGGTGGTCGGTTATACTTCACTCATCCCAAGCCGCGCAAAGCCGACTGTGGAGGCAGCACGAGAGCTGGCGAGGCAAAGTACTGTACGTTCGTCGGAAGAGCGGGTCCTCTCCCGACACACCCCCTGCCCTGGCCCCAAACCTTGGATGGCGGGGGATTTGCGATGCATGGGCCCGGGCTGTGGAGGCGGGAGCTGCAGCATCCCTGATGTGACGGGCGGGCGCAAATCTTCAAGATAACATGAATGCTAACCTAACCCCAACCGACAACCCCTCTCCGTCTTCAGGCTCTCTCTCTCTGCTCGCTCGCCCTGTCGCAAGCAGAACAGCGCCGATCGCTATAGACGAACATCCTCAACAGTACCGCCGAGGCGATACCAGTTGATGGGAAAGTGGCGGTCGCATTTTGAGACCCACGGAGAAGAAGAAAGGAGAATAGGACGAAGCGAAAGAACAAAAGGAGAAGGTTCGCGAACCCTTTTCCGGTGCCCACAGTCCTTTGTGATTTCATTTGGCTCCTCATTCCTGGCGCCGCCCCTTTTGATGCGTCTCGTCCCTTCACTGGCCGTTTCTGCCCGCACCGGCGGGGGCGGCTAGGCCGCTCCTACTGGGCGCCGGTACCGGCCAGGCCCCTCCTGTGGCGTTGGCAGTTGAGCTTTGGGTCACCTCAGCGGCTTTGCGCCAGGGAGGACGGGCACCAGTCACCTTGGATCGTCGGTTGGTTGGGCGCTGACTGACAGTGGATTCGTCGGGATTTGCAGACTCGATCAAATCTTTTCTGATTTCGTCATTTCGCTGCTGCTGTGCTCAGCCGCCAACCAGCGAACGGGCAACCGCATAACCAACCAACCAACCAACTCGTCCGCCCATGACCCGCCAAGACTTCCCTTGCCCGTGTTCACCACAGTGCAAGCCAAGAAGGACGACACCCCGAGACCCAGCGCTCGGATTCCCTGTGCTAATCCTCCACGCAACGCTGCCTTCAGCTGGGCGATCGCCCTTGGACCAGACGGCTGCCGATTGAGCGACCTTGACCGCCGCCTTTTCGGTCTTTGCAGACTGTAAAAGCGCCGCCTCAGCTCAGCTTTCAACCCCACCCTTTTTTTTTTTTTTTTTTTTTTTTTTTTTTCNNNNTTTTTTTTTTTTTTTTTTTTTGCCCATCGCCAAACCCGCTGGCGGCACCGTGCCGCATCTTGCTCGCGTCTACTGTGCCACTCCCCAGCATCCCAAAGTTGTCCCTTGGTGTCCCATTGGAAGCGTCCAAGCCCGCCCGGTTTCCGGATTTCTGACCAAGCCAGCCAACCATCCGCCTTACCGGGCCTTCCTCCGAGGGTACCTCGCTCCCTGGCCTTCCCACATAGTGCCACACAAAGGGCCGACCTGCCCGCCTAGGTACCCAAAGCAGGTATCGCGCCCGAGCCGACCGAAATCATCTTTCCCAAAAAGACGCTGCTGCTACACCGCCACATTAGCTCGCTCGCTTTTTATAGCTGCCCTCCTAGGCTGACTTCGTCGAGGTGAGCAACAAAACATACCTGATCCGAGCGAGGACCGCAGCTTCCTTTGACTCTCTCATTCCTCCCCCCTACCTTTCTCCTGCCCTGCCCACCCCTGCCTGCTGCAGGCTCCAGCCCGCAAAGTCCGCTTGCCTCTCTGCCCTCCATCCGGCCTGCCTGCCGACTCGTCGTCAGCTGCAGACTAAACCGCGCACTTTCGCACAGCAGCCGCATTTGAGCCAGCCCTCGACTCATCCTCCACCTTCTTGCCGCAGTTTGCTTCCGCGAACCCCTCGATCGAATCTGGCGTCCCACATCGACGGCTCCCTGGATCGCAAACGCCATCGCTGCATCCTTGGCCCGATCCAAGTCGCTGTCGGCTAACTGTGCCGGTCCTTTTTCTGCGCCTTGTGCACAATTTCCCGACGCTGGTACCGCTCTTTCGGAGGAGCCCACCGCTGATTCGCTCCAACTCGGTCCATCCACCCCGCCATTTCACAGCGACCCGGCCAACAACTCCCGTCTCCCTTGTCGCCCAACCTCGAGCGCGGGCTTCGACTGAAGGAACAGGCACGCACGCGCGCAGCCGTTTCCGGAAATAGCCTTCGCCTCGGGTCGTTCGTTATTGACGCCCGTTTGTTGGGGCCACCACGCAGGCGCCTGGCGCAAAGGAGCCAACGCCGACCGACCGGTGGGCTAGCCCCACCAACCGCCCGGCCTCTCTTCACTTATCGTCGCCCAGACCGCGACTTTGCTTGCGCATCGGCCCTTGCGGGCACCTACAGCAACTTTCGGGGGCCAGACTTTGACACTGCGCACCTGGTAAGCGCAGCGCAGTCAGCCGGCAAACTCCTCATCTCTCTCCATTTATCTTTTCTTCTTTTTGGGACGAACACATCTCGTCATCCATCGCCAGTATCGGCAACATGGCCCAGCACGGCTTCAACCAGCTCGCCGGCGGGCATGGCGGAGGTGGCAGCATCGACCCCAACGATCTCAACATGCCTGGAACCTTCGGCTCTTCGGCGTACCAGAGCAACTTCAACAACTCAAACAACCAGTCAAACAGCTACTCGACCAACTCGGCCATCTTTGGAGACGATGAGCTGCTCGACGGCCTAGGGAGCCCCACCGACGGACAGTCGGGAATCCATGGCGGCGGCCAGGACTTTGGCACCATGAATGAGATGTCTATGGGCGGTTACACAAATTCGATATACACAACCCATCACGGTCTCCCCATGGATCAAAACCGCATCAACGGATACTCAAACACGCCAGAGGGGGATCCTATCCAGAGCCCTTTTGCCCACAACTTCGGCCAGTACCGCCAGATGCACCACACCCAGTCTTTTGGCAACTCGCTCCAGTCGCCCATCTCGTACGCCGGCTCGCCGCTGGCCGGCTCTGACCTCAACCAGGACGGAGGGGACCCCAACTATCTGAATGCCAAGGTCAGGCCCCGCATGCCGACCGCCATGGCGCGCAAGTCCTCCACCACGCGCAACCCCTTGACTCCAAAGGCCTCTACCGCCATGGCCAGCCTTACCATCGGCTCGGCCGACTCGTTTAACCCCCAGCCCATCCCCAACGGCGCCCCGCACCACGACAAGGCGCATTCAGGGCAGTGGATACAGACTCCCAACAGCCTGGGCTCCTACCCTGGATCTGGCTTCTCCTCGCCCATCCAGCCTGGACTGCACAGCGCCCAGATCAACGACATCCTGCTCAAAGGTGGCACATCCATGCCGGCGAAGCTGGGTGCCCCTCTCACCTCGTCGCAAGAGGCCAAGCGCAAGCGGAGGCGGGAATCACACAACCTGGTGGAGCGCCGTCGCAGGGACAACATCAACGAGAGGATCCAAGACCTGAGCAAGCTGGTGCCCTCGCACCGGCTCGAAGACGAGAAGATCAAGAAGCTGATCCAGAACGGCACACCTCTCTCCCCCTCGCTGGGCGGCATCTCAAGCCCGTCACAGGCGACGTCTGGACTGGCTGGGCCCGGGGCCAGGCGGGCGGCAAGCGGCACCGCGGGCAACATCACGACAGGTCTTCCGATTGACGACAAGGACAAAGGTCCCAACAAGGGCGACATCCTGAACGGGGCCGTCAGCTGGACGCGCGACCTCATGTGGATGCTGCACCTCAAGCTGCAGCAGCAGGAGGAGCTGGCCAACTACATAATGGAACTCGGTGGGCAGTTCCCGTTTGAACCCACCGACGACGAGAGGCGCATGCAGACGGAGCTCGTCGAGGCCATGGCAAGGAACGATACGGTTGAGGACTCGAAGCTCTTCGTATACTCGCGCCGGGCAGGCTCCGGCCTGAGGGTTCCGCACCACACAGACTACAGGGGCGAGCCTCTGGACGGCTCAGGGCGGGCCGTTGGCGACGCCACCGGCTCGGCGAGCCCCGCCAAGAACGCTGGCCTCGGCAACGAGCTTGCTGATCCAAACCACTACTGGAATGACGACGACGATGGCAGTGGCGAGCTGGACTTTAAAGAAGAGGACGAGTATATGGACCTGAACTAGGTACCTACCTAGGTATTTACCTAGGTAGCCATCTCGTTCCCGAGGTTCCCGTCATGGTCAAGCTCCACACTATCCCATCTGCCTTTCTATGGTCACCACATCACATTTCTCCTGTCTCTCTGCTCCTAGGTGGGTCTGCCTGAGCGCGACCCGGCAACATCGCCATCACCATCATCTTTATCATTATTATTCATTGTTGCCAAATGAGTTTCATCGCGGACATGGTATACGGTTGTGGGTGGTTAATGGGCGGCTTTTGGTTGGCGTTGACGCTTTTGTTTCCCATGGATGATATCTGTCTGGCGATCCCTCTCGCAGAGGACGCTGTTCACAACCCCTGCTTGCTTGTATTTGGTGGCTTGTTTCGGCCTTTCCGTATCTCCCTTTTTACCCCTCTTTCATTCCTTTTTCTCGTTCCATCTCTGGTCTGGCTTTGCGCTCGTCTTGTGTCGTCAACCCTTGCAGCCTGTATTTCCCCATTTCTTTGATATCTCTCGATCATCTACTTGTCGAGTTTGGAGTCTGCACGCTCTCCCCGTCGTTACATCATATCCATCGCATATCTGATTGTAGTTACCCTCCGCTTTTTTCTTTTCTTTTCTTTCTCCCTCTCCTTTATCCTTTGGGTTCTTTGCATGTATTCATTTCCTGCCTGTCTCCCCTTTTTATTTCACCCACGGCCAAGCCGTTGCATTCTCAATCGGTAGTTCGGGAGCAAGTCGGTCATGGCGGCGTAAACTTTTGGGAAATGTTTCCCCTTTGACAGGGCGGGGCTGGGCGCTATCGACCCATGCATGGGAGAGACGGGTTTCGCTTTTGCTCTCTTTTATTTCAATATGATTTAGGCTTTACCTCGCATCTTGGTGCTTTGACGCTCAATGGTTTGTCCTCATCCATCTATCCCTCTCTCCTATCACCGCGTTCCACTTGTTCTTTCCACCGGGATTTACAATATGTCGTGTGGCCGTGATGGGCTTCTAAGGGCGCTTCGACGGCGACTTGGCACGATTCCTCCCCTTTTTTTTTTAACAATACCCCCGCTCGATATATCCTAGTGTACTGGACAGGCGATAGTTACCAGTGTCTTATGCAGAGGAGATACTCGCTCATGGCTGTCAAGAGGGCCCACACGTCGCGTCGTTTCATGTCCTCCTGGAGCGCAATCCTCTCGAGCGCACAGTGGCCGTTGAAGTATTTCCAAAAGACGGGCCACGTGTTGGCAACTCTCTCGTCCCACTCTGCGGTCGACGTGACGCCCTCGCCGCCGCCGCTCTTAGTACTGCTAATACCAGCCACGCCGTGGTTGCCGAGGCTAGCGGCGCCGAGGGAAAACGGGGGCGGGACCTGGCCGCCGGGACCCGAGGCAGGGTCGGCGCCGGAAGCGGTAGTAGTGCCACCGCCGACCAGAAGGGCGCTGCGCCCGCGCAGGCGGCGGCCAATGGCGCTCAGGTAGAGGCTCTCGGTTCCCGTGACGGTGTTGGGGTCGAGGATGATATGGGGCGAGAGGTGTATGAGGTGCGGGGCGTTGTTGACGCTGGGGTGGGCCGTCTGGGCCGGCTGTGGTCTCCGGGCGTGCGCGCTCGCCTTTTCTGCCAGCTCCCGCGCCGCCTTGTCCGCCAGCCGGTCGAGCCGGGCCTTCTCGGCCGCCTGCTGGGCCGCTGTCGGCTGCGGCCGCACGTGCTGTGACGCCTGCGTCCCGGTCGGCGATCTCATCGAGGGAGATGAGGATGCGGGCCGCGACTGCTCCAAGGGAGACGGGGTGCCGGACGGCAAGATGCCGTCGCCGCCTTCGGGCGCACCGTCCGACCCATCGGTAGCGGTAGAGACGGAACTGCTGGACCGTGGCTGTGGCGAGAGCAGCTGATACTGAGAGCCCCCGCTGCTCTTGCGCTCTTCCGAGACAGGGATGGGCGCGACTGCTGCAGAAGCACCGCTGCCGACGGTGGCATTGGAAGAATCAGCAGCAGCAGCGGTGGCGGCGGCGGCTTGTGCGGCTTTGGCCTTGGCGAGCTCCTCGGCCTCGAGGGCGTGTTCGACCTCGTAGATGATCTCTGGCCAGACGACAACGTAAGCGAAAGTACACAGCTGGGTGACCCAGCCGCCGCGCATGAGCCACGTGAGGATGCGCATGTACTCGGCGCGGATGGTCTTGTTAGGACAGAAGAACTTGTAGGGGCGCGGGGCGGCCGAGAGGTCGGCGAGGATGTTGGGTAGAGGCGGGCAGTGAGGGAAGGCGCGGGCGAACTTGACGCTCGCCTGGGGCAGCTTTTCTAGGTCGCAGTTGGGCGAGAGCACGTAGATGTCGCGGGCATGCAGCGGCGGGATGGCGATGGCGCGCCTCCAGAAGATGAAGTGGTGCGCGAACTGGTGTATCTGGCTCAGGCTGAGGAGGTTGGACTGGCTGGCGACCTGGTGGAACCTGCATGTCTCATCATCAGCTCCGACCTCGTGCGCTTGTCCGCCCGCCTTGGGCTGCCGACTCTCCGAAGTGTGACGGGCGAGAAAAGACTCACGACAGCGTTGGCTTCGAATGTCTTATAAACTCGATCATGGCCATGGTGGACTCGTCCGGGTCTGACTGTAGCTCCGTGATGATCTTCTTGTCCTCATCAAGCAGCAGCAGGCCAAAGTTCTTGTCCAGAAAGCCGAGCTCGCTCGGGTCGCGGCCGCTGCCGGCGAACGAGTTGGCCGTGGTGAGCCATATTCCCGTCGCATCAGGCTCGCCCTCCTGAGGAAGGTCCGAGACGTGCAGCGGGATGGGAATCTGCACCGAGTGGGTGACGGCACCGTCCTGGGTGTCGAGCTGCAAAACGGCGATCCTGTTCTGGCTGATGGCCTCGTAGACGTCCTGCATCGACTGGGCGAGCGACGAGGCGGCCAGGATCTCGTGCCACAGCGTCGTCATCTTTGTGCGGTCTTCGCGGGCCTTTTCCTTGAGCGCCAGGATCTTCTTGGACTCCTTCCACACAAAATCGTTCCGCTCCTGGCAATACTTGTAGTACTTGTTCACCTGGCGGATTATGTGGGTGTACATGCTGCTGACGAGCTCCTTGACCTCGTGCTTTTTGGGGTTGAGGAAGAAGACTAGGTTGAGCATGGTCATGGAGCTGACCTTGTCGTTCTTGTCCTTTTCTTGGTCCTTATCCTTGTCGTTCTCCTCTTCCTCGTCCTCCCGCGGCTCCTGTCCAGAGCCGTCCGCTTCATCTTGACGACCGGATCCGTCACCTGCCAGGGGCGACAGACCGGCAGCATCGGATCCGGCCTTGGCCGCCAACCTGACGGACTCGCCCAGCTGGCGGACAGCATCCGATTCGTGCTGGGCGTCCAGGTCTCTGATGGTGGAGAAGAGGCTCCCGGATGAGAAGACACTGGCCTTCTTCTTGAGCTCGTTCTTCTTTTTCTTCTTCTTGCGCTTCTTCCAGCTGCCGCTTTCGGGCACGTGGATTGGGTAGGAGACGCAGTAGATGGGGTCCAAGGAGAGCTGGAACAGAGTCTTGTGGTAGGCGCGGGCCGGGGTCAGGATGCTTTCCAAGTCCTTGGTCGGGAACCCGGCGACATGCTCCCAGGGCACGATCTGGGTGCCGCTCTCAGTGACCAGGTGGTCGTCCTGGTTGCGCTGCAGCATGACGGCAGGAGAAGAGCCATCGGCGTCCAGCCCGGGGGCGAGACGCTGCTCCCTGTCGGCGAAATCGCCGCCCTCGTCGTAGTCGTAGTCCTTGGCATGGTGGCCGTGGCCATGGCCGTGTTCCCTCTCGTCGTCATCCAGGCCACCAGCAGCAGGCCGGTCAGGGGCCACATTCACATGCGGGGGGTAGTGGAACACGAAGCTCGGGCCATCTCTGGAGCGGTTAATAACGAGGGCAACGCCAAGGAAATTGGATGGGTTGGGGAGGATTGGAAGCGCCATAACTGCGTCGGCGGTATCTGACAATAGCCAGCCAGGCTGTGGACGATCCAGATCCGGCCTCTCCCGCGCCCGTGGGTTACGCTGTTCACCGACAGTTTCGGCTGCCCCAACGGGCGGACGGCTACCTCTGAACCAGGTGGTGGTACGGGAGGCATGAAGCGGACGACGGCTTGCATGTTCCCGGAAGAGGCATTGATGGCAGGGGGCGGGGCGGCGGCTGATGGCTGGCGCTGCCTAGCGCTGCACTCGCTGGCTGGTGTGGATCCAGACCCCCGCCGTCAGCTCGACATGAGCCTCTGGAGCTCACCGCCTGGGTGGGCCAGCCCCAAGGGGTGCTCCCTGTATGGTCTGTGGGCAACGCGGCCCCAGTGGCGGAATTCGGCTCGGCTGCGTCATTGCGCGTGGGGGCAGAAGGGGCTAAAACTGCCGCATGCGAAAAAGATGAAAGGAGAGGAAAAGAGAGAGAGAGAAAAAAAAAGACGGGAATGGCTGTCAACGGACCCGGGGGCTGTTCCGAAGGACAAATAGCTGAATAGAGAAACCGTGGGCCGCTCAATTGCATCATGACTGGACAAATGTGTGCACGTGTGATGATCGTTGAGCTAGAGGCTGGCGCTGGCTGTCGTCAGAGAAGGAAATGTGCCGCGTGATCAATTTTGAAGGGAACGCCCGCCGCCACCGTTTGAACCGCCGCTCGCAGCTAGGACCCTGCCTCGGCGCTACCGCTAAGGTGCGTAGGAAGCAGGTAGGCAGGGGACGGCTGCGGTCGTGATGCAGACCTTCGTTGGCTTTCTCGAGTTTGTTGGTGCTTCTTTTTCTTTCACGTGTCGATCAACGCGCAAATAAACGGATCCCTGCTTCCACTTCCGCCTCTTTGCTTTGCCGGCTTTTCTTTTTTTTTTTTTTTTTTTGTCGCAGCGCCCACAAACCCTCCCCGCCTTTGACTTTTGGACGACACCTACACCTACCCACCTAGGTACCCAAGCTCCTGCCTCACTCGCTTCCTCTGGCTGGCCGTTTTACGCAGAGTGGCCGTGACGTTCGAGGACGGACGTCGCTGTCCGCCCCCTCCCTCTGACCCTTTGACCAACCCTTGACCCAGCCTCTGTCGAGTCAATCACCTCGGCGAACGTAGCCCGCCTGCCTGCCATGGCCAAGACCACCACCCTCGTCGAGACCAACGGCTGCCGCCCGTCCAACGGCCTTCCCAAAGACGCCGCCCCGCAGAAACACCACCACCAGATCCCCTACATCCCGCTCTCGTACCGCGGCGGCGACGCGGCGAGCAGCAATGCCTCGGCCCTCGCCCTGATCGGCGCCCTGCGGCCTCACTGGGGCTCCGACGTCGACTTCCGCCGCTTCACCGACGGCATCACAAACACCCTGCTCCAGGCCCGTCCCCGCGCATGCGAGCCGCTACCCGGCGAGTCCGACGACGATGCCCGCGACCGCGAGGCCATCCTGCTGCGCGCCTACGGCAACGGCACCGACCTCCTGATCGACCGCAACCGCGAGGCCCAGAACCACGAGCTGCTGGCCCGCCACCGCCTGGCTCCCGAACTGCTTGCGCTGTTCGAGAACGGCATGCTCTACCGCTTCGTCCGCGGCCGCGTCACCTCCCCGCAAGACCTGCGCCGCCCCGACGTATACAGGGCCGTCGCCCGCCGCCTGGCCCAGTGGCACAGCACCGTGCCGTGCCTTGGGCGCGCGGCCGCCCAGTCGCTAGCCAAACGCCCTGCTCCTCCTCATGCTCCCGCCACCAACGGCCATGCCGCCGCCACGACAAACGGCGACGACGCCGCGCACCGCGCCAAGATCGACAGTGTTGCCCCCGGAAAGCCGTCGCCAAACGTGTGGACCGTCATGCAGAAATGGATTCTCGCCCTGCCCACCGAGACGCCGGCGCAGCGCCAGCACCAGGCCGCTCTGCAGAAGGAGCTGGACAGGATGGTCTCTGAGCTCAGCCGGCGCCCAGGGCTTGGCAAAGATGGCCTTGTTTTTGCGCACTGCGACCTCCTGAGCGGCAACGTCATCATCCTGCCCGCCCCGGCCCCCGCTTCGGCTCCCGCGTCGGCGCCAGCGGCCATTGCTGACGAGCCCAGCGTGGGCGGCTGCCGTTCGACAAAACCGTCTGCGTCGTCGTCGGTGACTTTTATCGATTACGAGTACGCCACCCCATCGCCGGCCGCCTTCGACCTGGCCAATCACTTTGCCGAATGGGGCGGCTTCGACTGCGACTACAGCGTGTTGCCCACCAGGAAGCAACGGCGCGAGTTTATCGACGAGTACATGCACGCCTACTTTGGTGGTGGTGTTGGTGCTGGTGAGCAGAACGGTAATAGCCACCACCACAAGGTCTCGGCAGACCAGCTGTTCGACGAGGTCGATCTCTTCCGCGGCGTCCCGGGCTTCTACTGGGGCATCTGGGCCCTCATCCAGGCGACAATATCCGACATTGATTTCGACTACGCCTCGTATGCCGAGACCCGCCTGAACGAGTACTGGGCCTGGCGCGCCGAGCAGGACGGCTCCCGTGCAGCGGCGGGCCAGGAAATGCCCCTGCGCGAGCGGCGGTGGGCCCAGGAAGAATAGTAGCATGCTTTTCCTTTTACTTGCCCCTTTTCCGCTTCCCCCTCGCGTTTTGGAGGGGAACCGCGCGGAAAAGGAGGTGTGGTCGAGCGTGATGGCGGTTGGCTGCACTGCTCACCTCGAAATAATAGCCTCTTTTTGGTATAATCTCTTTTTTAGAATAGGACATCTGGCACAGCAATGTCGACTTGTCAACAGACGTGAAGCCATGCTTTTTTTTTTAATTATATATATTTCATTCTTCCCCTAGTTTCATTTCCTTCATCATCCCATTTTGAAATCTTCATCCCCATCTCCATTAGTTTCGGGGTATCGCTTGCTCACTTAGACATGTCTCAACGCGATAGACGATCGAGCCACGGGGAGTCGAACGGTGGGCTCTTGTGTTGGAATGGAAGCATGGGGTGCCTGACTGCATTTCAACATGCAGAGGGTGGTCCTCACCAAAATAATAAAACTGGAAAGCAAAGTCTCGATAGAGGCTATTAGACTTTGTCGGCACTCGGACCATAGAATCCAGACGAAAACCATGTTTCACGGAGATAAGATCTTTCACATGATACCGGGCTGAGGACGCACGCTACAACTAATAGCTAGCGTCTAGTCTTGGATCGTCGGTTACAACGACGGACTGGGCACGGATCATGTCACGAATAGTTCCCTTTCTTTACCGCAACTTCCGCTCGCATATGACCGGTGCTGCCTAGTCGAACAGAGGACTCGGCAGTTGCAGGATCAAATTAGCGCAGTATCCTATGCCGAGGAAACAAGACAGTGACGTTGCTGTCCGTTCGAATTCTTTGCTTCATGAGGCAACCTGGCCGCCTAAAAAAAAGTGCCAACACGGCCATCAAACCGGTCCATGGAACAACACGTTGGCCCCAGGGTTTAAGCGGACCGGGCGACTGTAGAAAGGAAAGAGAAAAAGGAAATGAAGAGGCGCAAAAAAAAGGTGATATACAAGAAATTAGGTCCGTCCCAGTCGCTGATGGAACACTGAACGTGATAATCGTAAAAGTACCCCAAAGACCAAAATACCGATCCACGAAGTAAGGATGAGGACGTATCCAAACGGAAAAGGAACATGGAGGTAGAGAGATATGACACACAAAGATACCATGGTATATTAACTGGAGATGGAAACACTGGTGGCTGAGCTGTAGATATAGATAGATAGGCGGTACTCCGGGACATGGAGGGGAAAAAAAAAAGGATAGTAAAAAGCAGGGCAAGGTATATCGAGACATGGAAAAGAAATAATGGCCAAACGCATAGTACTAAGCAACAAATGCGAAGTGAATCTTGACGCATAGGTTGAAATCCGTCCGTTTAAGGCCGAAAACTGACCATGGGTCAGGAAGACTCGAGTCTGAGGATGACATGCATCAGGAGTCGATGTCCATTCTGTCGAGGGATGTCGCTGGAGGGGAGCCGGGCTTGATCGCCACCTTCTCGGCAGGGACCTCGCCGCTACCGACGGGGCCGGGTTGGTCCTCGGCCTCGACTGCCCCGTTGACGCTCAGAGCCCGGTCGTTGTCTGCCGGGATCCCTCCTCCAGCCAACGGTGACTTGTTGCTGTTACTGTTACCGTTGCCCGCGGCGGCGGACCCGGGGACGCTGGCGTTGGAGTCCGAGTCTCTCCTTGCGTCTAGGCCCGAGGCGCTAGCGACCGTGGTGGCGCTCGGGGGCCCTCCGCCGCTCTTAGGGGTGGCCGGGACTATGACGTTGAGCACGCAGTCGTCCAGGTGCTCATAGAACTCCTGTGCTGTGAGGAACTGGCTCTGGCAGATGGAGCACCTTGCGCCCGACTTGGTTTGCAGGCATGCCGAACCACCCGCGCCTCCGCCTTCGCCGGCCACCGCAGCCCTCGCTGCCGTGCTGAGCACCATCTTGCGGCTGTTTGGCGGCGTCTGCTCAACATTGTGGACCGCTGTGAGATGCCGCTTGAAGACGTCGGCCCGGTTGAAGGCCTTTTCGTACGCCGTGCCGGCGCCGGGACAGAAGGGACACACCATGGTGCCTTTGTAATGGGTCAGCGCGTGCCGGTTCTTGTCGTACTTGCGCGCGAAGCCCTTGGTGTGGTATTCGCACGACTCGATCGGGCACTTTTCCGGCCTCTCCTCCATGTGTGTAAGCATGTGGGCGGCCAAGTCCTTGAACACGCGCCCGCACTCGGGATGTGGGCACCGGTTCCTGTTTGACGGCTGCGTCGGCTCCTCGGACAGCTTTCCCGGGATCGTGTGGTGGTTGAACATGGAAACTGGGCTCGGTCCAGGGCTGTTTGATTGGAATATCAGCGCGGCATTGTGGGGTGGCATGTCGAGTGAGGCGGTCATCAGCAGCGGAGGCGGAGCATGTTGCAGGCCCGTCATGTGCAGCGCCGGCGAGGGTACGGGCCGCGGCGGGGGCGGCGGTGGCAGTGGTGGTGGTGGCGGCGGATGGAGTGTTGGATGAGGGGTCGGAGTTGGAGCCAAGGGCATCGCGGGGACCGCAACATGCCCTGAAGTCGGGGCCGGGGCGAGTTTTGGTACGTCGAGCACTGGGGAGCGCCGGACGTGCGGTGGGCTGAAGTCGGTGATGATGGGCTTGTATTCGACGTCGTCCTCGCCATCAGACGAATCCACCGGATCCTGGACGTCGACCGACTGGCGGACCTCGCGCATCCAGTCCTTCAGGATGGTCATGGTGGGCCAGTCGCCGCTCGCCTTTCCGCCGCGGTGAGGATTGAAGTGGGCCCTGCGCAGATGGGCGGCGGCGTTGTAGTAGGCGCCATAGCGTTTCTGTGTCACGCACGCCTTGCATTTTGACAGTGGCACGACGGGCTGCGGCGAGTTCAGCGGGCTGCTGCCGTGTGGCTCTGTGCACACCCACCTCTTGACCATGGCCGCGTGCTTGGCGTCCGTGTGCCTCCGCAGCTCGTGCTCGCCCCTGAAGCCTTCGGGGTACTCGTTGCACTTGGTGCAAAACACCCTCCGCAGCGGTTGCCGGTGGTGGTCCGACGACCTGACCCGCGACGCCGGGATCGGGGACGTCAACCCTCTGCCAACGACGCTGCCGCTGGCCCGCGACAGTGTTGGGCTTCCGCCCCCTGTGGTGTGCCTCCTACCTGCGAGGCTGCCGTCTGTGTGGTCTCGGGGTGAAGTCAAAAAGCCGCTCCCTGGCGTGGCGCCCTTGGCCGAGTACGGCTCCCTGTGATCCCTAAAGTCCCCAGACTCCCTGTCTGAGAACAGCGAGGCGCTCGACGGCCAGGCCTCGCCAAAAGACCTCGCGTGGGCAAGCTGCCTGGTCTGATCCGGAGCAGGGCGCGGCATAGGCGGTAGCGCCGTGAAGCCTGCGCGGCTTGGCGATCTTTGGCGAACGAACCCATGGTAGAAGGCGCCTTCTTGTCCCCCACCTCCGAGGAGCATCAGAAAGTCTTTGGTGGACTGAATGCCACGCTCACCCCACGTGTCGCGGCGAATGATCATATTGACCGTGGTGAAGAGCTCGCGGTCGTCTTCGGGCATTTCGACGGATCCGGCGGCCAGCTCGTCCAAGACCGAGGGGGACGGCACGGCGTATATGCCAGCAAGCGCCTTGTACAGGGTGTGCATAGCAGCCGCGGCGGCCGCGGCGGCATCCGCGCTTGGGGTAGAGGCCCTGCGCTGCATGGCAGGCGCCTGCCTGGTATACATGCTGGCCATGTCCACCAGGACCGTCCTCACTATGCTGAAGATGCACATCGAGAAGAAGACGGCGAGCCAGCTCTTGCGGTCCAGCATGCTCTTGCACAGCACAGCGTCTTCGAACGACTGAAGGAACTGTGTCAGGCAAGCGGAGACGAGGCGGTAGCGTCCGTGAGAGTCCATGTCATCCAAGGCCGAGGGCGGATTTGGCACCATGCTCTCTGCGTGTATCGAAGGGTCGGCTTGCTGCAGGTCGAACAGGAGGACCTCGCGAAGCAGCAGCTTCGCACGGTACAAGACGGGGAAAGTCGCGGCCTCGGCGTCTCTCGAGTCCGATATCAGGCCGCTCATCTTGAGGAGTTGCCAGTAGTTGTACGCCGTCCCGCCCATGTTCCAGCTGCCAGCAAGAACGGCCAGAACGGGAGGCGGCCGGTCGACGGGGTCCCGCATGAAGGATGCGAGGCTCGGGTTCGCCGGTGGTAGGCTCGCGAGGTCCTCGGTCCACCAAAAGCCGTCGTCAAAATCAAGGTTGGCCTTGACCATACGCGCGATATCCGGCGCAACCACATACGTCCGCTCCAGGAACTCGTTCATATTCCGTCGCTGGGCCAGGGGCGACGTCATGGGCGTGTGGATCTGCCTGGGGGACAGCGACGCCGGAAGCATGACGTCGGCCAGAGCTTCGAGCGGGCCGCGGTGGCAGCCGAGGAGTCTCCACACATCATCCTCGTAACCCCCCGTGCTCGACTGGTCACTGCAGGCCGAGCAAGGATCGTGCGAATCGCAGGCCATCTTGAATGCCCTGCAGCGGATGCAGGATCCCACGTCGCGTAACAACCTCAGTTCTCCTATGGACTCGAGCCGAGACGGGCCGACCCGGCTTCTCTTGAGTGGGGGCAGGAGGGGATCAACCTCGGAGTCGACCGAGCCTCTGGACGGGCCGGGGTGCTCGGACACGAACGAGTACGTCCTCAGGGATTCACGCTGATCCCGAGCGCTCCTCATGTCATGGCCGGGCGGAGCCGGGTGGGCAGCGCCAGCGCGGCCAGGGGGTGGTAGATACAGCGTGGGCGGATTCTTGGGGTATCCGTGAAATGGCGGGCGGTAGCTGGGCGCAGCATCCGAAAATACGACGTGATTCTCGCCGACCGAAAGGCCCGAGTCCCGCTTGAGTGGCGGAACGTGTTCTCTGGCGTGCTGGTCGCGATCTTCCCGGTGGGTGAAGCCATAAATGTAGTGCAGGCATCGGTCGTCGCTGCACTTGAACGAGTGCCCGAGGGCCCCCGCCGCCAGACCAAGGCCACCATGGGCTAGAGGCACTGGCATGCTGTCTCGGAGCCGCCAGGCACGGGCGACGGGGTCATAGTGCGCGAGGTTTCTATCTAGCCATGCCGGATAGCCTTCTGGCGCCTCCGCCTCTCGGCACAGCTTCAAGGCCTGAACGAAACCGGGATCGTGGATGTCCACGCCTGATGGGCACGCAGGTTTTCGAATCAGACGCCGTGCTGGAGGGGTGGGAGACGGGAATGGGCGTTCGTCGGCGCGCTCTTCCGAGCACGCAGAGCCAGAGCTGACGTACCTTGTTCTATGCAAGCGCTCTCTAGGCACTCGCACTGGTACTGGAGGAATCGTGCCTCCTCGATCTCCGACAAGATTGGGATCTTCCCCAAAAGACCTGGCGGGGCATGGGTTAGACTAGCAGCTATGGAGGGCGCAGGTACATGCGCACAACGGGGGACTCACGGTTGTCTTCGGCGTAGGCGTGCAGCACCCGGAGCTTGTGGCGGAGCATGTCCAGCTCGAGGCGGACGTTGGGGCCATACTTGCGGGGTAGCAGTGCCGCAAGCTTGGCCTGGATCTCTAGTTGCTGGTCGAGCAGGGCACGGATGGCCGGCTCCAAGGCTGGGTCGTACGCGGCCGAACTGTCGCGGTCCAGACGCGGTGCAAGGCCCTCGGTAGCTGCCATAGCCGGTCCGGTCGGGGGCGAGGAGGACGGGCAGCAGCCGAGCCAGGAGGCGGGGTCCCTCCGCCGGGGAACTTGGGCTTGCACGAGGGGGTGCGGCAGCGCCCTGATCTCGTTCGAAACCGACCAGTCCAGTGGAGTACTTGGACAGGCCCCGAGTAGGGGAAGCAAGAAAAATTTACAAAAGATGGCAGATGGGAAGGTGCTTGGATAGTTATGCGGTGGTGGTGATGCAGGACGGTACCAACGGGCGCGTGGCACTGTAAAGTCAAGGTCAGCTTGCACGGCCGCTCAGCCGGGCTGGCTCAGCTCTCCCCTTCCTGGATTCCAGCCTCTTTCTCGGCCCTCCCGACAACACGGGCGGCCCTTTGCCTCGGAGGATCAGCGGCGCGAGCTGAACGGGCGGTGCCGGGCCGGGCGTCCGATTCCTGTCCTGGGCCCCGAGGGACTCCCGTCACCTCCCTTCCCCTTCTCCTCCCTTTTCCGTCCGGCCGGCCAGATCAGACGGGGCGCGGCGGCAGCAACAAATACGCGGCGAGGCGGGACGGATGGGCGCAAAAGCGCTGGCGTGTGCAGGCGGACGAAGCCAAACCGCGTGGCAAGAAATATGGGCGCACACGCTCTCGTGGGCGCGCGCGCCGCAACTCACACCGCACCGGCCGCCAGCTCCGGAAGTTGCTTCGGCGCATCAAAGATTCGTGGGGCAGAGGATGAGCAACAACATGGCAGTTGGCGGTGGTGGCTTGGAGAGGCGAGCAAGACTAGCGTGCTGGGAGCAAGCCCGAGGTAGGACCATGCGAGACGACTGGTCGTGGTGTGCGAGGGCACAGGCAAGTGTGTGTGTGTGCGTGTGTGTGTGTGTGTGCGTGGGTGCGTGCGTATGCACTCAGCTCAGTGCCTTGGTGTGTACTCGGCGCACATCAGCCCTCAGTAGTATCTGATAGGCAAATCCGGCGTGTCGAGGGCGAGTGTGTGGTGTGGTGCAGTGCAGCGCATGTGTGTGGGCGCTGGTGGGCAGCAGAAACCGAGGCGACCAGGGAGATAAGCAATTGGTGCCGAGATCTGTCACCAGGCCATCAGCTAGAGATGCGGGCGGCCAAATCAACGGCGGTGGCGGACGCATCAACTACCACCCAGGAAGCCAGCCTGGGTCCAAGCCTCCCTAGCACGGTACGGCAGGTGGCTCAGTGGCGGGCATGGGGGACGAGGATGGGTGGCCCCCGGCCCGTTCGATGCGAGATGGATGGCCGGCTCCTCCTTCCCTGTTGATGAGCGATGGGACCCAGTCATAAAAAGTGGAGTGGGCTTCTTTTATTTCTCGCCCTCTCTCATTTTCCTCTTTCTCGTCTCAGTGCACGCGGCTTAGGTATCCTCGCCCCATCAACTGAGCAGACTCCGTGCTGAGGAGGTTCTTTTTGGAGAATTTGGGGGATATGATCAAGTCCCGGTTGAGATTGGGATAGTGGAGCATCCATCATTGGGACTCACAAGGGGCTGGCGGGCCTGGGTACACCATACGGACATACCTCGGTACCTCGCAGGCTGGTACCAAGAAAAGTTGACCGGCAGCTGCGTGGATATTTCCCAGGCACCAACCAGCGCCCGTCGTCCGCCGTGCTGTGTGCCAAACCTCGAGGTCGCAAGCAACCAAACTAAACAGCCGGCCGGGGGGGAGCCAGCCGCCTTGGACCGTTGTGCCCGCATGACAGCCCTGGCAAGGCCATGGGGACGGCGGCACCACCTGGACTGGGGGAACAGAGCCGGGAAGCGCATACATGGACGCAGCCCGTCCCGTCTCACCTACTAACAGGAGGATGGTGAACTCAGCACCCAAGGTGTATTCCGTCTGTAGTCGTCTCGTTGGGCCAGCCCAGCTCGGTTCGACACATCGGGTGGGCACCGCAGCCCGAGGCAATTCAAATCACCTTCTCTCGCAATTTCACCATGCTCAGGCCGGCTAACCGCATGGCAATGGGACACGCGCACGGACCACCAAGCAGCTGCACCGTATCATCGGACCCAACTTGGCTGGGTGCGCCCATGCAGTCAGTCAGTCCACAAGCGTATCTCTCGAAGCCCAGCGGTACATGGCGCGCATGTACCGGCCGCTGTGATTGGCAATTGACCAGGACTCGGTTCTTTTATGGAGACCCGGCGGCTGCTGACCCCCAGAGACTGCGTCCCGGAACCGGCCAAGCGGGCGAGACCTCAGCAACAGAACCCCCAGCTCCTTCCCCGTCATTCCCAACCTCGCGCCAGACAAAGGCTGGCCGCAGACGCAAGCACGCACGCATGCCACGCCACACACTCACACACCACGTCGCACTCCCAGCTCGCTTCCACATCCACCACACCATCTTATCACATTATTCCTTCTCTTCCATTTCGTCCCTTCGCCGCGACGGGACATGCAAGCAAGGGCCGAAGCTCGGAAATGGCGTCAGCTGATTCGCCCAGCCGGCACGCCGTGGGACAGACAGCTCCCGCCCAGCGCTGACAGTAGCACCCCTGTCGAGCAGCTCACTGAACCACATCGACTGGAAGCGGCCAGCCCCCGCCATTCTGCAAAGCGACCTACCGCGCATGTATGTGCATAGGGTACGTGCCTGCCTGACAGGGAGCACGACCCTGTTCCAAGGCACATCTGCCCATTCCGTCTCGCAAAGACGCCATCGCATGAGTGCTACCCATCGTATGAGGCGGCGAGGCCGAGCTAGCGCCCTTTTCCTCGCGTGCATGTTCCCCTCCCAAGCCGCAGCCAGCTCGCTCCCGTTGCCAGTGCCGAAAACGGTTCCTCTTGGGAATTTTGTCATTTCTCACAAAGCGGGGGAGCCAAGTCCCAGCTGAAGGGATGTTTCCGCCCAGCAGCCCCAGACAGCTTTTGCCCATGTCCCTTTGGAAAGTATGACCAAATCCCCGCCATTGATGCTTCGGACGGTTGTGCTAGCTGTTGCTGCTTCGCACTTCCTTTTCCTTTTTTTTTCTTCTTCTTTGGTCGCACAAACTCTTGAGAATGTCACAAATAGGGTGTCCGCCGACCCTTCGCTTGTGTGCTCTGCCGCTCGTGCATCCAGAGGAGTGGGTAGATACGGAGATTGTATGGTTTGTGCAAGGCCGGTGGGACGGACAGCTATTATACATACCTATGCGCAGGTATTATTCTGGCGCCAGCAAGCGGATACTCGATAAAGACACATCCTTGACTCTGTCGGCGGAGGTCCATCATTGGCCCCTCGGGGCTAGACTGGAAAAGGGCGGCGTTAATTACCAGGGCTCCCGGCCTCACAAAAGGCGGCGTCAGTCGACGACAGCCTAGCCATTGTCGACCGCCTTGCGCGCCACCACCCCACCTTGCTTGGTGCCCTCCTTCGTTTTCATTCTTCAATATTGCACTGGGCAATATAATCGCGCGCCACAAAGACATGCCGACTCGATTCGAGCGAGATATCTGCCACGTGCTGAGGCATCGACGACGCCCGACATGGAACGGGGCTGACTGGCGTCACAAGCGACAGTCCATATGAAAAGGCGCTAAGCGCTCATAGTTACGCCGGCCCCGCCGGTGTACGAAGGGTTGCCGTCGGCGGCAACGCCTGAAGGAGGTATGTATGTGCACGGGTACCAGGCACAGGTAGTATTGGACGCTTGTGCGACAGCAGAGTTGACGCCCAGCGCCAGAGCTATAGCACTTCTCCATGCATCATGACGAATCGAATGCGGTGGACATGCTTCGGGTCAAGATGTGTCCACCCCAAAAGAGGGCCAGGGTAGGCCAGCATGTGCGCAGAGCGATTCAGGCGTCTACATGGGAGCGTGTGCTCTGCGTAGAGATTCACAGAATGGGGCTTGATGCATAAATCCTCGTGCTCCCAAGCGGCTGGACGCAGTGGCGCGTGAAACGACTCGAGATGCGGGCGGCAAAGGCTCGCAGAGGTCCCTAATAAGGAACGAAGCATATTTCAAAGGGGCGGATATCCATGAATGGCATGGATGGCGCATGGAGACAAGCAAGCATGTCCCAGTATAATTGAGGCAGGTACCCTCCGAGGTGAGTGCGGAGACGCATGCCCTACGAGGCACCACCCAGGAAGCGGTCGGTGTATTCGTTCGAGAACAACTCCGGCTGAACGGAAGCGAGATTCGCAATTGACCGAGACGAGAAAAGAAGATGGAAGACGAAGGCGAAAAAAAAAACAGTAGCGATTCGGTGGAATAAGATGTGGAGATCCAACATGACAAAGTGCAAATTATGCCAGGTCGGCCGGACAGGGTGGACGATTTCATTCCAAACCCCCGATCGATGAGGGACGTAGGAGTAATAGAAGGAAAAAAACCGTTGGAAGTGGCTGCGTGACTCGGCATAACGCCACGAGGCCACAAGGACAACGGCTGGGCAGTGGAGCGCTCCCCTGCGAAATGGGGCACGCAGCTGGGGGGACCCACTCCACCCTACCGTCTAGGTGGTCCGTGCGGGTTAGCGATAAAGTGCGCTGACTGGGTGCAGGGGTTTCATTTCTCTGCTGAGCCAAGGTTTGCCCTGCCCTGCCTTGCATGCATGCATGGCAGCTGCGTAAAGCAGGCGGCGGGCCGGGGCTGTCTTTTCTCTCGCTTCGCTTCCAGTTCCTCTTCCTCGTCCTACGGTGGCTGCTGGCTGGGTGCTGAAGAATGGAAAGTTGCGCCCTCGAATTCAGATCGGACCAGGCCCCTGGCACCTCCGGCTGCTTGGCCGCCGTCCGTTGGCGTGCGACCATGACCCAGCCCAGATCAGCCCAGCGACCGGCGCCCTAGGAAACAAGAGAAAGAAAAGAAAAAGAAGAAAAAAAACCACTGCCGAGAAGCTCTTTCCCTCTTGTCTCCCTCTTTCCGTCCGTCGCCTCCCCGCCCGGCACATAATGAATTGCTTCGTCCGTCTTACACACACACACACACACACACACACACACACACACCCACATACACACACAAACAAGGGCCAGCTGACCGGGCGGCTGACCCGCCCGCCTCTTCTTATGGCCCACCTCTTTCTTCTTTGTCCGGCATGCGACCTGCATGCTCAGCCTGGACGGTGCCCAGCTGTGATGGATTGACAGATGCTGCACAAAAGGGCTGGGCCCGAGGTCGTCTCCGACTATCTCCTGTATCTCCCTCTCGCCCCTGCACCAACCAACCAATCAACCCGCCCGCCATGTGATTTTTCCCGGGATGGGCGTCGAACTACCTTACGGGCCGATGTGCCACAGGGGGCAGGGAGCAGCGCCCGCGGTCTAGAAACGAAGCTTTTTGCTTCGGCTGCATATTTTTCATACTGCCTTTTGTCCCGTTTCGGCAGGCGTCGTTCAGAGGGACGTGCTGCTCTCAGCACTGAGCACGTCGAAACCATGTGCCTGGTAGCTGAAAATGTAACCAGCAAGGGAGGGGTACTTGCAACTCGCATCCCATCTCACCATATTTTATGCCGCATTCCATTTCATCAGCGCTATACGCATCTCGCGTCGTCCCTCTGCCTGCAAGCAAAATCGTATCGTATCCCCATTACTAAGACGCGGAAAATCCCGCCCCGATTTAAGGACAATATTTCCCCAGTGAGCTATATAGAGAAACCTCCGACTAACGAACAAAGGAGAATCTGGATGGATCCGAACTAAAGTCGACTGATGATGTTATACAGAGCAACGAGACTGCCACATAGCCACATCATAGTCCTAACTCATGTCTCGTACTCGTAAACAGGAAGACATGTTGATTATGACGGGGTATCTTCGGCGAGGGGAAAAAAGAAAGACTTGGAGTGAGAGAGTGTGTGTGAGAGACAAGGATCGGAGGGAAAAAAAAAATACTAAAGGAAATCCGGCGCTGGGCCGTGACGGGATCAGTAGCAGATCATAATTTACACAGCGGGATAGGGTGCTGGAACATTCTTCTTTAAAGTGTCCTCCAGGCCAACAAGAATAAGGAGAAAAAAAAAAAAAGCAAACCCGAAACAAATCTCCACTAGGCGGCCGGAGAACCCAGGCACATGCTGATAAAGCCCAGGTCGGGCCTGGGCTTGCGAGCGTAGCCCCGGAGCACGCGCCAGCAGGATCCGACCTGGCGGCCCTCCTCGACGATGGCGTGCACGCCCTCGAGGCTCTTGCCCGCCTGCCTCATGGCCTCGCCGGTCGTGACCGTGTCCGAGAGGCGGAGCTCGCCCGACACGGCCTCCATCTCGGCCCGGAGGAGCCAGCGCTCCCACGACCAGCCGGCCGCGAACCCGGTGATGGCGGCGATGCTGTCGGCCGACCCCGTCACCATGGCCTCGAGCTCGACGGTGGGGATGGGGATGCCGGACGAGTCGCGCGCGACGGGCGCCTGCGTCGTCGACGCGGGCCTGGGGCCCATGGGTAGGCACGTCCAGGCCCTCCGGGCGTCCTGGAAGCCCGCGCGGGCCAGGCGGCCGAGGAACATGCGGGAAGGGTTCGGGTCGTAGCCCAGCGTCTTGAGCGCGAACCCGAACTCGACCGCCTTGGCGTTGCCCAGCGGGCCCGCGTTGACCACGTCCGAGTCCATGACGGAGAACTCGAGGAAGCCGCCGGGCTTGAGCACGCGCATGCACTCGCACAGGCACGACTCCCACTCGTCCTCGCCGTTCTCGCCCACGAACTTGAGCACCGAGTGCAGCTCGCGCGCCGAGATCAGGTCGAACTGGTTGTCGGCGAACGGCAGGCGGGTCAGCCTCGGGACGGCCACCTGGCGGTGGTTGGGAGGGCCCCGCACGTTGCAGTTGGACAGCTGCCGGATCGCCTTTGTCGTGACCGTGTACACCTTGGTGTTGGGGTACTGCAGCGCCACGTGCCACGCCCAGTCGCACGTCGTCTGGCCGCCCAGGTCCAGGATCCTCGTGCGGCCTTCGGGGGAGTTTGTCATGCGGGACATGCGAGCCAGGCGTTTGTGCACCGGCGCGCCGATCAGGCGGCCGCCGTTGAGCATCTTGGTCGCGGCCACGTGCCACGCGGCGGTGCTCGCTTGCGCCAGAGCCTCGCGCTCCTTGTCGGCCCGCAGCTTCTCTGGGTCGTCCGTCACCACGTCGTCGCCGCGAACCACGTTGGTGCTCATCCGCTTCTTGGCCGAAAGGGGCACCACCGACAGCTGGTACTTTCCGAGGAGCTGGTTCCGGTGAGCCTCCCGCAGCGAAACGCGCTGGGCTTGGAGAGCCTCAAAGCGCGGCAGGCGGTTGACAAACGCATCCCTGTGCTGGGCGCGCACCATGTAGTCTGTAAAGGCCCTGTAGTACGCCGACTCCTGTCGCACAAGCTTGGATGGCAGCTTCAGGGGCAGCGCTGGAGGCTTCACGATCTCGGAGAAGCGGACCGACTTCTTGGTTCGTGCAACCGCGACCTCCGCCTCGGAACCGCGGCCCTCAGAGGACGTGAGCTCGGCCCCGGCACCCGGCTGCTTGGCTGGCACCACGTCCTTGGCGGGAACCATCGGTCTCTCCTCCTCTTCCTGCTCCTCCTCATCTTCCGTCGCAGATTCGAATCCCGGCTCCTCTTCATCCTCGGGGTCGACTTCAGGGATAGAGTCAACGCCCTTCAGGTATGCCCTCTGAGCCAAGAGCCAACGCTCCGTGCGGTCGGCATGGGAGCCTTCGCGCTCCCGCTGCTTCGCGGCGTACAGTTGCTTGTTTCTCACAACCATTTCGGCTGAAACGACCTCGTGCACAGGCGAGGATGGCTCTTCGTTGACGGTTGTCAGGGCGTCCGAGGGCTGAGCATCGGGGAGCCGCACAGCGGTCACTGGGGTTTGCTGGACCGCAATGGCAGTTGGGAGATCGTCCTGCTCGGTCTCCTTGACGGGCATCTCGACGACCTGCTCAACGGGAGACGAGGAGAAATTGCCGGCCGGCATGTGAAGGGCGCGAACCGTGGGCGTGGGCATCGGAGGGGCTGTGTCTTTGTTCCAGGGGGTCTTGTAGAACTGCTCGGCGGTCGTCGAGGTCGGAGGGGCGGGCTCGTCAGCGGCGGCCGGCGGCGCGGGCCAGTGCCAGGTGTTCCTGCTGCGCGGAGACAGACCAGAGAAAAAGCCGCCTGGGGAGGGGATTTCCAGTCTGGTGAGGCCAGCCAGCGGGCCTACGGCCGGCGATCGAGGCATCAAAGAACGAGCAAGATTGGTCAAGAGCCGCGATGGCTGCTGGCGCATCTCGGGCACTTGGTGAGGCACCTCAATGACCTGCTCGGTGCGCTCGAGCTCGTCGGCCTCGGATCCAGAGCTCGAGAGGGAGGCGAGGGTAGCCAGGGCCCCAGGCTGCAGATGGACGCCAGGCCAGTTGCTGTCGCTCTCGTCCTGTCCATCGATGATGGGGGTCGGAGGAGCGGACATCTGCGCCAACTGGTCCGACGTCATGCTGCCGTCGAGCGAGGGCGGCGCAGAAACAGTCGGGATGTCCAGGGACTGCTGAGCCTTCATGTAGGACATGACAGCAGGGGACATCTGAACAATCGAGGTGGGTGTCGGCACGATGGGCGAGGTGCGCTTGTTCTTCATTTTGCGCCGGTCCGACATGGCAGACCAGCTCTCGGGCTCGGCCGCCGGTGCCGCATGCGCGCCGGGAATGACCAGCCGGGGCAGGGGCTTGCGCGGCACGTCGACCGCTGTCCGGGCACCCGGCTTGCGACGTGAGCTGTTGCGGCGGACGAGGCTTCCGCTCCGAGATACCTCCTGGCGTGGGACGTCCTCGTCCGAGACGTCGTAAAGGTCGTCAAATTCGGTGACGTCGGTCATGGCGCTCTGGCGCCTGTTCCAGGCGTCGGAGGGGTTGGACGAGGTCGACTCGGAAAAGCTCTCGTCAGCGGACGCCGAGGACGGCGACGAGGGCAGGTCGGGGGCCGGCATAAAGTTGAAGCCCCGCGGCGTAGGAAAATGATCCTCAACAGGCGCCAGCCAGGCTTGGATCTTCATGCTTGCTGAGTCCGCGGCAGCGTGATGCCCAGACCTCCGCCGGTGCTGTGGGGTGGGGGAATCCTCATTATCCTCCTCCATTATAGTATTAAGGAGCCGTCCGCCCTTTCGACCCTGCGAAGGCGACGGAGGCTGGTATGTGTTGGAGGTCAGCGAAAGGCTGGCCATTTTCGTCTATGCGGGTGCAACGGTGAGATGGCTGTTTAGCGGAGCGACGGCATGCTAGAGCGAAAAATAGAAATAAAAAAAGACCGGCCAGCGGGAATGCAACGCTCAGCGTCGGGCGGGGAGAAAGACAATGTAATTAGGGGCGGAGCAAGAGAAGGAACGATGGGACGACACTTCGCTCTACGAAGTAGTCTATTCTTGTAAAGGCGCAGGAGGCGTGGAGAAGAGAATGGAGAGGAAGAGAGGGGGATAAGCAGTCAGCTCTGCTGGGCAGGGAGACCGATATAGTCTTTAAGGATGCGCGAAGGGGTGTGGGCACGCCGTCCGGCTGCGCAGTCGGGAGGCGTCTACCAAGGCAGATGCGTGGATCGAAAGAGCGAGAGAGCGGCTAGGTATCAAGCGTCACACACACGCCCTCTGGTCACCTAGTTCCAAGCCACTGGCAAGGTGTGTGTGTGTGGTGGTGGTGGTGCGAGGGCAAAAGGACCCGTCATCCACAATGCCCGCCAACCCATGTCGGCCACCAACAAGAAGCGCTCTTGGGGCGCTGGTTTGGCGCCCTCGGTTGCCACTCGGCTGGCGATGCATGTCTGGCCCGGAGCGGGAATCGAGGATTTGCATTTCGCGAGACCGCAGAGTGGAACTGTCGTGCGTCGTAGTGCGTCGGCCGCATCCAAAGACAGCGCGCCACCTCCCCAGCACGGCGGGGAGGGGTGGCAGATATTGGGACGCTGCCCAATCACGGCGGCAGAAGCGTGCGTAATTTTAGAAGCTCCAAGAAACTGAGCTGGGGCGGAGGCGCCAACCGCAAACCACACCTCACGAGCACTGCAAAGTCGCCGAAAGCTCGTCCGGGTTTGGCAGGTCTAGGTGGGGCTGTCCAGTGGTGCTCTGGCCAACTACAGCCCTACGCATCAGCCCGGCGCTTATTCTGGAATTGAAGCAAAGCGCTTGGAGAGTCCCCGGCGACTCGCTTCGCAGTCGACATAGCTCCGCGAAAACCCGCCTTCGATTCTCGCGTCGCCCCTGAAGTTTACTAGTAAGGCATTTGCATCCAAGCTGGTTCGCTCCCAGGCTGGTAGGTAGGTGGTAATTATAGACGGCCAGTCATTTGACTGTTAGTTCCCAGGTCGTTTCTACTACACATACACTGCAATGCGACGTCGAGTTGGTCCGTTGCAAACAAACGAAGGCCGCCGGATTTGGCAGGTCAGGCAGAAGGCACATTCCCCTTTTGGGAGATTGCGGACGGCCTGAAAGAGGTCGCGGCCCGCGTGGGTACGATGCAGAGAATGGTGTGATATTGGGAACCATCGCACATTAGACCTGTGTGCTCGGCCTAGGCGCCGAGCCGGCCAAACTGTGCATCACAGCGCTTAGGTTGCTCCATGCATTTCCCCATCACCAAGGTCGTCATCGCCGACTTTTGCGCGCAAGGCCGGGTTCGCATGATGTCCGAAGGTCGGACAAAACAGTCACGAAACACCAAGACCAGTTGTTTTGGTCCTATCAAGATCTTGCGCTCAGGAGCATTTCGGTCGAGTCGCAAGATCGGGGGAGCCTCATTTGTTTTGCCGCCTGGTTGGCTGGGTTGCTGACGTTCTGCCGCGGTCTGGCCAGCGGGCCGTGGTGGCTGTGGCCCCCCGGGCGGCCTACCTAATTCACAGTGACTCAATCAATATTTGCCTGGGGTTTGATTCGACGTGCCGCCGCAGGGCGGCAGGCAACGGGATCACAGGCTTCATCCCTGGAACTGCCAATTCTTCCTTCTCACCATATCAATTCACTAAGGATGTTTTATACGCGAGCTTGGAATGCGATTACAAATTCCGATTTGATCTATCTGCGTTCCGTCTGGTGCTGGGCTGACCCCATTGTGGTGATGATACAAGCGTATAAGTCTCAAAAAAGGAAACCGAACTGACGCTCCAAACTGCAAATTCCAATGCATGCTGATTCCCCCTCCGAATGAATGCCATAATCTCGGAATATCGTGCTTTCATCTCCTCTCATCATGGTACGAACTGCAAGTCCTTGACAAACCATCCCCCTCGCCATATTAGGGTGAGTGTTCTTAGACAATGTCGATGCGGCGGTTTGAGCGCTTCTCCTGCTTGGGGACCGTCACGCGGAGGACTCCATTGGTGAGCGAGGCCTTGACGGCTTCCTCGTCAACCGGAACAGGGAAGGAGAAGGATCGGTGGAATTCGCCGATCGAGCGCTCCTGGAACCAGTACTTGTGCTTGGGCGCCTGCTGCTGCTTCTGGTCGGCGTTGCTGGCAGTGTCGGCCGGCTTCGCCACGCCGCGCTCCTTGGCCGCCTCGGTCTCCTCATCCGTCACAGTGGCGCGGTGCGACTCACTCGAGGGCGAGGCCGGTGTCTTCTCGCCGTCCTCAGTGATTGCTGCTGGCGCCGAGTCCCCGCCGCTGCCCTCGACAAGGCCCGCGGGCGGGTTGCCCTCGGTGCGCTGGCGCTCGACGCGGCCGTGGATGACGATGGTCTGGGGCTCAGTGAATTCGATGGAGATGTCCTTGCGCTCGGCACCAGGGATCTCGCCGTGAAGCTCGTACGCCTCCTTGGTCTCGGCGACGTCGAACTTGGGGTGGAAGGAGGCGCGGAAAACGGACGACTGGCCGCCGCGCTTGTTGGTTTGGTGGTTGTCAAAGGCGTCGATGAAGCGGAAGAACGGAGCGAAGCTCACGTCGTCGTTGTTGTAGAGGTTCCTCGCGAACAGAGACATGTTGTTGGTGTTCCTTGACCTGACGCTGTAGGGTCTGGAGAGTGAGATGTTGGTCTTGCGGGTTGCTGGTCGCAGGTAGCGGGAGGCTCGAGGAGTGATGAGTTTGAACGTTTGCGCTTTGCAAGATTGCATGCAGAAGGTTCAGGTTGCTTTTGCTGTTGTGCTTGTTGTTGTCGATGGAGAGAAAGACTCGATTTCTTCTCGGGAGACGACGAGCACATTTATACACGGGCCCTCCTGTATTGAAGGCATCTCGAGCCTTCTCGAAATTGCACCCATTACGTAGACCTTAATGGGGTGATGTGCGTGAATCACCAGATTCGACGCGCCTCGAAACCGCATGTGGCTTCTGGATTGTAGTAATCTGCTATAGATTGTTTCGAGAAGTGTCTTTGTGGCTCGTGAGTATTCTGTTCCAGATTTTTGATGCTATTCGGAAGATGTTAGAGCCTGCCAGGGGCTTCGATTGGATTCCAAAGCATCAATCAGACCCGCCGCCACCACGACCTGAAAGGCCTGCACCAGCTTACCAATAGCCAAACCAATCAGCTATCGACAAATGTGACAGGACGCAGGAGAAACACCTGTTCTCCGAAAATGGAATGCATGAATCCTGGAACCGGATGCACAAAATTGTGACTTGGTACAACAAGGTATGTGCAGTGCGTCTGGGTTGCGGCGCAACACTGTCCGTGTCTGTGCCTTGGATGGCCCATAAGGCAGCCGCATACATTAATCGCCGCTACGATAAACGTCATTCGTGCCAATTATTTGCCGTTGAGGTTAGATCTACTCGCAGGTGCCGCCCGTGTATAATCACACCCAATGCAATATCATGCCCAGTTCTATCGGCCTCCCGTACACCTGCACCGGCCCCTGTTTTCCACTACGGCTGGCCAAGGATTTCCTTCGCAACCTTCGCCTGCTCCTCTTCAGACAGCTTGAGGTCCTTCTTGGCCTTCTCTGCCTTGGCCTCGTCAAATCTCCACAGCCCGCCTGTCTTGTCGCCATCGCCGTGGACCCCGAGCCCGACGACGGGGCCCAGCTCCGTGAGAACGGCGTCGGGCTGATCGGTGTGTATGGTGAAGAACCGGCGCTGCCACATGCGGCCCTCGGTGCGCTCCTTGGCGCGGAGATTGCGCTGCGCCTGCTCAATCTTGCCCTTCTCGATGCTAACAGTGTCCAGGTCCGTCTTGGAAATGGCGGCTGCCACCTTGGCCCAGGCGCGGCGCGACTCGAGCGGGTGCTGCTCCTCGATCGGCGCGACTGTCAAGCTCGTCGACGGGACGTCGGCCGCCGTGTATGTCTCCATAAGCGTCGACGGCTTGTTTCCCTTGGCCGGTCCAGAGTAGATCTCGAACGATGTGGTCCACTGGCCCGTGACGTTGTAGAGAATCTCCTTCTCGCGGCCTGTGGGGTACAGCACTGCTGTGACGCTATTCTTCTTGCCTGAAAGCCAGCCCTTGCCGCTGTAGTCGATCTTGGCCGTGAAGCCGGACGACGACGTGATGTACGAAGCGCCCTCGAGCTCGATGAATGGCGCGCCGAAGATCAACCCCTCAATGTGTAGGGCCGGTAGGGTGAACAGGAACTTCTCCTTCTGAGGCGGGTCTGACGCCGGCACAGGTACAGTGAGGACGGCATGCCCGATCTGCTTAATATTTATGGTTTTGCTAAACGTAGCTTTCTGTGCGTTGTATCCCTCCAGCTGGACGCCGGTGGGCAAGTTGGTGATGCAGTAGGCTGTCGCTGGCGGGTGGTGGCTGTGAGCAGTGGAGGGAGCGTCAGCATCGGTTCAGCATTGCGTCCAGCACCCCCGTCTATGGCACCCTCCGGCGGCGTAAATTCCTAGTCTAATGCGCCCATACCTAACCTGCTCGCTGACGAGTTCGGTCGTGCCGGCTTCATCCTCCCACCTGCCCAGGAAGAGCTCTCCGAGGAAAGGATTCAGGGGCTTCTTCTCGTTTCCGTACTTCTCGCTGCGGCTGGCGTACTGCTGCTTCAGAGTGGTCAAGAACCACTTGAGCACGAGGAGGGCTCGCTTCTCCGGGGTGCTCTCTTTGGCGGGCGCAGCGAATATCGCTGGGTGCTCGCACCAGTAAGAGCTGAACTCAGTCAAGCTCGTCGAGGAGAGGATGAAGGGAGGAGCGGTCAGGCTGGAGAGGTCGCCGTTGAAGGAGGCGATGGACTGGACAAAGGCCGTGACGAGTCTCCGCGGTCAGTAAGGATATCTCGACTGCGCTCGTGGCGCATCGCGACAAAGAGCCACGATGGTGGGGGAGGGGGCGATCTAACCTTGAGGAAGGCAGTCCAGCTACTCCCAGACGCTTGAGGACTGGTAGGGTTTGATGATGCGTCCATCGTGTCTTGATAGTGGTTAGATGTATACCGGGAAAGTATCGAAAGGGACGTGGTAGGTAGGTAGTTAGATTAGATAGGTCTGTCAACGTCGGGATATCCCGCAGGAGTTCGTGTTCGCGGTTCTTTGTTTAGGCCGGCGGCAGGTCTCCGTTGGGCGGTGGCGGCCCCAGAAATGTCTTTGGAGTCCTGCTGTCGCAAAAGGCTTTTGCAGCCCGGTCGAAACTGGCAGGTGGATGCGTCCAAGAAGGTGCGGGGTGGTATGACTGGCCAAAAAAAGTGAATGGTGGTACCGGGCGAGGACGTTGTCGCGATGGCCTAGAAGAGGAACCCCGTCAAGGTTGGGGCAAGCGAGATTTTAGATCGAATTTTGGTTATTGACGTATGTAAGGTCCGTGCGGCAACCAATCTGGCAGGTGGGGTGGACTCGTCGGACTCCGGATTCCATGAGATGTCGTTGAGGGCGGAATACTTTTCCCCGCCGCATCGTGAGGCAATAATGCTTTCCGAATCGCCAAATTGAATTATCCTTGCATCTATCGATCCGACCCCTGTGCCTACCTAATTGCAGCTAGAGCTTTCAGCAAAACGGATTTTTTTTCGGAGCCAAGGAAAGGATGGAACTTGCCTCTGCAGTACTTTTATTGTGCTGAGCGTGGACACATCCATCCTGGCTTGTCTGAAGCTGGGGAGTGACGTAAAGCGATGCATTCCTTTTAGCCACCGGACTACGCCATTGGCACGCGACCTGGTACTCATGCCTTGCTGCCCTACCATCCGTCATGAGCCCTACCTAGGTACCAGGTTCCTACACGCCATGCTCGTTATCCGAGATCTAACTCCGGATTAATACCTGCAGTGAAATGAACATTGCATAAAGCGAGACGTCTTTTGTGTACCAGGTTTGGCGGTGAAACCGATAAATAAAGAAGAAAAATGACAAGGATAGGCTACCTAACTATGAGTGCCATGGGTATCCTATATGCGAAAACAAAATTGCATCTATTGCCCGCTTCGTCTTCAAAAGGGCTTAGGCTGTAAGAAGACACGCGAGTCCCGACGATGTATATCACGTGATTAGACACCGCCTGGGTGCTTCCGGAGACCTCGAGCCTTGCAGCTCTCCTGTAGCGACTGTATCCGACGGACGTTAATGCCAGAACTTAGCCCCTCGCGCTTGGCCTCCTCTTTGTCTTTTTCCCCTATTATGAACCAAGGGGCTAGGTAGCATGATTTTGCCTCCTGCTCCCACCTCCATGCCAGGCATCCGGTCGACTTGACGCAATGGCCGAAACAGCGTTCTGCCGACCCGATGTTTTTCTTGGTAGTGATGCTCTCGTCGTGCGGAGGCCCGACATGGTCCTCCCCCTCCCGAACCTCGAGAGTCCCGAAGACGCTCAAGTCGGACTGGTTATAGACCCCCCAGAGCTCGCTCCAGAGGACAGGCTCAACGACATTGCTGAAAGTTCTGCCAACCTCGAGCATTTGTGGCGGCTGGGCGAGGGCGTGAAATGAGACAAGGGGGGCGCAGAACCGATCGGCGCGGATGCGCGTGGCGCGCGGGCGCTCGCCGTTGAACAGGTGTTTATATCGCTCTTCGAGATACACACCAACCTTCATCAACGTGTGGGCCACGAGACGGTCGCCCCACGTCTCGGTAAGCGAGTCGACATAGGCGGCGCGGACGGCGTCGGGGTTTTCGTCAAAGAGGCGCTGCATCGCAGCCTCGGAGATGGCGATGCCCGAGCCGCCATGTGCGAACCTCCCCTTATAATCGCCAACAGCATTCCCCAAATAGGTTGGTTTGGACGAGTCTATATGACCAAGAAGTAGCTGGAGCGACGGCCGGATGATGTACGTGTCGTCGTCAAGCATGAGGTACCATTTCCGCCGGGGCAGGGTTCGCCACGCCAGTTCCATAGCCGGGATGAACTACACGCTGTGAGATACTGGGTGTGTTTCTCCTCTCCCACACATGCTGTCCTTTGTGGGAAATTGGACGGGGTAGTGGGTGTCGAACACGAACGTACCTTCATGGCATCGAGCTCCCAGCCATATTTCTTTCCGATCTCTAACGCGGGGCCGTCCTTACCGGCTTTGATAGCCGCGGTCATCTCACGGTACACACGGATGCGCTTGGCGTCCTGAAACGTGGCCAGGGCTTCGTTCTCCATGGCAGCGGCGAGCATGTCGCGCACCTGAAAGTCTTGCCCGTCGGCCTGGTGGTGGGAAGAAAAGTCGCCGACAACCAGCACCGCTTCATCGCGAGCACCGACCAGTTTCATGCCGAAGGCATCGAGCTGTGCGGGCAGGCGGGCTTTGGTACCGTACCCCGTCTTGAGGATAAAGGCGAGATCATTGTCCCAGTCAATTGGAAAGCGAGGTGGTTCAAAGAACCAGTCCTCGTTGGTGTATGGGGTTGGCAGCAGCGAGAGGACGCGGTGGGAGGTGAAACGGAAGAACAGCAGGATGCGGCTGTCGGCGGGTAGGAAGAACAGGACTATCAGATTCCACACTAGGGCCGCGGCCAGGGCCTGAAGCGCAAGCTTGCGCGCCTGGCGCGGCCGCATCATTTTCGGTTCTGGCACCGTGCAGAGCGTGGGTGGAGGGAGCGGGATCCGGTCGCGAATCTCATTCCCTTGGTGCAGTGGCCGTCATACATTTATCGTCGAAACAACGTTCAATCGCTGTGCTTCGCGTATTTCTTGAGATACGTGCCACGGTGCTGGGCATATGAAACAAACAGACGCCCAATTCAGCCCAGTGTAGATCTGGTAAAAACGACCCGCGCAATCCGAGACCAATCAAAAATGCGGTACGGCATCACCAGCCCCACCCGCTCAGGGGTGGATTTGGGCTCATGGGATGACGATGCGTGAGCTTTGGTTGACGATGGCACGGAGACCAAATAAAAATATGCACTCCCGACAACGCCAATGAAATCCGACTGCTTTATCGGTCTGCCTCCTTCCTATTTCCTATACAGTAATCACTTTTATTTCCTAGATCTTATTTCATTTCCTACATCTCGTTGTATTTCCTATCCTTTATTTTATTTCCTACGTCTTGTTTTGCTTCCTTTATCTTGTTTCGATTCCAACGCTTTGCGCACCTGCTACACCCTATTTTTTTTTTTTTTTTATGTATATTCCTGCCGCCAATCTGCTTACCTACGCAGTCCTTACAGAGTGTAGGTTTATGGAAAGACCAGACGTTTTACTGACACCTCTCGCCAAGGCCACCTACCGAATTTGGCGGATCGCTAGATCAGGACACCCGCATGCTCAATAACTTTTTGGGGAGCGTGAGGAAGGAGTCAATGCTCTTGGTAGGCATCAGCCAATTTTCCCTTGCCCCCCCTCTAGGTTCCCGCATGTGATTGGTGTGTTCGCATCATCGGACTCTGCTAGCAATGGGTACCTGCCTCCTTCGGCTTGCCAAAAGGCGTCTGGCGTTAGTGTAAAGACAAGGGACCGCACCAAGGGGTGTATGCTCGGTGTTCTAGTAGCATGTATAAAATGAGGCGCGCGCCTTCGTGATGGCGGTATGGCATTTCCTTAATCCAACGGCTTCAAGCAAGCCCATACAATACCAACGATGTTTTCCATATCGGGCCACGTTACTTGGGCCATCGCGGCTCGTGTTGTGGGACTGGCCCTTCTCTTCCAGGTCTCGCGTCTCGTCTACAAGCTCGTCACAATCAGACTATTCGTCAGACGTGCTGCCCGAGAACATGGCATCGTGAGCTGTCCAATGTCTAAGACGTGCTTTGGGCGGCGGCCGCTAACACGGAAATTCACAGCCTCTGATCCCTCACAGTCTTGTAGCCGGCCATTTGGGCTCCATGGTCAAAATCATGAGCAAAGTTCCACGCGACGTTTGCGCAAATCTGAGCGCTCGTCTGATCATGAACGAGTATCCTGATATGACTGCGGATGGAGCCTTCTATCTCGATATTTTCCCACTCAACCCCTTCCCCCTGCTAGTCGTCACGCACCCGGACATGATGGCCCAGTTCACGCAGGAGCACAGCCTCCGCAAACCCGATCATCTCGGCTCCGTGGCATTCCATCCGCTAGCCCAAGGACGCGACTTGCTCACGACAAACGGTCATCAGTGGAAGGCGTGGAGGAGCGCTCTCAATCCAGGGTTCTCCAGCACCAATATCTTGAATTTAGTCCCAGCTATGCTCGAGGAGACGTCAGTGTACCTGGATTTTCTGCGATCTGCTGCACGCGACGGGAAGACGGTCCAGATCCTCGATTACACGACGCACCTTTTCGTCGACATTATTGGACAGGTGGTTTTGTGAGTGCCTTACCAGCACTGCCATATTACTAAACAAATCGTATTCGGACATTTGACTGATCATATCTACGGGCTCGACCGCTCAGGGGCACCCGACTGGAGACCCAAACCAAGCCTAACGCCTTCATGGATGCATTCTTCCTTGCGGTCTACTTCATTTCCTTTGAGCTAAATCTCGTCAAAGAGTGGCATCCTCTCCGGTCTTTCCACATCTGGAACTCCAACCGGATCATGAAAAGGGAGCTGATGCCGCATATCAAGCGAAGTTTCGCCGAGCTCGATCACGTCCAAGGGCCGAAGACCGTTCTTCATCTCGCCATCAAGGCATATGCCAAAGAGGTGGCAAGTAGCAGGAAATCGTCTACGAATCCGGCAAAGGTCGACCCTGGCTTGGTAGATGATATTATTGCTCACTGTGAGTGTCGTCCCAGAACGCTGGCCTGGCGTGGGCTGGGTAGCTGTTGTGCTGTCGCTGACGCGGATCTGGAACATGGTGACCAAAAGTGAAAATCTTCATGCTGGCTGGCTCCGACACGAGCTCTACTACTCTCTGCTGGCTGTACTATTTACTAGACAAGCATCCGGATAAGCTGGCCAGGATGCGGGAAGAGCATGACGCTGTCCTTAGCGTCGACATTAGCCAGACGGCCGCCTCTATCGCAGCGGACCCGTCGCTGCTGAACCAGCTTCCCTACACCCAAGCGGCAATCAAGGAGACGCTTCGACTCTACCCGCCCGTCTCGAGCATCCGGCAGGGCGAGAAGGGGTTCTATCTCACGCACCCCGAAACCGGCGTCAGGTATCCCACCGAAGGGTTCCTGGTATGGGGCAGCACCCACGCCTCCCAGCGCAGCGAGCGGGTGTGGGAGCAGGCGAACTCGTTTTTTCCAGAGCGCTGGCTTATCCGCGACGAGAGCGACCCGCTATACCCACGAAAGAACGCATGGCGGCCGTTTGAGCTCGGAAACAGGGCTTGCATCGGCCAGGAGCTTGCCCAGATCGAGCTGCGCCTCGTTCTGGCGCTCACTGTCCGCGAGTTTGGCTTTGCAAGCCAGCTCCCGCTTAATGGCCCCAAGCTCTTCGGCGAGATTGGCTATCAGGTGTACTCCAAGGGCGTCGTCAGTTCACACCCAAAAGGAGGAATGCCCATGAAGATCAGCTTCAGAAAATAGCCTGCAACATGTCTGGCATACGCTACTACGACCTTCTCTACAACACAACACCTCTAAATATATTTTGCAATACGGCCCGTAATACAATTCTCTGGCAGCACCTCCCTCTATAATGGCATACTGGCGGTGTCTCGCTATTTGTACTAAATATTCTACAGATCCGTCGAGTTCGCCACTTCCTTTAATCCGCCTGCTGTGATGGCACCTGTCGCGGCCATTATTAAAGAGGACTAGTCTCGTACTGACTCCGCGCCCGGATCCTCTTGCCGTATTTGAAAAGGACCCAGGGCACAGGCATTAACGCCAGGGCAACGAGTCCTAGCAACGTACCAGCCCATGCGACTCCAAGCCTCGAGTACATCTGGGTGGTAAAAAGGGGGGAGGCCGCCGCCAGACCATACCTCGCCAGGCTATTGGCACCCATTGCGCTAGCAATGTTGGAGCCAGTATACGTGTCGGTCACTATGGATGGGTGAGCGAGATTTGTTAGGTTCTTTACGATGCTTACTATCGCGCGTCTGGGAAAGAAATGTGTTTTTCTCCCTTTTCTCCTTCGGGTGGTACCCCTGGCATTTTGGTCAGAAGGGAAAACTTACAATAATGGGTCAGACTGACAAAAATGCAAAAGTTTCCCATGGCAAACGGCACGATTGCGACGGCCGGGCTTGCCCACGATATCTCTGGACGGGCAGTCCAGGCAAACCCTATAAATCGCGGCCTCGTCAGTCATGTGGTGCCACCAGATTGTATCCCCGAAGCAAGCTAGGTATCAGGTGCCGCTAGCCGGGCATAAAAGTGGCCAGCTGGGTTACACATACAGAACAGACCCAAAGGGAGGCAGATGCTCCCGATCATGGCGGGATATAGTCGATGCTCTGGCGGCACCCCGCTTGGCGCATGCTTGGGCACCTGACGACGGTAGAGCAGGATCTCACAAAGGACCACGCTCAGTGAGCCCAGGAGACAGCCGAGAACCATAGCGAGGAAGACAAGGCCGGAGTGCTCGAGGTTGAAAGAGTACACCGTGGCAAAAACGTAGGGGACGGCAGCGAAGAAGCTGAAGAGCGTGGCAAACTCGCACGCCACGTACAGACACACAAAGCCCACGACAGGCTCCGTGAAGAGCATGTGCAGGGGCCTCGCGAGCGCAACCGTGACGAACTCGCCAGCCTTCAGCTTCCAGGACGGCGCCCGCGTCGGCTCCGGGAGGCCGAGCCGCCTGATCCGCCGGCGTTGCAGGACCGGATGGTACGTTTCACGCCCAAGACCCAGGGAGACGGCGAGGGCGAAGGTAAGAAAGAACACCAGCGTCCACTGGGACCAGCGCCATCCCGCGCGCTGGACCACAAAAGACCCAATGACAGGCGCGACGCCAGGGCCCATAAAGGTCGTCAGGAGGAAGACGGTCGAGGGCAGTCCGCGCTCGGCCGGCCGGAAGGTCTCGCTCAGCACGCCGGCGACGATGGCGAGCGAGGGCGCGACGCAGAAGCCGGCGAGGAAGCGGAGGACGCAGAAGCCGGCAAAGGTCGTCGGACCACCGAGGCTGGCGCCGATGGTGAAGATAACCCCCAGCGGTGTCGAGGCCATGTACACGGGGTATCTGCCCACAGTCTCGGAGAGTGGACCGCCGACGACTGGGCCGAGGGCGAGAGCGAGAACGTACAGCGAAAGCGGCAGCAAGGCGACGGTGCTCGAGACGCCAAATTCTTGCATTAGTTGGGCGCGGCCGGGAGTGATGATGGATGTACCGAGGGTGCTACAGTCAAAAGTGTCAGTCTGCTGGTGATCTAGGCGCGCGGCAGCTTATATCTACCGCATGGCAGTCTTGGAACAACGATTTCAGGCGGGAGAGTAACCTACGCAGCAAGGCTCACAGAAGCCGCCATGCAAACTTGGCCCAACTTCCTCTTCCTTGGCCAGTTGAAAGGGTTTGCCGGATCTGAGGCCCAGTCCCAGTCCGACACCACCCCTCGCTCGGTCTCGATGACTTCTTGATGCTCCCCTACACCCTTTTCCCTGAGGCTGCTTCCCGGTTCGCCACGTACGCCTCCGCTATCAATGCTGGACTCGGTTGCATCGCTGTGCTCATGTTTCTCGGTTTCCGGGAGGGTGGCTTCCAAGCCTGGGGTCGAGGGCATGATCCCTGGCCCGCCCGGTCTCTGCGATGTCCCGGTCATTATGCAGCGGTTTGCTACTCGCTTTGGTGACCCGCGTTCTGGATAGGTGGGATTTTGTGTGATATAAGTAGAATGTATTGATGCACGTCCGGACAGACACATTCACGGTGCCAGGATAGCAGGATGGCTTTTACCGCGTGGCTATGCATGCCATTTATAAACTTGGAAGGGATATCTGGGATGATGAGGGAAACCCGCACGTCTGCAGCCGACTTGAGGCCCTAAAGTTCTCATGCCGATTACTCAACGGACACATTGCGGTATCTTCTAGGCTCGGAATCAGCGTAGATGACAAAAAGATGCAGGTACGAGAGTATGCAGCAAAGATGATAAGTGCAGTTTGCTGGCCGTTATTGATTAGTGAACCTGAAAGCGGAGTTGCCTCGGTAGACACCTAGGCAGTAGGTAGGCAGACCCAGTTTCCCAGGAGATGTACAACGCCATGAGAGTCAAGTAGCTCATAATCCCAGAGGGCCGACACCCGTGCCGCCNAAAAAAAAAAAAAAAAAAAAACATAGAAGCTCGAGATGACGGGCTCAAATGACGTGACACGGATTGGACCGACAGTCATAAGCCGCGTTCAGCCATGAAAGCACGAAAGGGCGAAGAAGACATGCGTTAACACCCAAGCTTTATACCATGCTTCCACACCCTGGCGATCGATTATTTGACTGGTCGAAGCCTCCATGGTGGTGTCTGTCCATCGCGATCCATATATTTCGTGGGAGTTTTTTTTTTCGCCGATTCCTTGTTTCCGGCTTAAATCCGAGCGCCAACCCGAGTGAAGCTGCGATTTCCGAGAGGCCCTAACTGACTCTGGGCCGGTTGAACTGACCGTTTGGTACCTGGCCAGTTGATGGAATCACCACATAATGTACTCACTCACACGTTCAAATATCTGCCAGGCTCTTGTGCTTCGATTGCTTGCCAAAGCCCGCATTCGCTCGGTTACGGCAGTGTAAAATCATCCTCCAAAAAAAAGAAAAGAAAAGAAAATCGAATCTTTTCCCGGCCCGATAAAATGGCGTCCGGCACACCCTTCGAGATGCCCAAGGCGGCGTCCGAAGGCTTCAAGGACGGCACGGCGTACGATGCCCACCGGCCGTCGTACCCGCCCGAGGTCGTGCAGGCTCTCCTGGAGAGGCTCAAGGTGGCGGGGAAGCCAGGAGCAAGGATCGTCGAGATTGGCTCGGGCACCGGGAAATTCACAGAGGTCCTGGCGCAGAGGCCGGAAAAGTTCGAAATCGTGGCCGTCGAGCCGTTGGGAAGCATGCGCAGGCAGCTGGAGGACAAGAGGCTCGACGGCGTCAAGGTGCTGGACGGACACGCCGCTATGATTCCGGTCGAGGAGGCGTGGGGAGACGCCTGCGTCGTCGCACAGGCTTTCCACTGGTAACGGCCCCTTATGAGTGAGGTGTTCATGCGCAGATACACCTGCCCTGTTCTGCCTGCGCTTTACTGACCGCGATCCCCGTCCAGGTTCGCGACTGACGAAGCGCTGGACGAAATGGCAAGAGTCCTGAAGCCGACGGCTGTCCTGGGACTCGTCTGGAACATCGAAGACTGTGAGATTACTTGCGTATCTGATCCAGATCCGTCCAAGATTCATTGGAGTGGGCTTCCAGCCGGCTCTTCTGCTGCCTCGGACGACAGGAGCGTCACTGAAATATACCACTGACGCTTGAACAAAACAGACAACAAGCCGCTGTCGTGGCCGGCAAGCACACGGTGGGAACAGAAGCTGAACGACCTTGTCTATGCGCTCCCGGAGGATGGCCATCCCCGATTTCGGCACTGCGAGTGGCAGGGAGTCTTCGAGCGTCAACTCTCGAGCAACCCCATTCGGGCGCTGAGGGACGGCGTGAGGGATCATTTGCCGCGTTTCAGCTTGCCGATCGGCGAGCAGCGGATACCATTTACTGTTTGGCTCGAGACGGAGGCCATGTGGAAGCGTATCAACACCCTCAGCCAGGTCGCTATCCTCAAGGGCGCCCGGAGGGACGAGGCCAGGCGCACATTCGACCAGGCCCTCAAGGAACCCGACGTCGAGAGGAACGACAAGGGCGAGATCGCTCTTCACGGTATCACGTACCTCGCCTGGACAGACAAGATCGGCGGCATCTCTGGCTACTCGCTCTCGTAGAAAGCAGGAACACGAAGGGAGTCTCCGTGGGTGTTTATCCGATAGCTTGAGATTCTCGAAATATCTGTTCCCAAAAAGGACCATCAAACAAAACCCAAGAGATACGCGGTCTGTAATCCTTTGGTCATTACCGCACCAGCGCCATCGCCGTGAGAGATATGTTCCTTATCCTGCATTTCCTTTCCGACTGATCTGTTGTCAAAATGCAGGAGAGAAATGAGGGGGAGTAGGAAAAAAATGATCAGAAAAAATAAGGAGACTGGCGAAAAAAGGTGATAAAAACAGCACGAAGTTAGTGCTGAAAAGCGCGGCGGACCGCGGGCTATGATGACGCCGCAATGTACATGACTGAAATGGGGATCAGCAGCTGAAATAAAGGATCCCGAGTGGCAGCAGACGGGCCACGATGCTCACCGTTGTTGCCACGAACAAAGGCGTCGCCGTACGACCGCTTTTTTTGACCGGCGACCCACTCCTCGGCCTTCTCCAGGGCGATATTCATGTAGCCGTCCACCGATTGCAGCTCGCCTGTTGAAGCGCACCGGCCTCGTCAGCAGTGTTGTTGGCAGAAGCATATCGCGGGTCTTTGGCATAGCCGCTGAAAGGCTCCCGAGCTCACCCTTGTAGATGACGCCCGAGTTCAACTTGACGGTGACCATGTTGCCGATGATGTCGCCGAGGAAGCTTGTCGGGTCCTTGCCCTCGCCTTGGGTCATCGCTCCGTTCTCCATGCTGGGTGGCTGCGGAAGGTGGAAGGGAAGATGGTCCGAACAGTGATTGGTAGTGAGCTGATCCTTCTTTGCCGGATGGGGGTTTGTTGGTCTGGTGATATCTGTGCTGGTGCTTTCCCGGGCTCTGAGCTCAGATCGATGGTGTTTGCGCAAAAGGCGGGGGCTTGCGACGGGACCAATCCGCTGGTGGACAGGCGGTCCAATTAGAAGTGCTTCTGGTGGGGCGGGGATTTTAGGAGGGCGACGTTGGCCTCCATAAAGCTTTCCACCCATCCAGAATTTGATCAGTGCCAGCTTTGAGCTGCCCATGGCAGCGACGCGACCGGCTTGGAAGGTGAATAGAGCGCTCCAGGACGGGGCCCGAAAGAAAGAAAAGATGAGAAAACATAAGGAAGAAGAAAATCACAAGATGTTACAGCCCTGGCCGCGGTTTTCAATCGTCTTGAGAGATGTGCGAAGCCTTCCGCTTGTTCTCGCACACCTGCGACTTCATCGATTCCCGGGCTCGCCGCCTGCCTTCGGAGTCCATTCGCTCGCCAAACTTCTTGGACACAGCCACCAAGAAGCTTGTCTCTAGTGTGTCTGCAAGGCGTGCGAAAAGAGAAGGCGGGACATTCGCCACAGCGGCCGCAATGTCATCGCCGAACGGGAGGTCGTCGAGTTTGCAGTCTCGGTATAACTCCTGGAACCTGTGGGCTAGCTCGGCAGCTTTGCCCCTGTAAAGCTCCCAGTTTTCGACCGACCACCACGTCCTTATTTGGGCGTGGATGGCATCCTCGGTAATTCGCTGCATCAACTCATCGCCCGCGAGCCTGGCGACCTTGAGTAGGCTCGTATTCATGGACAAGGAGACGGGTTTGCCGTTCGAGGTTGCTGGGATGGATTTGGGACCGGAGCGGAAATTCAAATGATATAGAGCTTCCACATAAAGCCCGAAATCGGCGGTGGTGACTTCGGGGGGCAACGTGAGGCTGGCACCGGCACCGGTCATTTCTAGCCATTTCCGGAAAATCGGGGCGCTGTCAACGAGAAGCTTATGGTGGACGTAGAATGTGTCCAGTCCACTGACACTTTGAACGATGACCTCGACGATTGGTTGCGGTTTGCTTCAACGGCTGTTAGCGTCGCTTGCGTCACCAGAATCGATACATATATTTCAGCGTAGGTATACTTGCCCGAAGCAAACCCGCTGTCTCTGGCGAGACTGGATTTGAGGCGCAGCCTCATTCTCATCCAGCAGTATTGGGTCGTCTGTTGTTGTCCCGGCCATTATGGCTCTGAGCTCTGCGAGCCTGAATGAGCATGTAGGTGGATAAGAAGCTGGTTGGGGTGAGGCGGCTGCAAGTGAAGACAGAGATAGTGGTCTTGAGCTACGAAGTGGTGATGCGATAGGGTATCTCCGAGCTAGACGGTAGATAGGTAGTAGCCGGTTGTATCTCTTTCTTGTTTCCTATTGGCAGAGAAATGAAGTGGGCTGGTAGGTTCGAGTGGAGCTCGGGAAGAGGCAAGCAGTTTAGCACGGTTGGGATTACAGGAACCCAGTGTTGAAATGTTCGTGAGGTAGGAACACGCCTTATCTAGCAGGACAGCTGACCGCAGCATCAGGCGTCTTAGGAGACTGGCGAGGGTGTAGGATGCGGAAGTTCGCGAGCGTAAATCGCAATACAGCCGCGACGGGGAGACTGATGGCCTCCTAAAACACTTGAAAGCTTCAATGAGGCTATCTCCATATCCAAAATAGGCAATCGCCCATCTTAGTTGGGGAAGTCGCTCGCTGCTGACAGATGGATGGGTGGGTCGTGTTGGGGGCGGCTGCAGGCATGAAGCCGCTTCGGATTCCAGCGCTTGAGTGGGTGGGGCACCTGACCACGCGCCTCAACACGACCTCCGTGGGTTAAACGCGTGCCACTTTCGCAATCCTAACCAGGAGATACCTGAGACCCACCACCAACGAATTGTCGATGTACTGACCGACGAGGACGCTCGATCGCGTGCTCACACAGTAGACGGACGTGGTAATTGATGCCATCAAGCTCAGGACCCTCCCACGACCGCCCATAAACAGCCTCAATGCCGGTATATCCGTCAGGGGACAATCGTTCCGGCACGGCTTCATGACGCGAAACAACCTCCGTGACCAGCTTTCTTGGCTACTCCGCGACATCTCTATCACATTGCCCGCGGGGCCTTCGCTGCCCAGTGGCCCCGATAGCTTCGGCAGCCAGTCTGAACCCAGCCAGGCCTCGGCCACCAGGTCCCAGCTACAGACCTCTGCGGTCCCGGCCCTGACGCCGACCGACCCCGCGCCCACCACTCGATCCACAGCCGTGCCAGGTGGCCCGTCCCCCGTCGCCGATGCCGTGCAGCCTCCCCAGAGACTAGACACAGTCGCCGCCGAAGGAGAGATGGCAAGACTGACGTCGGCCGCAAAGTCCAAAAAGCCGTCTCTGATGGTGAAGGAGCAGCCGCTGCCGACCCCGGACTCGACCAGCAGCATTCCCCCGCTCCAGAGGGCCTTCTCCCAGCTCGTTGATCGCAAAAATGCGCGCTCTGCAAAGAAGGAACCGCCAACCACCCCGGCCCCGGCACCGGCACCCACCGCCGCCATTCGAAGTCCCGTCTTCTCTTCGGACATATTTTCCAATATCGAGTCGATCGACCTCACCTCCGACGACGACGCCATCAAATCCTCGCCCCACCGAGACGTCCGGCTCTGGACCGAGGACTGTGCGTCCCGGCCCGAGCCTCTGCCTAAGAAGTCTGGCAAGAAGCGGAAGAGTGTAGAGATGAGCAAGGTCACGCCAACGCCCAAGAAGAAGCAGGTTGTAGATGACGACGACGACGACGAGTTTCCCGACGTTCACACTCTTGCGGAGCTCGGCTCGACGCGACCCAAAAGGACCTTGTCGAAAGAGCATCCAAGCTCCCAGAACACGCCCATCAGGCCCCGCGCAGCAGCGGCCTCGACATGCGCGACCTCGGTCATCGAGGAGCACACTGTGACCGAGACTGTCAGCAGGAAAAAGACACGTGTGCGGCGTGCGGACAGCGTCGCTGCATTCACCGAGTGCCCCACGGCACCGGCGACGGCTCCAATAGCGGCGCCGATGGGCGGTAAACCCTCACCGAGGCGCCCAAGCACCAGGGGGGCGGTGGAGGATGCCTCTGCGGGGGAGCCGCACAGCACTCCAGGGCCAAGTCTGAAGAAGAGCAGGAAGCCCAGGGACAGTGCCGTCGTACAGGACTCCGAAGACGAATTTCTCACGCCTCAGACAGAGCATATCTCCTTCTTCTCCTGCGTGTCCGGGTCTCAGTCTCATCACGAGGACGAGGAAAGCACGCAGCGCGCTCATGACCACAATGCGCATGTGGCCGAAGACCGGCCTTCACGGATGGAAACTCCGTCCAGGAAGCGGCGAAGAGAGGCTTCACCCACGCCCCAGGTGGGCGGTGCCGAGCCGGAAAAGCCTGTTGTACACAGCCCGGACTCGGACGGCAGCACCCTGATCATGGATCTGTTTCTCAGAAATCCCGCCGTGATAGGGAGGAAGCGCCAGGAAATCCAGATGGAGATGAAAAAGTTGTCTGCCGATTACATGCGGGCCATCAGCGAAAACTGGCCGAGGGACCGAAAAGAGCAGGTCAAGGAGAACCGGAAGTTGCTCTCAGAACAGCAGAAGACTCTCGATACCCTCGGCGCCGAGTATGAAGCCTACGAGGCCTTAACGGAACGCAAGAATGCCCTGGTCAAGAGGCTGGTGGAGGCTTTCGAGAATGGGGTGGATTCACCCGAGGGCGAGGATGCTGCCACCGAGATGAGCCACCAGATCCAGGAGAAAGAGCAGAGTCTGCGGCACCTGCTGGTGGCAGCTGGCATGAACAATCTCGAGCTGTTCGAGGACGTTGGCGAGCCGGTCGAGCCTAGTAGTGCGCCGCACCATGTCGTCTTTGGCACCCAGTCGCCGCCCTATTCGGCCGTTTCACAGGTATCAAGGCAAGCCAGCATATTGACGTCCGTCAATACGGACAATGCGCCACAGGTCATCCATCAAACGCAGATCCCGACGAAGGGGCCACCTGTTTTCAGCCGCATGGAGGAGTACGGTGACAGCGTCCTGGCTCCGCAGCCGCCACCCTTTCCGCGAGAGCCAAGGCCTCAAAACAGGGAACCGGGCAGTCGAGCGCCTGCAATAAAGTCGGCGACCCCAGGAGCCGCTTTCTTTGACGGGCTACTCGACGACGACGCCGACATGATGGAGTTGTGCGACAATCCGCCTTTGCCTCGACGACCACAACCTCAGGCCCCTCCACCTCCCGTACGCCCTGCGGCTGGCTCGAGGCCTGCGAGTCGCTGGGCCGGCGAAGAAGTCGACTACTTCAGCGACGACGAAGACAGCATGGTCCAGTTCGCGGAGTCACTCGAGCGCGAATCTTCAAGCAGACCTTCGCTGTCGACTCAGGCGTCGCGGTCGGCGCTCTTGGAAACCTCGGGCAACACCAGAATCGTGCCCAGATCAAGGACTGAGCCAACAAGGAAGGACAAAAGGGTGGATTCCGCGCCCAAGTCGTCGATATCTCGCGATCTGATGAAGCACCCGTGGTCCAACGATGTGCGGAGGGCCCTGAAGGATCACTTCCGCATGTCTGGCTTCCGGCACAACCAGCTGGAGGCCATCAACGCCACGCTTAGTGGGAAGGACGCCTTCGTGCTGATGCCGACGGGCGGCGGCAAGTCGCTTTGCTACCAACTGCCTGCCGTCATCGACACGGGCAAGACGCGCGGAGTGACCATTGTAGTGTCTCCGTTGCTAAGTCTGATGCAGGACCAGATCGATCACCTGAAGGCCCTGCACATCGTCGCGCGGCAGTACAGTGGCGACGTGGACAAAGCCCAGCGCGACATGATCTTGGACGCGCTTCGGAGCAGCAGGAACCCGGAAAACATGGTCCGACTCCTCTACGTGACGCCCGAGATGATTGGCAAGAGCCAGGCGTTCCTGAATGCTCTGGACAAGGTGTACAACAACAACAAGCTCGCCAGGATCGTCATCGATGAAGCGCACTGCGTCAGCCAGTGGGGGCATGACTTCCGACCCGACTACAAAACGCTGGGCGAGGTCCGGCGGAGGTTTCCCAAGGTGCCCGTCATGGCGTTGACGGCGACAGCAACCCCTCACGTCATTGTAGACATTAAACACAACCTCAGCATCCCCGAATGCGAAATCTTCTCCCAGAGTTTCAACCGCCCGAACCTGTTCTACGACATCCGGGCCAAGGGAAAGAACATAGTGCAGACCATCGCCGACCTGATCCAGTCGGACCATGAGGGCGAGACGGGCATCGTGTACACGCTCTCGCGCAAGTCGGCCGAGACCATCGCAAAGAAACTCCGGGACCAGTCCGGAATCTCGGCCCATCACTACCACGCCAAGATGGAGACGGACGAGAAGACGGATGTGCAGAGGAAGTGGCAGGGAGGCCAAATCAAGGTAGTCGTGGCCACCATCGCCTTCGGAATGGGCATCGACAAGCCAGATGTACGCTTCGTCGTCCACCACACTCTCCCCAAGAGCCTCGAAGGCTACTACCAAGAGACGGGTCGGGCCGGCCGAGACGGCGGCCAGTCCCACTGCTACTTGTACTTCGGCTACGGGGACATCAACAGCCTCCGCAAGATGATCAACGACGGCGAGGGCAACCGGCAGCAAAAGGACCGCCAAAGCCAGATGCTCAACCGCGTCGTTGACTTTTGTGAAGACAAAAGAGACTGCCGCCGTGAGGGCATCCTCCGGTACTTTGGCGAGAAGTTCGACCGCGCGAGCTGCAACAAGACGTGTGACAACTGCCGCAATGGCGGCCAGTTCGAGCTTGTCGACCACACCGAGACGGCCATTGCGGCCCTGCAGGTGATCCAGGGACGAAGGCAGACGACGCCGAAACAGTGTGCCGATATTCTGCTCGGAAGGGGTGCCCCAAAAGACGAAGAGCGCCCGGAACACTATGGCGCCGCCAAGCCCCTGAAAGAGCATGTTGTCCTCAACATATTGTACCGACTGACCGCCGAAGAAGCATTGGAGGAGGTCAACAAGCCCATCAAGGGGGGCATGGTTGCCACGTACTGCCAGGTGAGTCGGGTTATCTCATACACGATCGGCCGAGTTTGGGGAAGATAAAAACAAAGTTACCTGCAATGGCCGCTATGCGTGTGCTAACCGGAGGTGCTTGTCTTGTCACAGATGGGTCCCAGAGCACAGGAGTTTCTCGACGGCACCCGGAAGCTCGAGCTGGTCACTAAGGTTGGCCGCGTCGCTGGAGACCAGGATGCCGACGGGCTACCCAAGAAGAGAAGCAAGAAAAGTACCGCCGGCGAGCAGTCTAGGCTCCCGCCGTCAACAAACGTGTCGTCGCCGATTCTGAATGCCCGAAAGAAGAACGGCGGCAGGGCGTATCTGCAAGTCGAGGATGACGAAGACTCAGATGCAGCCCCGACTGGACACGTCCACGCAAACGGATATGCCAAGGACGGCTTCGTGGTATCGTCAGAGGCCGACGACGACGACGACTACTTCGAGCCGATGCGCCCATCCGCCAAGGGGCGCCAGCGAACCCTCGACGAGATGCGCAAACCCGCACAGGGCAGCAGAGGCGGCGGAGTCGAGATAGACGAAATCCATGGAGATTTTGTGGAGCAGTTTGTGCAAGAGGCGAAGCTCGCAGAGGAGAGGATCCGCAACATCAATAGCCTGCGAAAAGTGCTCTTCACGGAGCAGCAGCTACGCGTAATGGCCACGAGATGGACAACATCACTTAGCAAGATGTGCCTGATAAGCGGCATCAGTCAGGATAACGTTAAGAAGTACGGCAGCCAGCTCTTGCCCGTGCTGCTCAAGTACCACAACTTCTACCGCAACGCCATGGGCACTGGCAACGACGGTGCCGGCGATCATGATAATGTCGTGGACCTCGTCAGCGATGGCGACGACGACGGAGACGACCATGGTGGTCATGGCCACCGGCGACGAAAACAGCCACCGCCAGCGGCACAGGTTCGTCGGTCCACAAAAGGAAAGAAGCCGGCGCAAGAAAGCTTCTTCTCGGACGAGGCGGAGGAGGACAACGGCGACGAAGAGGACAGCTTTGAACAGTCGAAATATTTCAGCGGCGGCCAAGGGGCCACCGAGACGGCGGCGGAGCGCGAGGGGCGCGAGTGGAACGAGAGGTTCGAGCAGGCCGGGGAGGCGGCGGGCGCGCGGACTAAGGCGCGCTTGCGCAACGGCGCAGGCTCAGGGGCCGGCGCCGGCGGAAAGAGCGCGGGCGGCTGGAAGGGCAGCAAGAAATCGTACGCGCGTCGCTCCTCGGGCGGGGGCGTCGCTAAGCGCAAGACATTCAGCAAAAAGACGACCGGGGCTGCCGCCGGCAAGAGCGGCGGTGCCTCCACGGCTCGAGCAGGAGGCTCCAGCACGGCTCGAGCCAAGGCTTCGGCCAGCGGTGGCAGTTTTGGCCTGATGCCGCTTTGAGTGGGCGCGGGCTTGGGGCGGGTTCCTTGACATGAGGATTTTTCTTATTTTCTGGCGGCCATATTTATTTGTTCGGCAAGGATGAGCGCAGCCCAGCTACGAGAAGAAAAAAAAAGTCTTAAGCACAGCCGCGCTCGGAATGGTGTATCTTCGTTGTCGTTTGCATCGGCACGGCGTTGGGCTTGTATTTGCATCCGGATTTATTGCTATCACGACACCTGGGGCATTTTTAGTTTCTTGACGACTTCAGAACAAATACAGATACACACACGACCAGCATACACGCTGTTGACCCATGAAAATAAAGGCCGCACCGCCCCGTGTCACTGCCGGGTCGTCGAGGTCTACAATTCGCTTGTTTGACAGGTATCTTACAAGATTCGGGTATCGATCGCGCTCTGCTCTCTGTAACAAAGCAAAACAAAAAAACGTCCAGTGCCCGCGCCGAGGCCGACAAGTAGGTGAGTAGAGGTGGGTAAGAGATAGGTAGGTAGGGCAGCTCAGTGGGACCGGCACGGTATCCATCTGATGCGAGCTTCGAGCGACAGGAGTTCCTAGGTTGCGCTTCACAACCCCTCCGACGTATTACATAACCCTTGACCAGACCAGCCAACAGGGCAAATGAAGAAGAAAACAAGCCCCAACAAAGTGCTGGAACGCAAATCGAGCCGCTGTGGATTTTCATGGTATCACTCTGTATACACGAATAAGCTTCCGGCGTCCCCGCTAAATGAACAGTGGAAGAGAAGGATGGGAAATTAAGAAGAAAAGGGACAGCCTTTTGTGGTGGCTGGTTGGAGAAAGGGTAAAGGCTATGCCGTGCCAAAAGGAGAAGAAAAAAAAAAATATAGTGGTCGCCGACGCGAGCCAAGAGCAAGATTGGGCCCCCACCATGCTTTCGCTCTCCATAGCAGCCGCTCAAGACCAGCTCAGGATGCTGCCAAAGCGAATCTCTCAAAAGCCGTGGTCTCATTATCAAGTTACCATGCAGGCATAATCGGTCTGCATGGACTCAGAATCTCCACCTTGGCTTGCTATCCCCAGCCGACTTCTGGTCCGAGACATTGCTGTGGCCCCTGCGCATGGCGGCGCGCGCTCCAGCCAAGGCCTGCGGGCTGCTGCGGCCACCCATCGCGCTTGGCACCCGCTCGCTAGAGGAGCGAGGGCTAGGGAACAGGCTCGCCCTGCGGATCGAGGCCAGGGAACTAGCCGGGCGCTGTGACCCAGAATTCGGGTCGTTGGACATTTCTGGCGGCATAGACACGCGCCTGCTACCAACGGTGGGCAGCGATGTCTGGCTGGTGAGGCGTGGCTTGGACAGCGTCAGCTGCGAGTAGGGTCCTGGAGACGCCAACCTTTCGCGGAACGACATGCGGTTTACGGATTTGGGAGGGGTGTCGTCCGGCATGGGCGAGGTCGTGGCGGCGCGGCCCAGGGGGCTTCGAAGCGGCAGCTTCGAAGCGCTCGTCTGCGGCGATGGGGTCGCGTCAGGCTGCAGAGGTTTGAAGTTGTGGCCCGTGTCGATGCCCGTGGTGGACATGCTCCAGCGCGGGCGTCCCGGGATGGTCGACGGCGGGCGGCTGATGTGTCGGTTCGCCTGCGGGGTGACGGAGCCTGTGCCGTCACGGCTGGGCACCGTTAGGCTGCCTGTAGTCGCCAGCCTCGAGACGGGCTTGCGGGTCAGGTTCGAACCCAGGGCGCCCAACGCCGTCGAGCTGCGCCGGTTCGACGGCTGGGGGAGGTGGCTGCCCATACTAGATGACCGCCGCTTGTTGGTGCTCTGGTTTGTCGGCGTGCCCATGTCGACCCCAAGGTTAGACATAATCACGGACGATGGGGGTGAGCTCTGAGGAGTCTCGTGGCCGCTTGCGAGGGTGGAGCGGTCGTTGGAGAGCATGCTCGAGATGGAGTCCCTAAGCTGCTGGCCCTTTTTGGAGGCAGCGACCTCCTCGAGCGTGGAATCCATTTCCTTCAGGCGGTCCTTCAGCTCTTCCCACTTGGCCTGCAGCTCCGTGTGTAACCGTAAAATCTCGCCGTTGACGGTCAGCCGATCCCTGATGCCGCGGTCGATGATGGAGAGCACACGCTCCACGGCCGGGCCGTAGTGCGTCTTCTTGGCCTCGTAACTCTCGATCTTCTTGCCCATCATGGGCGGGTTCGTCAGGTGCATGCCGGCGTCGACGGCTTCCTTGAGCTTGGCCATGCTCCGCTCGACCGATTCGTACATCTTTTGCGCCTGTCGACCCGCACCACGGAAGACCAGGACCCAGCGGTCCTCGCCCAGCTCCCGGCGCAGGTTCTCCGCGTCCTTTTCGAGCTTGCGATAGCTGTTGTCCAGGCCCATCCGCCGCATCTCCAGCTCGTCGCAAGCCGTGGGAAATATCTCGTTGGCTCTGGCCTGGAAAGCCGAGAGCCGCATGGGGAGGAAGTCCAACGAGGCGCGCAGGGGCTGCATCCTAGCAAAGAGTGCCAGCAGCCTCGAGTCCTCCTGAGACATACTCGGCGGCACCGGAGGAGAGCTCGGACTTGGTGGGAAGACGGGCAGGCTGAAGCGGTTTTGCTTCGCCTGCAACCTGGTGGCGGCCGGCGGCGTCTCCTCGACGATGGTTTCGAGGTCCCCTATGTCGACGCTCTCGGCGCCGCCGGTCGCGGCCATGATGGACTTGTGGCGTCGCTCCTCCATCTCGAAGACGAGCCGGCCGAGCTCCTCCATCTCGTTCTGTATGTCGCCCAGCACCATGTTCCACAGCTCCTCCCACTCCATGGCGATCTCTACCTGACGCTTGACGGTTCTCAGCGTGTCGTGGATGCCGGCCCACTCCTTGGTGATGGCGTCCATCTGCATCACCGTCTTCTGGAGGTCGTTTGGAGCGACCGAGGCTATGTCTGGGCGGCTGTTCAGATCTTCAATGGCCGAGAGGTACACTTTTATGAGCCCCTCGAAGCGGTTGATGGCACTCTCCACCTCCTCCAGGCCCTCGCGACCGCCAGCTGCGGCCCACTCGACGTCATCCTCGCTGTCGAGGCCACCGATGACCTCGGCTGCCTTGGAGATCCAGTTCCTAATCTGCTCCGCGGCACCTATGAGGGCCCTTGCGGCGGCCTGGGCTGTAGTTATTGCGGCAAGCTTGCCCGACAAGGACTCTGCATCTGGCAGCTGGAGTGAGGTGAGCTGGGCCAGCTGGTTGGCGAAGGACGCTCGCGACAGGGTGTATATGGAGCCCGTCCGCTGCAATCCTAGTGGATTGAAGTACGAGTCCGGGCTGAAGTCCATAGGTGATGTGGTGGCGGAGGCCGAGGGCGGGAGTGGAGGCGTGTCCTTTGGGGGCGGCGGAGGTGGTGGGCCGGCGCCGGTCCCTGGAGACGGAGGGGGTGTGGCATCCCCTCTTGCGACGTGCTGCTCGCGCGTCTCCGGCTGGGCCTTGATGCCGTTGCCATTGGTGTGGTCGGGCAGGCGGAACTTATTGGTGTCCATCTCCAGCGGAGAGGGGACCTTTATCTCGGGGAGCATATGTTGCGGCTCGAGATCAGGACTCGGGCCGGCGTCATCCGACGCCTCTGAGGAGCGCTTGCTGCCAGGCTTGAGCTTGGGCGGCCACGCCTTCAGACTGTTGGCTGAGGGAATGCGCACGAGTGCGCCCTTCCACGGACGACCGCGGCGCTCGACGACGGTGGCCTCGGAGCCGGCCTGGTGGCCTTGGTCGAGCTGCCTGATCTGGTCCTCGGGCAGGCGCCCAATGTTGACGTCGGAGCGGCCCGACGGTGGGGGCGATTGTTTGCGGGAGCCGCCGAAGCCGAGAGCCTTCAATCGCGCGGCCAGGCCAGGCGAGGGCTTTCGAGCAGAGACGCGACGGCGGACGGGAGACGTGGACGGGGGCGAGGACGACGAGGGCGCGTGTGCGGCAGCGGCGGTGTGGGCATCGGCCGGGGAGGCCTGCGAGGATCCGTCGTCGGGTGGGTTGACCGAGACGGGCAGTACTGCCGGCGCCGCGTCGGTGGAGCCAGCGTGGGTGGGTGTGGCAGACGTGATGTTGAGGTTAAAATTCGGGGCCGTGTCGCTGTCGGTAAAGCTGCTGTGGTGGGCAAGGTAGTCGGTGTGGACGCGATGGCTGCTGTCGTCGCGCGGGCTCAGGTTGGTGCTGCTGCCGTTGTGGCTGTTGTGGTTTTTGTTGTTGATGCTGGCGAGGTCGTGTTGTAGATCAACATTAGGTGCAGCTGGCTGGGCAGGCTCATTCGCCAGCGACTGTGGATGCGCGTTGTGGTAGTGGTGCTGCAGGTGGTGGTTGGGAAAGCGGAGCACGGCCAAGTCGCCCGAGACGTCAGCGACATGCAGGCCCACGCCTGTCGGCAAGCTGCTGCTGCTATCGCCGTACGACGCAGAGGGTGTGTTTGCCACAACAGCAGCAGCAGGGACAAAACAAGAAACCGCACCATCTGACGCCCCGGCCGTGACCGTTGAGGCCCAGTGTTCCGAGGCGGCCGTGCTGCTGTTTCTGGTGCCCTCGCGGACGTTGCAGGTGGCTGGTTCTGCTGCTGGGGCTGCTGTCGGTACTGCCGCCGGGGCTGCTGCTGCAGGTGCGTTTGGCGCCAGCTCCCTGGGGCTCGAGCTGGTGCAGGTGGACGGTGCCATCTGCATCGTTCTGGCCAGATCTCTGGCCCCTACCTCGGCCTGGCTGCTCGGGTCTTGGCTGTCCCTGGAAGCAGCGTTGCACGATGAAATCGAGTTCATTTACTCCAAACGGCCAGGCGTGCAACATCAGCACCTCCAAAGGGACCTCACTTCCTCGCAGCGTGCCTGGCTGCCGGCAATGCTTGCAGCAAAGAGTGGAACCGTGGAACCGAGGACCCGAGTGGTGCGCGGCTGGCCCCCTCGTGCAGCATTAGCAGCAGCAGCGCTGATCCTGTCGGCTTGCCTGTGTGTTGCCCGGCAGGATGGCGCGGTCGTTTGGGCTAGTGAGCTTGGGTTAGGCGAGGTTGGGGGCTTTGTGGTGTCAGTCTGAAGTGGCTGTGGACCAGGGCTGTGATGGATTTGGAGTTCTCGACTGGTGCAACCGTCAGTCAACCAGCGAACGGAGAACGCCGCGATGCGCGACCAGTGCTGAGCGAGCTCAACTCTCAACGACGAATCAAGCTGGCAGGGCTTGCCCGAAGCTCTGGCCACCCGCTTTGCGGCGAGAGGATTGGTTGCAGTGCGCGGCAGGGAATGCAACACGACAGCTCACTTTTTTTTCCTTTTTCCTTCTTTTTTTTTTCCGTCCAGATAGATCCCAGCACAAAATTCTCCACTCTCCTGCAGGCAAGCTTTGGCCTTCTCCGCGCTGCATGCAGCGGCGGATGCGGCCGAGAGCCAGGCTTGCCGGGCTGGCCCCTCGGTGCCGGCCTTTCTACTGCAGAGAAGGATGTCGGCCGATGGTCTTACCCAGTGATAGACCGTGGTGAAGCCCGCGGGTATGGACAATACCGTCGCAAGCTGACTCTAGGTCCTTGTCAGTGTTGTTCGGCGGGGGTAGGCGGCTCGGTCGCGTGTTTGATGCGCTCGTTCACTGTTTCATTGGTTGCAGGAACTTGAAGTTGTGAGCTCACGAGAAGCTTGCGTGGGTGGCTGTCGTGAGGGAATTGCGAGACCTGTTGGATGAGCGCGAGCTTCGTCCCGTCTCGAGATCGGAAGAAAAGCAACCTCGGCAACAACATAAAAAGGAGGAAAGGAAAAAAGGACGGGGAAAGGGTAGGAAATCAAAACGAGGCAGGGATGCAACTTCTAACAAACAAACGCGAGGCTGCCCTGGAAAACAAACGGAACAATAATTTCTCGAGAAATGATCACACCTGGCATTCACATCCGGCGTAAGCGTAGCAGCCGGGGAATATATTAAGTCGATTTGTTTGTTGAAAATAAGTCTATGTTTGCTGCACAACTGCCGACTGTCCAGACTCCAAGCCCTTCTCGTCGCTGCGCGTAATAGATTTCCTCCGAGCTGTCTGGTGTGGGTTGGTGAAGGGGATGAATCTATCGCCGGCCGAGTCAAAATTGATGCCAAAACGCCAATCAACCAGGCGCCTGGGCCCAATCCCCGGACGACGGACGGGGAAACGATCGAGCGAAATGATTTCGTGCGCGTCCCTGGCCGATGTAATTTGGGAAAGCTTCCCCTATCTTGACTGTTCACAGTCAGCGCTTGACGTGATCGCTGCGTCGCCCTCCTTCCATCAGCCGTCGAGGGGCGTATGCAGGCCGGAGTCGGTAGTCAGAGTAAATGAATCGATCAAATGCCGACGAAAGATTGTGGGCGTGGTCAACGAGCGAGGCAACTCTGGCTTGGCCACCTGTAGCCCGTGTGCCATGACGGTACAACGGCACAACGGTGTGTAACGGCTATCGTGCTCTACCTGTGCGGAAGGAAACTGTGCAAGACGAGCCCCTGGGTTGTGCAAGGCCGCTCGTTACTTGTATATTCTGGTTGACCTGCAGTTAATTATCTCAAGGGGCCCACAACGAACAGCCCCAGGTAAATGAACGAAATCGAACATTCCGGTCCAGAGCAACAAAGCCTTAGTTCCCTCCGGCGTTGCCCAGACGTTAGCCCCACGACACTAGCTGATCCTTGTCCCACCTCCCTGCAAGCACTTCCTGAACTTATGAAGGAAGCTTGATCCCGCAACTGCGGAACGCACCGACGAAGCTGCAGGCACGTAGCCCAGAAAAAAAATCGGTGCACCAAAAAGAGTAACCCGGCTAAATAAAATCCCTTCACTAGGTTAAACAATTAAAAGGAAAAAAAAATAGGAAAGGAAAAGAAATAGGAAAGGAAAGGAAAGGAAAGGAAATAAAAAGGAAATGCTTTAAAAAGGAGCTTGTTTATTGCCTTTTGGTGTACCGTTTTTTTCTGGTCTGCGTCTCCCAGCTCAGCGAGCAGGATGAAGATGCCTCAAGCACCGCACCGCATGTCAGATGTCTGGCGCAACCAAAAGCATAGGGCGATGCACCGCGCTAGTGTATGCTGCATCCTCCTCGCCTGTGGTGGGCTGATGGATGGATGCTTCTGTTATTGATCCAAAAGCCCGCCAATTCCAGTCATCTCTTTCACGCGGTCCCCTAAACCCCTGACCACTTACAAGGGTTCCCCACCAGCATCCGCCCAACCCAGACGCCTATTCGCCCAGTGCGCGACGCGATATGTGGCCAAACCCGAGCGCCGGCACGCATTCTCCAGCAGCGTCCCCATGCCTGCTATCCCCCGGCCCCAGATGTTTTCCTTTCTGGCCCGGTTCGCACGTTCTGCGTGCAGCTGCCTGCTTTAGCCGTCGCTTTCCCCATCCCAGTCCTTCTCAAATGCCACTCACTAAGCTCTAGTCGATCCTTTTCCGTCTCTTTAGAAGCCTGCATGACCCTGTGCCATCTGTCTGTCTTCCTGTTTCATTCCTTTCCGGCTCACCAGTCACTGCGTGTCCACAAGACGCTCCGTCCCGCCCCCGAGAAAACGAGCTCTGCCACCAGACTCTAGCTCCGACACCTTCAGGGTCTGCGCCGGCGACTTTCCCGCGAGACGACATGGCTACCTCCCACGACGAGCCGCCAACTTTCCGCCGCGACTCGCCGTCCCCCGATCTCACGCCAACTCCTGCTATAGGCGCCTTGCCGGAGCTATCCCGCTGCCTCTCGACAGCCTCCTCGACCTCCCATGGCTCCGCCACTACCGACACCTCGCACCTGCGCGAGTCCATCGGGGGCGCCAGCGACCTCTCGGCCCTCTCCCGTCATTCCTCAGGTAGCTTCCAGGCGGCCTCTCGCCGATCCGATGGTAACCGGCACTCGATCATGAGCATGGACCGCCCGGCAGCCAAGAGGCGAGGCTATATGCGCCCGATGGGCACCGACTTCGCCGCCAGCGCCCGCCAGCGTGAGAGCGTCCTGAGCCTCGGCAGCATCACCCACCTCCAGTACTACTTCGCCCGAACCGGTCTCCTCGACGGGAAGGGCGGCCAGCTCTCCCGCAAGCGAAACCAGAAGGCCCGCACCTTGGACTTCTCCCAGCTCGACAGCTCGTCCTTTTCGGTCCCCAAATCTCCTACCGCCTTTCTGGGCAGCAGCCCGGACCTTGGAATCACCGGCCAGGGGTTCCTGGAGTCCCCGACTACCGACCAGCACCCGGATGTGTTTGACGACGACGGCGACAACGACGGCTTCTACATGGACGAGTTTGATGACCCGGACGCCGCCGGCATGCTGCCCCCGACAGTGAGCACATACAACCACCGAGAGAAGCCGATTCCGAAACCGCCTTCCATGGAAGCACTCCGTGTCGAGCTCTCCAACGCGCTGGACACAGCCGCCAGGTCGCTGACCGAGGCGCGAACTGCCAAGGACCCGACGCCCATCTCCAGTCCCACCCAGCCAGTTAAAAGCCCGCCGCAGCAGGTGCAGAACCAGGATGATAGGCAGCCGAGGCCACCGCAGACAGGCGGCTGGCATGAGGTTCAAGGCGTTCATATCCTGGATGTCGTGACGCTAGCCATCCGGGCCGCCAAGGTCTACTATACCAGCCATGACCACCCAGACAGGCTCGACGCGATCAAGTCGGAGAAGGCGGTCCGGGCCGAGCTGCTCTCCGTCATGGACGTTCTCAAGCGCATGGCCACGCGCAACTTTGCCGGCGGCATGCGGGAGGAGGAGTACAGCACCATGGAGTCGTGGATCGCCAGCTTGCGGGATATGCTGCGCCGCGAGGACGAAATCGTGGCTGCCGAGCGTGCCGAGCGCGCTGGATGGACCTGGCTGCGCGATGCCGACTGGGCCGATCCCGCGAGGCGCGTCGAGCGTGAATTCGCCTTCATCCAGTCGCTTCTGGCCGGCGGCGGCGTCTTTGCCGTCAACTCGAGGTCCAAGAGCAATGCCGGCGGCGGCCACTCGCCTGGGAGCACCACCCCACTCTGCACCACTCCCACCACAGCCACGTTCGTGCTCCCTGGACTCGTCCCCGCGTCATCAACAGGGTCGTCGGGCGTGACGACACCACCGCCCGAAGAGGACGAGCCCCTGCCCGCCTGGACGCCGATCGACAGGGACGCCCCGCTGGAGTCGCAGGAGCTTCCCACGCCTTTCCTCAAAGCCATGCAAAACGGCCGCTGGCTGGTCCGACTGCACAACGCGGCGGTGCGTAAGTCGCAGCGCCGCTTTGGCGCCATTGGAAACTACCACATCGACACCCAGAAGCCGTATCGCTGTGCCGACAACCTGAGGTACTGGGTCAAGGCTGCCGAGCTCCGCTGGGAGATCCAGCTGCGTGACGTCGACGCCCTTGCCATCGTATATGACAACTCGGGCCCGGCCGTCTGGCTCGCCTTCGAGGACGCCATCCTGGAGTGGTGCCTCAAGGTGCGCGAGGAGATCACCTCTGAGCTGCGCACCTCGGGTCTCCTCTAAGGGTGCACTGTGTTTTCTCCGCCTGTACTTCGCGCTGGACTCTTCCGCCGAACCCGCCTTGTCTCGACGGCCCGCTCGGCGTCTAATTCTCTACGATGTCACCCATTTGTAATACCCGGTCCCTCGCAAGGGCCAACAACGTGCATAGCCATCCCAAGCATTACGACCGATAGGACCCGACTTGCGCTCTCTTGATGGAGCCACACCATTATTCTCCTTGAATCTTCTCTAAACTGGCATTCGGCCTTGACTTTCTTTGGCACCGATGCCTTGTTTTTTTTTTCCTCTCCTTTTTTTTTTATCTCGGCCCATCACTACTTGATCCTTTTGGATGCCTGCTTCCGGCTTGGATCGAATCAAATTGGGATTATAGGATCGGACCGCTCCTCAGGCGTTGGCGGCCTTGGAGAATTGGAAACCTGGTGGAAAGATCTGTTGAGACGAGCCTTTACACAAACCCTAACAATCGACTTCAAGTCACCTCTTGGACCGCAAGCTTTCTGCCCTCTTCTTCTTTCTCTTCCCCTTCATGGCACCTCTGATCTTGTCTCGCATATACCCAGCATTTCTTCGAAGGCGTTGTCATCATTCGACACAAGTCTGTTCTGGTTTGTCGGTTGGTTTATCTTCCGCCACAAACATAAATTTTCCTATGTTTCTTCTCATCCCGTCTCCATGAGATCCCCCCGTTTTTTTGTATCCCCTGTTTCTTTTGGGTGCATACATCCCACCCTCACCTTGTCAACATTGGCTCGGTTCATTTTGGGCTTCTTCCTTTGCTTTTTTTTTCTTTGCTCAATTTTTTCTTGTCTCTCCCAATGCATGGGCATTCAGAAGCATGGTCGACAGATATCTCGGCAGTAGTGGCAGCACAGTTGTCTGGACTTGTCGCTTAATAAATCCATCTTCCAACCTTGATCCTCCGCCAAAAACGTGCGATTGTCCTGCAGAATCTCCAGCAGCAAGCAGGCGAGTGGAAACATCGTCTGGGACGATCTATTCCTAAGCATCTGGCTTGGGTTGTTCTGACCGCCTCAGGCAGTCGGCACAACCTAACCTGCCTAGGTAGGTAGCTAAGCCAAGTGCCCAAGCATGCACATGCAGCTTTCTTGGCTCAGCCCCTCGCGCCGTTCGAAGCTTGCCGACCCCAAGCAAGGTACCAGAGCTCTAGGTATCTATCTAGGTAAGTCACTGCGGTGTGGGTTGTTGGTCGGACCAAATCCTTCAAATTATTGTTGTCTTTGACAATGAGATTGAATATTAGGCAGCAGGAGCGGGTCTCTCGCCAGCGATCAAATTCTCGCGTGAAGGTCACACGACTTCGTGAGCCTTTCGCGTTTGACAAACCCCACCTTTAGGCAGCACACGTCCAAATCACGCGTCTTCCGCAGTGGTGACGGACCTTGGCGGGAAGGTGCCCGGGGACCTTGCGCTAGCTTCAATTCAAATTGGGGCGTGAGAGCGGGGAGCTGTAGTAGCCCCATCTCTGCACGGCGTTGCCTGCGGGTGAAGAAGCAACCTAGGTGCTGCCACTCTCAGCCGCCAGCGCCAGCTACCTATCGACAGACAGCTCTGAAGCGGCGCGGCGGGCTCTCCAGAGCATTTAAACCGCTGCTTGCGCTCTCCCTTATCGTTGACCCTCGTCACCGACAGACAGCCAGACAGCAGCAGGACGTCTTCCAAGCTGCAGCTCACATGCAAGCCTCGCCAACCACCGCCTGTCAGTTGTCCGCCAAGCACCACTAGCACGACCGACCGCTGTCGGGGGTTGGTCAACCTTTGTTTTTTGCCGTTCCTCATTTTTGTTCAATCTCCCCGCCTGCTCCAGATTTCCGACTCGGTCATCTCTTCTTGTTTTCTCCCCTTTACTCCAAATATTTGTTCCGACCGCCTGCGAATTCTATCTGCGCGCCTCCGTTCGTTCTGGCCTTGCCACAATGGCTGCCTCCAAGCTCCCAGACCTTCCCGTCCCCCATGCCGACCTAGTAGCTCACCTTGCGGCAAACCCCGGGACCCCAATCACTCAGCTCTTGGAGCCGTACCGCGTCTTTGAGCAGGAGCTCCGAGGCCTCTATGCCCAGCGGCCGGACCATGTGGCCCTACGCAACCCGCACGTGAATGTGCTGCCCCTTTTTACCGCGTCGACGCCGGGCATCAAAGTCCGCGCCCGGGCACTTGACAAGGAATCCCAGGACGAGAAGGACCGTTACATCATGTCCCTCCCTGATGAGCATCGCCGCGCCGACGGGTCTCCCGCCGTCGTGGAGTCTCTCAAGCGCTTCCAGGAGAATTTCAGCATCTTCAGCGAGTCTGCGCTCGTCGACATGAACTGGGACAATGTCGTCGTCTCCGGCTCGGCTGTGACGAGCTGTCTCCTGCCCGTGCCCAAGCAGTTCGCCCGGTCCAAGCGGGCGCTGCGCGAGTTCTATCACGAGAAGTTCTGTCCCGCCTCCGATGTCGACCTGTTCCTCTACGGCCTCACGGAGGAGCAGGCGCTCGCCAAGATAGCCGCCATCGAGGCCAGCATCAAAGACTCGATCCTGACCGAGTGCACCACGGTCCGAACCAAACATGCAATTACGATATGCAGCAGCTACCCCACACGTCACGTATGTTGTCGTCCCAAGCTCCCATTTCTTCGCCTCCGCGGCTGTCGTCTGCGTCTTTATCAGCGCCATTATTCCAGATGGAGCCTTTCCCTGTAGGGATGCTAACTGGAGGGTTGTCAGGTGCAAATCGTGCTTCGAATCTACAAGTCTGTTTCGGAGATTCTCACTGGATTCGATGTCGACTGCTCCGGGGCGGCCTACGACGGCAAGCAGGTCTACTGCACCCCCAGAGCCCTGCAGTCGTTCGTGACGCAGATCAACCAGATCGATCTCTCGCGTCGTAGCCCCTCGTACGAGAACAGGCTGTCCAAATACAGCCACAGGGGTTTCGAGGTATACTGGCCAGGCCTCGACCGGTCGCGTATCGACCCGACAATCTTCGAGCGAAGCTTTCGCCGCACCCTCGGTCTGGCGCGGCTGCTGGTGCTCGAGCGCCTGCCTACCTCTACCGCTCGAGAGCAGTATCTCAACAAGCGTCGAGCGGAGCGGGGTCGGCCTGCTCTGAACCGTGGCTACTGGGCTGCCGGTCTCAGGGGCAACATCAAAGAGAGCCACGAGGATGAGGTTGCCGAGTGGGTGAACGAAGACGAGGTGTCCAACTATCACACCTTTACGATCCCTTACGGTCCCAAGTTCACCGCCAAGAAAATCGAAAAGCTGTGCTACACGAGGGATTTGCGTAAGTCGTTGCAACATTTAACTTCCTCGCGCTTCGTTTATTGCCCCTCTTGGTTGACAGCCACAATAACTAACGAACCCGGTCTGCACGTGGCAGTTCTCAACGCCGAGTGGAACCAGCCCAAAGAACGTGAGGTTTACCTTCACCGTCACCCTGCCTTCTTTGGCCGCTTCGTCGACGTCGCCGATGACTGCTGCGGATTCTGCCCGAAGGCTGTGACTGAGGAAGAGCTCGCCGTCGCCGAAGTCGAGGGCAAGACGTACGTCTCGGGGAAGATATCGTTCATTAAGGATGACCCAGGCAGACAGGAAATCGGATCATTCAACCCATTGACCGACGACGACTGGACCGAAATGGCATATGTGGGCAACACAGCTCGCCTATGCCAGGCCATTGTCGATGGCGATGCCGAGCATGTTCAGGACTGGCTATCCCAGGAGGGAGCCGATCCCAACAAGAGAGACCACACCGGCCGTGCTCCCCTGCACCTGGCTGCCATGACCTCGACCCCGCAGGTAGTGCGGCTCTTGGTGGACAAAGGCGCACGCCTTGTTGCGCGCCTTGCCGACGGTCGGACGGCTCTTCATCTTGCGGCCGAGCGAGGAAGCGTTGATATTGTCAAGATCCTCATGGACAAGAGCAACGAGAACGAAGCCGAAGCAGAGGAAAAGAAGGATCGTCAGCGCGGTGCCCGAGCCACCGGAGTCGACGCTACGGCCGGAGGATCACAGGTGTCGACCAAGTCGGACGAGTCGCAGGACGAGGGCGAAGAGGACGACTCGGACGGCGAGCTCGTCGGCGACGATGACCTGTCGGACGAGGACGACGAGGGCCGAAGCATGGCTACAGGGTCATTCGTCAAGATCAAGCATCAAGATTCCAAGGCGGCGGCTCAAGATGTCATCCCAGACGACGAGGGCGACGACTTTTACGATGTGAACGTTGTCGCCTGGGACACGCCGTGCTCAGCCCTCCACCTTGCCATCATCTCAGGGCACATCGATGTCGTCAAGCTGCTGTGCGAAGAGTATGGAGCGGACGTACTCCTCCCTGTCAAGATCCTCGGCGGCGACTCTAAGCCGGTCGCTGCCCTGCTCACTCTCATCTTGGCTCTTTCGCTGCCTGTCAACCAGGCGAAGAGCATGACCAAGACGCTCTTGGCCCTGGGTGCCACCTCTGCACAGGCGGACATGAAGCACATGACGGCCTTCCACCGCTACGTCGACAGGGGCGCTTCCGAGCTCGTCGAGACCCTGTTGGACCTCGACCCAGTGGGAGCCAAGACCGCCATCAATCACCTAGCCTGGCCCGACTATTGGAAGGCAATTGGCCCTCTACAGTCAGCAGTCCAGAGCGGCGACTCGCGCCTCGCGCTCAAGCTTCTCGACGCAGGCGCCATACCCGAGATTGATTTTGAGACGTGGCTGAAATCAGCCAAACAGGCGATTGAGAACAGGCTCCACACGGCCGAGAGCAACAATGACACCTTCAGGTCGGCTGTAGACCAGCCTCTGATGCTGGCCGTGGAGTCTGTGGACCCAACGAGCGCCATCCGGCTGTTGGAGCGTGGCGCCGACGCCAACGCCCTCACCAAGATGTCTTTCAATGTAATGAAAGGGGGGTACTATAGGAACCATTACACCGGCGAGACAGTATTGGAAGTTGTTCGGAGGCAGCTGGCCTTACTTCATCAATACGAGGGCGAGAAGCCATCCAGAGCGGCGCCACAACCGCTCGTGGGTGCCGAGGCCGCCCTCGAAGGGCTGATCCCGGGCACTTGGAAGCACTGGGTCGTGACCCAAAGCGTTGCCGACGCCCAAAAGGAGGCCGAGTCACTCACAGAGGCTTACGCGGCGGATTTGGAGAGGATCGAGAAGCTGAAGGGGCAGCTCGAGAAGAAGGAAGCCATCGCTGAGGCCGCGCGTGCGCTAGAGAAAGTCGAGACGACCATCTTGGAGCGAGGTGGCAAGACCTTTGACGAGCTGCATCCGGACGTGAACGGCAAGGTCAGAATCTTGAACAAGACCGGTTTTGACCAAAAGCAGACACCGTTCGAGTTCAAGCACGAATTCTATGGAGTCAAGGACGTGACACCGGCCCGGGAACTTGCATACGTCGAACTGTTCGAAGCAGCATGGTCCGGGAATCTGGAGAGGATCAAGGAACTTACCCTTGCCTCGTGGGATGAGGAGCAGCGCGAGCCCCCTCTTATGGTGTCCGTGAAGGACTCAAGGCGCAACAACCTGTTTGCCATCGCGGTCCTCCAGGGACACCGGGAAGTCGCCAGGGCTATCCTCGAGATTGCACAGGCGCAGTACGCTCCGGACGAGGCCAAGATCACCCGGTTCACCATGAACCGGCCAGATGACGACTCGGACTGCAGCAGCGGCGACGAGTCTGTCGGTGAGGATGACGACAAGCCGCAGATATTCGCTCACATTGTGGATGACAAGTTCACCGTCGACAACATCGGGGAGATATCAATGCAAGTCAAGAGCCGCACGAGGCCGTTGCAAATGCTCCTGACGGGGGCCGAGCTGATTGCCGCCGATCGAAAGCATCCACACAAATGCATCACGCTTTTCGGGCACGCAATCATGGAGAACGACCTGGGCCTCTTGCAGTTCCTCCTCGACGTCGCCATGTCCCTCCCGGTGGAAAAGGACGAAGGCGAGGACGAGCCGACTCGCTTCTTCAACTTCCCGCGGGAAGACTTCGATCGAGCGATATCGTCTGGCCACACTGAGATCCTGGCGGAAATCATCAAGCGGACTGGCGCCGGCCTGCCTCTGGAGGAGATGGTCAAGCAGAGCGGCAGGAAGATGGAGATAAAGCCAAGGTATTATCAAGGTCTCAGCGTGTACGGCAAGAAGCGGAAGGATTGGGCGGCGGCGGGCCGGGGCGTGGTCAGAAAAAGCACCGGCACTACAACGTCTCCGCTGCTGCTCGCCGCCTTTGGGGCCTGCATTGAATCTGTCGAGTGGTTCTTGAGTGACGCGCCCCTCAGAAACTATCTCGAATTCTGCGGAACCAGGACAGCCCGGGAGGACGCTAGGCTCAAGCACCTAAGCGCGACGGCCGGTGGCTTTGAGAAGGCGATCACGACTTGGCTGCAGAACCAAAATGAGCTTGTCCTTCACGCCGCTGCTCTGACGGACCAGGGATACGAGAGTCTGAGACCGCTGGTCGAGTACCTCATCAAGGCGTTCCCGGCGGCCACGACGACCAGGTCGGTGGACGGATACACTCCGCTGCACATTGCCTGCCGGGTCGGCCGCCCCGATCTCGCAGAGCTGCTCATGCCTCACTCGGATCAGACAGCCAAGGACCATGACTGGAACAACATTCTCCATTTGTCTCTCGCCGGCGGTCCTCTGGCGGCGCAGCTCCGGCCGATGCTCGAGCTCATGGACGCTGGCGTGCGCAAGCAGCTGTTCAAGGAGCGGAACAAGCTCAGCGTCGGAGGCCGCACGCCTCTGTGCGCATGGCTCGACCGTACCATATCGTTGCTGCCCGGCCACTCCTTGGGGTCATACAAGAGCACCGATAAGGTGGCCGACGTCATGAGGCTCCTGTTGGAATACTCGGGCGGCGAGGAGCTCGACATGCTCGATGGCGCAGGCAACACGGTGCTTCACATGCTGATAGCCAGGGGCGCACACCCGGACCTGATCAAAGTCATCCTAGACCATGACGTCAAGCTCCTCCATCGTGAGAACGCCGTGGGGCGGACGCCGGCGGAAGCCGCGCGCGATGCCTTTGTTGCGTCGCGCGTCGGCCTGTACTATCGTCGGGAAGGCAGAACGCTATCAGACATGATACGTGCCGACCCGGACTCGTTCGTCGACGCGAAGGGCGAGCCGGTCACAATGCCCGACTGGGCGCGGGCATCCAGGTGCATCGAAGCGAAGGAGCGGGCAGCCGAAATCTACAACGTTTGCCAGGCATACCTTGTCGACCACAGCCCGTCGGCGGGCACGCGCCGGCTCGCCAGCCTCGGCGAGGCCAACGACGTGGCCCAGCGGCTAGGCGCAACGTACCAGACACAGCGCTACTACAGCAGCAGACCCAAGGCGGACGATGCTGAGGACGACGCGTCTGAGGACGGAAGGAGCGGTGGCGACGCATCTCGTCATGCCGTCTCCGACTTTGTATCCCAACACACTGACAGCTTCAATTGTGCGTGGACGTGGAGCACTTGAGAGATCGGGGAGGTATTTTTGGAGCCTCTCATTCTCGAAGAAAAGGACAGGCAACTCGCTTTGTTAGGTAGCTGTATCTTCTGAGCTAGCAAGTCGTGTCAGCGGCCGTCTTAGACCGGCCAAAATTAAGCAGTATGCTCTGTCTGTCTGTCTGTCTGTCTGCCTGCCTGCCTCTACTGTGTGATACGGACCTTTGGGAATAGGTGAGTACCCGCCAAGGCTGACGTTGGAGACAGTTCGATACGTTCACATATGCGTAAAGGTAAATATCCAGAGTAACAGATGGCAAACCAGATATACGCACCTAAATACAAACAAAAAGAAAAGGATAATAAAGAAAGAGGAGAAGGATAGTCAAAAAGGAGAAAGAAGAACAGTTTTTGTATATGCAAAGCCTAGCCACCAGTCGGCTGGCACAAACGCCCAAAGCCCATGATAGATAGAGTACAACTTGTCCTCCTTGAACCACGTCCTCTGCCCCGGGTTTTACAATGGATAACAGACTCTAGAGCACCCGCGATCCGGTATCGACGACTTTTGCCGTGTAGTTTTTGCGCCGGTGGGCGTCGACTATAGTGCGATGGCTCCCCTTCGACTCTCGCGCACGTGCAGCATGCCCTGGAGCCCGCAGAAGACGAGGAAACCCTGTGGCGGAGGTCGATGTACGTCAGCCAACATTTTGTTTCGGTTTGGCTCCTTTCCGGCCATGGTTTGGCAGTGTCGTGGTGGTGGTTTGCGGTCGTCCCGGCTGCGAGTGGAAAGGAGGCCGGGCCGCAGGGGGTGGATGGATGGACAGGTGGATAGAGAGACAGGAACTAACAGCGTAGATGAGGACGGCCACGAAGATGGTGCTCGCAACGGCCGGGCCGTTCTCCGGGTCGTCTCTGCCGCCGACCAGCTCGTGGTGGTTGCTGTTGAACAGCAGGCCGAGGACCGAGAGGATGACGATGGCGAAGACGGAGATGACGACGCTGCAGCGGCGAGGGAGGCGGTACCGTCAGCATCCGGTGGTGGGAAGTTGCTGCGGTGGAGAGGGGAGCAGGGCAACGCAATAGCTCACCAGGACCAAGCTTGGACCGCGCTCACGAGAGGCTTCATGGTTGCGGGTTTTGGAGGAGTCGGGCGGGCGGGACGATTGGTTGAGCTGGGCTATTCTCGCATCGAAAGGACCGTGGCGCGTCTGCCTTCGTTTTCGGTGGATCGGATATGTAATGTGCGCGTCGTTTGAGCGTCGGCTTCTCCTTCAAGTCGCGACCGATGTCGTCGGGATTCGGAGCCACAGGGCAATTTGGAGATGACGATGCAGCTCCGACGCGGCAGGGACCCACATTCTCCACGAGCCTCTCCACATCGTTAGCTAAGCCAAATCGGTCGCCGAACGCCTCCAGCTCTCCCCTCCATTTCACCAACAAGCCGCCCATAAAAGGACGGGAATAGCAGCGACGTCAACATCGATCAGGCAATCAAATAAATGAACCGGAACTTGTGTGCTATTTTGACTACGTATATACCTACCTATCTACCTATCTACTGCCGAGCCGCATCGGCCATGTTCAAAGTATGCATCACCGTCAGCCCAGAGTCATCCCCTGAAACGCAAGACTAAGACGCGCTGCAGGCTCTCGAGCCCAACCCGGAGGACAAGCTCCACCTTCGACTGCACCGGGCCCGATCCGTGGTGCTGACCTCGGACGAGTAAGTCTCAACCGGCTCGACGTGGCGGCCTCTCTTTGTCCGTTTCCTGGTCCGTCCTGCACGTCTGATACCTGCCCCGTGCGCGTCCCCTCTCCCCTGCGTCTGTCGTCGTGTTCAACGGCCGTCTTCCTCCGCTCCCCAATCTCCATGCTCATGCGGCTGCGCCGCCGTGTTGCATCTGAACGTCGGAGGGCCCTGCCATGCCACGACAGACACGGACTGGGGATGGCGCCGTTGCTCGCGCCCACAATCAGACCGTATGTGTGTGGCGGCTGGCCGCCCACCGACCCGATATCCGTCGTCGCTTTCTTTTGCCTGTCTTCCATCATTGCGGGGCCGCCGCCTTGGCTACCTAGACGTTCTTCCCCTTCAGCCGACCGCTGCTGTTTCTTGTCCATACCACACTCTCCGTACTTCCTCATCCGGTAGTACGGGCGGGCGGACGGGGCAGCCGCCCGCGTCTGCAGGTGTCCAGGCAGGCACCTGGATCCTGGCACCGCGGTAGGTTGGGCAGAGGCCAGATGAGAGAGGGTTGATTTGCGGTATCGGGGCGAGAAAGCCCATCTCAACCGCCCCTGGCCCGCAGGCCCTCTGTTTCCCTATCCTCCCTCCCTGCATGTACACACACCCCGAGCGGGCATCTTTCCTCAAGCTTTGTTTGTGCTCGCTGTTGTTGGCCTAGGTAAACCCCCCTAACGCACGCGAGCGGCCAGGCTCGTCGAGATCCGCGCGGCGCAGCGCACGTTCGAGGGCGCCTACATGCGCACCGCCCTCTCGCAGTTCAGCTTCGCCCTCATCATCCTCAAGATCTTCACCTCGGAGTTCTACCCCATCGGCGCCCTGCTCGCCGTCTACGGCTTCTGCGTCCTCCTGATCGCCGCCTACCGTCGCCACGAGGGCAACCGCCAGTTCTTTCACGAGGACACGCCTGTGTTCCAAGACGCCAGCGCCGCCAGCCTCTCGACCGTGTCCAAGAGCAAGTTCCGCACCAGCGGCAATAGCGTCGCCTTGCTCGCCGCCCTGAGCCTCGGCGCTTACATCGCGCTGCTAGCCCTAATCTTGACCTTGGACTCGTGATGAATCCGTTTCTTTTATGGGCCGACACGCGATTCCCCCATAGGACGCTTGCCACGGGGAAGCATTTGGCCTGTAGAGACGATAGTTTTGATTACCTAACGACGCCAGATCAAAAGTCTGCGGCCGTGGTGTTGGGACTAGCTGTGGCACAGAATAGTGACGGCCTGAAATGACCTATCTTCTGCGATCTTGTGCAGCCCTAAACGCTTGTGTCGGAACATGTGCGCCTGCCTGCTCTGGCACTTTCGCTGTCGCGGTCCGCATCGCCGCAAAATCTCCATCACGCAATAGAAAACAAGGCGGACCTAGCTCGGGTTGCAACAGCTGAGAATATCGCGTCTAGATGGTGGAAATTACAAGACAAGGAGCTATGAGGAAGCTTTAGAGGGAACATGTTGATAGGACGAAATTGAAACAACTTGAACTGATAAATACAAAACTTTTTAGTGTTCAGCCCCTCAATAGTATTGAAAGAAGTAGGAGGAAAGGCGGTAAAAATCAGAAGTGGTAAAAAAGAAAAGAAAAAAAAATCCCGTCTCCCGCCTCTTGTTTCTGTTATCATTGAACCAATATCCGCCGTCAACCCGTTTCTAGATTTATCCCACGAACAGCAAGTCCAGATACCGCATACAAAAACGAAGCCCAGCTCCGCAAGCGAAAGAATCGAAAGATATGGGATAAGGGCGACAGGGAGCACAAATTACGACTGCACATTTAAAACACAAGTGTTCAAAACTCAATGGAAGGTAATAAATAGATGTGGTGGGCAAAGAGAAAAGACTTGATGAAATAGCAGGTAGGTAGGTATCAGCAATCCAAGAGTCGGCACAGGACCCGAGAGAATGACATCCTCCCCGCTTCAGGCCGGGCCGGAACGCGAAGTCGGGGCTTTCGTTGTCTAGGAACCTTGTCTGTCGTCGAGGATCCCCCTGGTTAAAGGAAGGGTGTCTGCTGTAGATTAGTGCAACGCTCGATTACTCGGTCCCATCCGAAAGCAAAAGTCGTCTCCCTTGTCGAAATTCTTCCAGCGGCTCACAGATTGACGTGGTCATCTGCCAGTTTCCCCCGTGCGTCTTGCCGAGCCGCATTCTTGTTTTGCCGAGATCCGCCGCGGCGGAGGTTTCGCGCCCAGTTCGGGAGTACGACCCCAAACCAACCGACCTCCCCGTGTATGAGGTGGCTGTGTCGCAGATCCCCCAGTGTTCCGGCAACCCTCGAGCCTCCATCGATCGTGGCGCACCCTCGGCGGAGGCGCGTGCTGCGCTCATGGTGAATGGGCATCTGAGGAGACGCCAGCCCAGGCAGAGTATCGGCTGTGGTCCACCGAATGCCATCCCACATGGTGATCCAAAACTCACGCCTAGAGAGCCGAAGGGCTTCGCCAGGCAAGCCCAAGATTCTTCCTCGGCTTCCGCAGCCTCTTTTTGTTTTCGTGTTTTCTCCCTCTTTTTGTTATTGCGTCTTTGCCCTGTTTTTCTCGGGTGACAAAGGTGACTCCGAGAGCAATAATCGCGACAGAAGTCCAGTCTACCGACTAGCGTAATAGACGCCGGTTCCGTGAGACTGACTCTCGGCTGAATGGTGACCGTGTTCGTCTGGGACACCTCCACTCTGGTCGTACCATCCCTGAGAGTACTGCGCATTCCACGAGCCATAGGTCGATGGCGGCACGGCTCCTGCTGAAAGAGAGGCGTTGTGCTCCAGTGTCGTCCCCGGATTGCTTTCCACACCGGCGCCTGTGGAAATCGATCCCGGATACATATCTCCGGACAGGGACGGCAATCTCCGGTCGTAAGGCCGATCCGGGCTGGTCATCTGGGATATGGACGGGTATTGGTAGTGTTGGTGGTGGTGGTGGCTGCTCAAGCTCTCGGATCCGAACGACGCGGAACGTGTCGGGGACGTGTGATAGGACTGCCAGGGCAAGCCGTCACGAGGCGAGGGGTCGCCACTGCCGGGCGTGGCCCAGCTTGTGGATGATGGCGCGGCATTGGTGGTGTAGGGCGAAAAAGCTGGAGCGACGGGCGACTCTCGAGAATAGGATCTGGAACTGCCGGGCGCGCCGTTGCCGGGCACCCAGTGTGTCATGGCAGTATGCCCATACTCGAAAGCTCGGGTTGTGGATGCGCCTGCGACTACTAAACTCAGGGGAAGGGTCAATTAGCAAGTTGTGCCGAAGCAGGTTGCGTTGGAGGCGTAACAAGCAGACCGGGGTCGAGTGGCCGCTTTGGTCCCTCCCTCTCTTTTCCTTTGTTGCTGTGGTGCTTTTTGCACCCTTGCCCTCTCTGCTCTCTCACGTCCGGGGCCAACTTACGTTTGGCGTCGGGGGGGAAATCATCACCCCTGGCACATTCCGTTGATGGTGGCGCCATCGCCTGGATGGAGGGTATCGCCAGCGGATGCGCGTAATGCTGCCCTCCGTGCATATCCGAAGGATGCCCGCTAGTCATGGCTGGCGAAGAGGAGGTAGAAGCTGCCCCTCCCGGTCCAACAGAGGAGCGCGACCCGGACTTGTGTCGGCTGTCCGCCGGCGGCAGCGGCGGCTGCTGGTCAACCGGGAAAAAGTTGCAGTCCTTCTTCAGCCGGATACAGTTTATGCATCGTCCCTCCGGATCGTCTGACGAAGGGAGACATCGGATCTTTCGGCGTCTGCAATGGCCTGCCGGTGCAAAGTTCACAGGTCAGCCAGTCTTCTCCCAAGCTAAACACGCCCTTACATCAATCCCCGTTTTGTTTGGAGAAATAAAAGGGTGCGCACAACTGACCGCAAGCTACTGAAGTGCGATGATACCCCAGCTTGTTCCTCCTCTTGTCCGCAGCAAGGAAGGATACATGGTCAACCGGCTGGCCTTGGTGCTGCATGTGAGCCTGCTCAGGAGGCAGCTCCGGCCTGACGCTTGGCGTCGACATGGATCTCTTGAGATGCATGGCTGTTGAGAAAGAGCCGCGGCGGTCTCGCGGGGAGTAGTTTGGGTCATGTTCAGATCCCATGCCAAACTCGGAGGAGTGCGGAAGCGGTGCGTAGGTGGAGGTGTACGCGGAAGACGACATCCCCACCTCGGCGCCGTGAGGCGGCGGCGGATATTGGTAAGACATAATGTCCGGCATGGATTCTGCAGTCGTGCTGTCGGCGTCCAAGGTTGCGCTCCTAGGCCGCCGAAGCGCACAATGTGCTTGCAAAGGTGAAGTACGAGCCGACGGCCACCAGGAAAGGCTGTCTAGCAGACGAGATCCAGGAACTAAAACAAGCAGGCGCCCAGATGGATAACTGATCGTCAAAAGGTGGGGTTGCCGGGCCTGGCGAGGGCAAGGGTTCGCAGGATGCTTCGCTGGCTACCCTGCGCGTTCTTGTGCAGGTACGTGTTTCGGCCCGGCGTCTTGTCCCTTAGGGTTTGATATTTGATGAGAAGTGGCAGCTAATAGGCCTGACCTTTTGCAGTGGTTATTTGGTACGCGAGTATGGGCCCTGCCTGCTCGAATACAGGTAAGTGCAGCCCTTCGAAACGAAACTGCTTGCTGGGTTTATTATTTGCCAGTGCTCCTGGCCAGATGGTTGGTCAGGTCAGTAGCCGGGCAGGTGGCAAGGAGGTGGTGAATGGTTGTGGTGGGTGGTCTAGTCGGCTTTGCTGAGGCCTTGTTTTGGTTGCCAGCTAGCGATCCGGTTCTTCGTCTGGTGCGAGAGCTGACTGGTAAGCAGGGGGCAAGAAAAAACAGCAAGCTGCTGCAAAACGTCCAGCTGAAAGGTCCGATGCGTAATAAAGGGTGCGACCCGGCCGCTGGCCCTTGGAGCGGAGGAACCACAGCCCTGCCGAACTTGGTTGCGGAGAGCTCAGGTCTCGGGTCTGGATCCGGGGTAAGGCAGCTGAATACGACCAAGGACGGGAAGTCAAAGGCATGCAACGCGGCCAAGGGGGACGATGATTCAGGGCGGGGGCTTCATGGGAGGCAACTCAGACAGATACCCAGCCCCGGCTCTTGATTCAACTGGATCGCGGCAGACCGTTGGGCAAGTGGGGTGTCTATCAATCCGAGCCAGGGGAGCTGCGAGCTATGATGGGGCAGACCACGGGCGCTTGGCGTGAACATAATAGCACGGCCAGAAGGTCGCAGGAGGGACATCTCGAGACGCCGCAACGGCCGCAGGACGCGGTGCGAAGGCCATGTGCCTGGCATCCCAAACCGGCCAGACTCGACGGCACATATATCGGCATAGGCCCGGCAAGGCGAAGGTGAAATTGAGGCGGGTGGGTAGGTAGGTATGTATGGCCGAAGTGTTATGGGAGGGATGAACAAGTGATCAACCGGACGGACGGCCATATGGAGCTAAGGTACGTACCAAGACATGCCAATCACCCAGCACTGTGCCGGCAGGCGCAAATAGCTCAGCACCCCACAGACGCCCACCTGCTCACGCTCTCGAATCCTGGCTGATGGTCGGCTCTAAGGCTGGTCTCCGTCTAGGGGCAGAGACCAGACGCAGCTTTGAATTTCACACTCTCCACCTTGGTTCCTTTGTTTGTCTCTGGGCAGGTGGCCTCTCAGCCGACTGGCAGCTGAGAGAAGCAGGTTGGCCGTCTTCGTCTCTACCAGCGCGGGCCGGACAAAAGGATGCGGCCGGCGGAGGTGAAGGCCGGGCTAGGTAGGTAGGTAGGTACCTGGGCGGGTGCCTGGGTTGTGGTGGATCTGTGGTAGACCCGCAAAGCTGGAGGCGCCGGAGGGCGGGTTGCAGCGGATGGATGGCGTATGACGGCGCTGGCGGCGTGGAGCCGGGTGGGCTTTCGATGTTTGGTTCCCGTCCTTCTTATTTGGCTAGGATTGCTCGTGGTTTTTGTTTTTGGTCCGCCGTGTGGTGTCAGGTCCAAAATCTGGTTGTGTGTGCGGTCGCGGCAGGGGGGTTTTCCTGCGCCGGACTGGACTGAACCGTGGTGCGGATTCTTATTTTGGAAGTTGGGACACACTCTCGCCGAGGTCGCGCTCCTTCCTTCCCTCGCTGAGCCACAGGACCGAAAAAAAGGCCGGTCCACCCAAATCCAAATTTCGCCGCCCGTTTTGGCGGGGATTTCAACGCGGGGATTGGGACGCCGCTTTGTTGGCAGTCACGGATGGCGGCTCGGCCGAGGTCAACGGGGTCGGTGAAAACGGCAGCCTGGCGCAGTTTGCTGGTCGTTGGCCAGCCGGACCAGTGGTTTGTTGGTCAGGTCGGTACTTGGGTGTGTCTCTGTTTCTGTCTCTGCTTGTTGCCTGCTGAGTTCGTCATTTTGTGGCGTTTAGCTGTGAGTCTCGTGTAAGTGAAAAAAAAGGCGACGGGACGTGGGCAGGCGCTTGAGGGTAGCGGGAGGAGGCAAGGGGAGGCACCGTGCGGACCGCATGCACACACCACCGCCAGTCTGCACTGCCCCTATCCATGTGGGCCATATTCGAGCAGATATCGGCGCGCAGATCCGAGACGACGGGCGCGGCGGCTATGCAGCTCGCAGGCGCGAGGTGGCAACCTCTTGCCGCCCTCGCAAGACGGCCACCAGATTGGAAAGCGGGTTGGGCTGAGCTGGCGTGGGCCAGACCAGGTACATCCCTTCCATTGGCTTCAGCCCTAGTCAACCGCAGCAGCCAAGCTTCTCTAGGAGGAAGAGCGGTGGGGTCATACCTGGGATACCGGCAAGCACCTGGATCTTCGCCCGAACGCCTAACATCGCCTCGCCATGGAAGAGACAGGAAAGGAATGAGGAGGGAATGGGAGACAGAGAGATAGGAAGGAGGAGTGGCTGATGCAGTGGTGAACCCGACGGTCGCTTACCGTGGATAGTAGTACTGCTGGCAGGATTATTCACACTCCCGTCTTATCGGTCCCACGGTCAAGTAAGGCCCAGCAAACGGCCTCTGCCACGCCGCTGGCAGCGAACACGGCTGGCCCTGGATTACTACACAGAGTTACTATGACTGCGGTACCACTTACCAAAGAAGGGAGTACTCGTCACCCGGCTGAAAATTGAGAGCGCAGGTCTCGTGGGGGAAGGGCGACAAAGGTATACATACTCTTTGCTTCAAGCTGGCGACGGATCTCGGCATATAATCGCGCCGGTCGCTCCTATTATGACTCGGCGAACGTGACCTGAGGGCAGGTCAGGACCCAGAAGGCCAGCCTGCTGCTAGCTCCGGATCGAGATATGTTGGTAAACAGCTAGTGGCCAAGGGAGAGAAAGTGTCTTAGAAAAATGGGCTAGGGATCCTTCTTCAGAGCCTCGGTCCTCGTCTCGTCTCGTCTCACCTCTATATATCTCTCTCTTCGATCCGTGGGGCTTGAGAAGAATTATATGCATGGGCTGAGTGGACCTGGAAGTGAGCGTCCTGGCCCCTGGACGGATATTGGCAGCGGGAGATCACAGATCGCTAGAGCTGCCGGCTGAGAAGGGCGCACCGAGGGAGGATCCCTCGGAGGATTGGGTGTTGCAGGTCACCAATACTCAGGTGCGTGGCCTGGTACACAAGGTTCCTGGCTCAGAGGTGCATGTGGGTAGAGGTAGGTAGGGCCAGAAGGGAGCGAGAGCAGCAGGAGGGAGGGACCTGGCGCGTCGCCACAACCGCTCATCCCTGCACTTTTTTGCTTTTTTTTCAGCTCACATACATTCACACGGCGATGGGCATGAATGGGCAGCAGCCTAGGTAGGTGGTACAAAGTCCAGACCTTGGATATCATGCCTACTCTAACTCGGAAGAACCGGATCTTTGCCCCGGTTCGTAGATTTCGAAACGCACGCAAGCGAAGCCTCCCCCTGCTCGCCTCAATCACAGAGAAAGTCATCGCTGCAGCCGCCATTCTAGGCAACAGGCAACAATATGGAATATTAACCGACTCAACAGGCATAGTGTTATAGGGGCTGGGTGGTGGTCTATCCATTCACATGGCCGTGACAGAGACAGTCGGAGTGCGCTGAGTGGTCATCTTTGCCATAAACCCGTTCTTCCCATATAATAGCCAGCCGGTTCACTGTGAACTCCATAGATGACAGAAATGTCCCATATCAGCCTCTCGGGGATCCGATACTGGTTGGTAGGGGTGCTTGCAGAGGACGTGTCCCAGGGGCCGGCAGCTACCACGGCAATGAGCCCATGTGGAGATCAAGTACCGTATTTAAGATAGGGCTGCCTGGGTGTCGGTAGACATGTCAACCGCTCACCAGAGGTTAGGTTCGTCCCATATTTTCGTCCCATTTTTTTTTCTTCGTCCCGTCAGAGGCAGCGATCCTCGCTTTGGTGGCCCGTAAAATTAACCACAAGCAAAAAAAAAAAAAGGAAAAAAAAAAAAAAAAGCTCAGCTTGAAGTGGGGCCTTTTTTTTCCGGCCAGGGGCCTTGCCACGCCCATGCGCGGTCAACTGTCAGCCGGACCGGGAATAGCCCGCGGGTGAGGAAGAAGAGCCCGGCAAGAATGAAGAAGAGTGTTGGCGGGTGTGTGGAACAGCAACAAGACCCCTGAATGGTGCGGTCAAAGGGGAAAGAGCATGAATGCAGGAAGGCCCCGACCTCCCTGAGGTAATAATATACAGCGGGACAGTGCCGGGCCTTTGCCCGGTGATACCAGTCGGAACCAAGGACGCGAAACAGGTCCTTCGTGGTATGGAGTTGGAGCAGGCAAGCGTTGTTTTGGAGGGTGGGTGATCGCATACCCTCTCTGACGGTGGGGTTTTGGTGTTATGCAATGATGTGGATGGATCTGGGCTCACTTTACCAAGAGCCCAACAGCAATCAACGGCGTCGTTCGGACCTGCCATTTAGCCCTCGGACAAAGCACCATAAAGGACCGTTTAACTACCTCCAGAGTCTTTACCCCCGTCCAATCCCGGAGAGGCTGTTGATCGCCGACACGAGAAATGCCCAGGCGCCAAGCACAACGGCCACCGTGGGGCAGGGATAGAGAATCCCCTGCCTTTATCCTGGCTTTACTGCAGAGCGCCTCGGCGTCGTAGATGTGTGGCCGTCTCTGCCATCCAAGGACATTACAGCGGTATACGCGCCACGGGAGTCGAAAAATCGGGGACTTGGAGTTTCCACATGTCCGCAAGCCGTGGCCAGGGCCCGCAGACGTTTTTCTGGGTACCAATCGCATCCACGGGTCGACGGTCTAGCTTTTGCTGCTATTTTTCTTTTTGCACTCTTCAGCTCCGTCGAGATAAATGCCGAGGAAGGACACTGCCATCATTGGCCAGGCCCAGAGCCCAAGGGGGCTCAAGAGGATTTCTTGGCAACAATAGTGAAATGGTGATCTGCCACCCAAGTTAGGGTAACAAAATACCGCGGGCAATGCTCCCCGTATCCTTTAATTTCGTCCACCTGCATGCGTAAGACTCCCGGGACATGTTTATGTATGTATCCCCATCGTTTTTCGCCTGACCACACGCGGCGCCGAGCGGCCGACACAGCCAAGCGGGCAGGGAGGTGACACCGGATCGGGCAGATCCAGCTGGCTGGTAAATGCCCCCGCACCCACCGGTCCGTGTGCGTGGGACAGACCCGATTCCCACCAGCCCGAAGCCCAAGCCCTGCGTCGCACGTACCACGTCGGGGGGCGGCACCGACCAGATAGACATACATGCTCCGGGTCGGCTACATAGCACGGCCAGTCTTGGGCGTCTTTAATCCAGACCGGTTACCATATCCACCTGGACCTTAGGTCGACTGAAATTTATATCAATACACAGGTGGGTGGGTAGGTCTAAGTGGGCACTCAACAAGACGTGGCATGTTTCCTCACCCAAACCGGCTGCGGGAATAGCTAGCAGCGAAAAAGATGGGATCCAGATCGATCGACCCTCGTCTCTGATGGAAATGTGGGGAGTTACCCAACCGAAGCGAAGGCTCCATCGGGGTTGTCAATGTGATGTGATAAATGAATGGAGACGAGAGCGAGGTCGATAAGAACCTCCAGCGATCGCTTCAACAAGCGACGGGCCGAACGCCGATATGGTAATGGGATCGTGACGTCGAAAAAAAAGTTAACCGTCGATCAAACCCGAGCCGCACAGCCGAGGGTGCCAACCGAGTCCAGGCGCGGGCAGGCAACCTCTGATGTGTTGGTGCTCAAAACCCCTGCCGAACGGGGCAACTGATCCCGGCACGGCACCCACCCACCCTGTCCCATTTTCCTCCAGTCTTCGCTTCGGGAGAGCCCGACTAGGTGCTGCCACGTCAAGACGTCAAAAGCTAGCCGAAGGGCGGGACAAGGTCGGCAGTCTCCCATGCTCCTGAATCCCCGTCTGCTTTTACACACTTGCCCCAGTAGGCGGGTGTAAGCTACCCTGGCCCGGAGAGCAGCAGGCAGGCGTCCACCCAGGACGGCTGCCCACCGAATAACCCCTCACAGGACGAGTGGTTCAGTTGGCTGTTTGATCTTCTTTAGCCAGAATGCCCGCCAGGTTCGCGCCCTCCTCCCACCTCACCCCCTTCTCCTTCATGCAAATCTGTCCTCCCACAACACCCCATCTCGGATCCAGGGAAAAACAGCACCTTCTGGAAGTCCAGCCGGTTTCGAAAGAAGTACCTAGGGTAGGTATCTAGGCACCCATCCATATACGCCAAGGTAGCAGCCGACCGAGAATGGGAGCACGACAGTCGGCTGAAGGACCTCGCAGCGTCCATCCGAGCCCGCAGGAAGGGCTGGTCAGGCCGGGTTTAACAAAAGGCTGTGTGGGGTCGCAATTCCCGTCAAGTGCTGTTGTTTGGTCAATGGATCCTGAAGAGAAAAAAAATGCAGGAACCGGCTTATGCATGCCTGCATCCGTACATTTTTATATTAGTTTTGTTTCATGGCCCGGCCCTAGCTGCCAAAGACGCCATCGCGGAAAAACTGGCACGACCTTGGGCAGGATGGATGAATTTCGGCTCAACGACATGCTGACGTTTGTCTTTAACCTTGATTCGAATCTCCATCCGCCTTGCAAAGGAGACCCTTGGTGGAACATCTTACTTCTTCCCATAGCGCTTCCGGCTGGCACAGGAAAAATCAAACGCCAAGTGGGAAGAAAGCAACCAAGGAGGTGGTAAGCGGGCGGAATAGATTGTTGTTTCGTCTTTACCCGTAGGTAAACAAGCGGCCCAAATCTTCCACCACCCGGGCGCACCAATTTTTTTTTCCCTGCCACGGTTTTTGATGCGTAGGATTGTCTCCAGGGACGTCTTTGGCGTCTCAACACCCGGACATGTGCTTCTAGAAGGACGATCAATATGCCGCTCGCCTCGCCCTCTTTTTTTTAACGCGCCAGACCGGCGGAATGCTCCAGCCCTGCAGAGCCTCAGAGTTCCAATCTCAGGCGAGCCGTCATCTGAACACGTCTGGTAGCATGGATGGGATGAGACCCGAATAAGCATTCGCTCAGGAGTTTGCATCCGCATCAGCCCGCATGCGAAGCGCACGTAGCCTGTCGTCTGGTCCCGAGTTTCTGGCCGGAGGCGGATGATACCCAATCCTTCGCCGACCAACGTCTCTCTCCCTTGCCTGCCACCTACCTAGATTGATCGACCCTGCGCATGCCTACCATCTCCTGTGATCAATTCACTTCCTCTAATTTTTCCACTGCTCAGGACGGCACGGACAACTGGGGTCTTCGTCGTCAACAGAAATGCCGATGTCGACATGTATTCGAGACTGCCGAATCCCACTGCAAGCAGAATACAGCCCGGACATCAGGCTATTGACCGTTGCTAATTACTCATTGGTCACTGGGCCAATATCACCATCGGCGTCTCCCGACAGGAGAAGTACTGAATAATGCCCCAGACCCAATGCCGGGAAATAGGGAAGGCTTCCGATGTCCCTCATTTCCGATACAACAGTCCTGGCAATCCTCCGGCGACAGCAAGTAGGAGAGATAAATAGCAAATGTAAGAAGAAGATGAAAAAGGCAAGGAATGAAATAAACGGAGGAATCACAGCCCTCCCTGTCTCCGGCCTTGGTGTCAGGGGCAGTGGCCATAAATGTATTATGGACCAATGACCGTTCACCGTGATTGGCGATGGACCTTTGCTGCGCTGGCTACAACCGTCCCCTATTCTGTACGCATCCCGGCAACGCTCTGGCAAATCTCACCACGATTCAAGCGTCGGCAGACTCGGCACTCATTCCGTGTTTCCAGTGAACTCGGGTCTTTGTAAAGTATGCGCTCCGTCATCCCTGATGACCCTGTCCATAGCGGGTTGGTTGATAATACAAGTAAGAATCATTGGCTTCGGCTCCTTGGCAGTTCATAGGCGCGCCAAGTTGTGCCCATTTTCATGCGGACGACCAGACAGGATGGATGGCGCGGATGATAGTCGAAAGCCAGCGTATGAAAGTGGTAGGATGTCGGGAAATATCTCTAGTTGCTACGTAGTCTATGTGAGGTGGATATCTGGATAAATGTCAAGTGAGGCAGTTTACCGATGGCAAAGGGAAAGACACAGACGAACCCGGCCCGGCTCACCTATGCGGCACGCGGCCTTCAAGCGTGGCCTCTCCATGTCAGGGGTGGATGCTTCACGGCACACGGCCCGCAGCTGCGTTAGCGTCGTCCGCCCTCTGAAGGCACTCTTCGATTACTGTCCAGAACCTGGGAATGTCCAGGCCCCTGGGAATAGTGATGCCCTCGGCGCCCTCGGGCAGAAGTGTGGCAATCGTGCGGCCGGTGTGTGCCCCTGCCTTGGCCTCCTCATGCGTGCCCTCGGTGTCGACCGTGACGGCAAAGCGCTCACGCCGCCTTGGGGGAGACGACGACGAGCTGGCCTCAGCTCGGACATCGTAGTCGTAGAACGGGATGTCCCAGCCGTCCGCTAGGCCCTGCAGTGCGACAGCTACGGCGACAGGATCATGCAGAGGGGGCCCTTGATCGATGCCAAAGACGGTTCTAAAGAAGAGAGGTGAGTGGACTTGTTCTTCCTTTCACAACACACGAGGATGCCAAAGGCCTAACGCCCGCTGGCAGCGAAACTTACCTGTAGGTTTCGGCAAAGAAGTTGAGCAGCTGGACGAGCATCAGCCGCAGCGTCGACTTGGGTTTCCCATTGGCGGCCCGGGTGGCCTGGGCGCCGTAAAGAAGACGATCCTGGACGTCCTTGGTCGCCAGAACAAGGTGTGTGACGTCAAGAGGAATTATGGTGGTTTTCTTGGCCAAAGCTTCGTTCCTGAAGATGGAGTCGGCGGCCTCCGGGTCGACCAGGATGTTGAACTCTGCCCACTGGGTCCAGTTGCCGATGCGGGCGACACCGTCGACCTGGCCCATGACCGCCGACGTGAAGTTGTCCCCGACGGCACCGCCCATGACGGAGAGCCCCGCTACGTGGTCAACCAGCTGGGGGTACTTGGCGATGGCCTCAGCGACGTTGGTCACGGTGCCGGTGGCAATGATCCAGGCAGTGCCAGGGGCCTGGGCCAGAACGGCGGCGGCCATAGCATCGACCGCGGGCACGGACCCGTCGGGACCGCGGAGGGGCTTCGGCAGCAGGTCGGTGCCGTCGATGCCGGACTCGCCGTGGATGTCGGTTGGGGCATGCAGCCGCGGCCGCACTGAAGCCTTAGCAGCGCCGGGATAGACTGCCACCTGATCATGCTTGCCGATCGCCGTGAGTATAGAGGTAGCGTTGTATGTGGTTTTCCTTCAGTCACAGTTTCCACGTTCATGTCAGCCAGCAAGTCCCGCCTTCTTCTTTTTTCCCTTCGCTCTTTTGTTTTGGTTCTACCCAAAGGCTAGAAAGAGTGAACATGCCGTGGGAACTGACGTACTCCAGCGATGCGTTCCCAAACACAGTCGAGATGCCCAGAAGCTTGATCATAGGATGATAAGCAGCTAGTAGAATGGCAAACGCGTCCTGGCGGCAAGTCACGGGAGGGGCGAGCGTTAGCAGATACTCTAGGCTGTTACATCCGCATTGCGCTACCTCCTGCGATGAGGCTCTGCGTCTCAGCAGCCAACTCCCCTCCCCTTCCCCGAGCGAGACAGAGACGCCAGACCTAGCGTACACGGCTGGCGCCGTATTTTGGGACTGCTTTCTTCTTACATCATGGCCGGGATCGCAGTCAAGCCAGAGTGGCACGGCTTGCGACTCTGTAGACATCTTGTCAGATACGAAATACCAAGATAGAAGTTGCGTTGGTTGGCTGCCCTGATCGTAACGATAGCGAAGCAAGATTGGACGAGGAATGAACAAGATCTCGATCGGCGTGTCCAATACCGGACGCTACCTTGATATCACTCGTTTCGCGCCCGCAATCCGAGGAATGAGTTGAGCGCTAGCTGGAGACCAGAGTCGACCTCCCAGTGAGCAAGAGTCATGCCCAGCGCCCTTGGCATGCTACGAGAGGCTGCTGTCAAGGGTGTGGGGACTGACGGGCAGCGGCACATTGGTTTGAGGTGGGGCGGCCCGACGACGGCATCAACGGTCAGCTGTGACAATCTGCGGACGCCATCCATTATTACGATTCACTCAGCTACCGGGCACTATCTCGGCCATACACACCAGGAAACCAGCTACCTAGGTACCTACCTAGGTGGTGGCGATTGGGAAGTTGAAGCTGGGCGGCCGTTGGATTTGTCACCTCATCTGAGACCACCTGCCTGTCTTAGATCCCAGGCGAGGACGGTGAGCGTCAGCGTTGCGTCTCAAAATGTTGCGCCGCCGATTACCGGAAGCAAATTCTCACTCCACGTCGGGGTAACTTGCCCTATTCTCGCAAATGCTCTCGATGATTTTCGCATCATTCGGCTTTCAACGTTAACGGAAATTTCGCGTTTGGGCACGCCGCAAGTCTTCGCTTACGCGCCGTCTTTTATGCGAGCGAACAAGCGCCGTGTTATTATCCAGGCCATCTGACAGGCCAGGCTGAATTCAAGATTGGTTGGCGTCTCATGTTTGCCAGAGGACGCTGTGATAGCGCATGAGGACCTTGGCCTCATCTTCGTCTGAGGCGCCAGATATGCCAAGCGCAACCAGCGGCTCCAAGGGGAAGACACCAGGAGATCTGGCCGGAGCATCTGCCATAAATAAACAGCGATAGTTGCAGCGTTGGATCGAGACATGTCAGTCTAGAGCATACCTGTTCATAAAGTTTCACTCGAGTAAACACTGATCTCAAGCGAGGAAAGTACCGAGGTCCCTGGGTGTAGGCACCAACAGTATAATCGATCGTTAGCCTCGCCGCGGAGAGAGCGAGCTGCCCACTATCTTCACGACACAACATCAGGGGTAATCCACCACATCCACCGAGATCATGCAAAATTTAACCACTAACATAAACGCTTGGAAACAAACGCTTAAACAAATAACTACATGCTTCATAAAAAGAGTCGGTACCTTGGTAGATGTTTAGAAATAAAAAAAAATAAAAAGACAAAAATAAAGATAAAAATAAACAGGGGAAAAAAACCTTCGGAAATGCGAAACAGCCGCGAGGGGACGAAGGTTGAAGGCGGCATTAAACGGAGGAAAAAGTGATAAAAATGTTAGGACCAACTGGAGATCGAATCCAGGACCTGCGGATCTGCAATCCGACGCTCTACCACTGAGCTATTAGTCCTATGATTATAGCGAATAACAGCTGGCCTTAAGAATGCCTAGACAGCGCTGTGGAGTGGAGACGAGACCACGCGCACACGCTGGCCAGCCACAGCTGATTCAGGAGCGTGGGTCCGTGCGTGCTTGATGGTCGAAAAGGGCGCCCTGCCATAAAAATTGGCTATCTGCACGTGACATACCCTAGTTTTGCGGAGGGGAGTTCTCTGGCCCACACCAACCCTACTTTTGATCGCGCTGGACTTTTCTGTCACTTTTTCGACCTGGTGCTCGTCAACTCCATTCACGGCAACACCTCGAGATAAGTTGCCCATCATGTCGCTGGTGTCGGGCGAGAAGTCGAACTTCCAGTTCGTAAGTGCTACCAAGCTCGGCATCTCCCATTACACGTTCAGCGCAAGACTCGTCGCCGCCGGGATCGCCAAAGCACCAGCCCTCATTGCCCGGCTGAGCACGGCGAGATTGATTGGTGTGGCTGTTTACTGACTGTCCTGTCTCTATAGATCCTGCGTCTCCTCAAGTAGGTTTCTCTATTCTCTCGCAATCCCAGTGCTCCCGCAGACCGGACGCCATCGGCCACTCGACCGGGACAGAATTTGTGCGCCCACCAAGCACAAAACGCCAACACGAGAGTCGCGAGCGCGCAACCGGGGGCATTGTTCCATTTCACCCCATGCATTGTCAACTTTTTCGCCGGCCATACCAGCGAGGATTCTGCAACTACACCTACCGAACGAGCCTGATCGCCCTGGACCTGCGAGACAAACTACACGACCCGGCCTTGCTGATGCAATTGGGGGAACCTTGTACATATAGATGGCGATGATGGACAACGGCTGACATCCAAACTCCCTATCTAGCACGAACGTTGACGGCAAGCAGAAGATTGTTTACGCTCTCACCAAAATCAAGGGTGTCGGTCGCCGTTACTCCAACCTGGTTGTCAAGAAGGCCGATGTCGATTTGAACAAGCGGTATGATCCTCTTTGTGTTCTAGGATCTAGGGGAGAATCGAGGATTTCAATTCAAGATGGCTTGCTGACATATTTTCTTCATGCAAACAGTGCCGGTGAGCTCACCTCTGAGGAGCTCGAGCGTGTCGTCACCATCCTCCAGAACCCCACTCAGTACAAGATCCCCGCCTGGTTCCTCAACAGGCAGCGCGATATCGTCGACGGCAAGGACTCGCAGCTTCTGGCCAACGGTGTCGACTCGAAGCTCCGTGATGACCTCGAGCGCCTGAAGAAGATCCGGGCCCACCGCGGTCTCCGTCACTACTGGGGCCTGCGTGTCCGTGGTCAGCACACCAAGACGACTGGCCGGAGAGGCCGGACCGTCGGTGTGTCCAAGAAGAAGGGTGGTTAAAAAATCGGGCTTTTCATGGGCTGGGGATCATTTGCCCACTGGACGGGGATCTCTTGGCTTTCGGCGTTCTTTCTCATCGTTGTGGATGGTCGGGCGTGTTACGGCTGGATTCATCGTTGACTGCTTTACGTGCATTGAAGGCCACCAGGAATGAAGGTAGACTCAATACACATGGTTCAGGCAAATGGCGTTTATGGCTCAGAGGGCCTCCCCTCAGCGTATCTATGAGACGTTTTTTGTTGATTGCCAGCGTGACCAGCCAATCAATCATCACTACCACCGGCCCGGTTGGCTAAGGGATTTTGGGGCAGCCATAAACATCCTAAATTCACAGCCAGAGTGAGGCATACAAGCTAGGCATAAGTAGGTTTATTACTTGGTTGCTCCTTCAAGCTTAGTCTTCGTGTACAACCGCCATGTCTAAAACCTCAACGCGGCCCTGGCCTTTGGTCTCGTTTCCGAGGAAATCGGACAGAGCCTTGAAAGCACCGGGCTCGGCGAAGCCAACAACCTCCCACTCCGAGCCGACGACATCCTGGTTGTCGACTTGCTCGATATAACTCAGTATCTTGTCCTTTACGGTGCCGGGCGCCTTGGGCTGGTCGGCGCCATCAGCGTCGTCTTTGGCCGAGGACTTGGGGGCGGTGGCGGTGGTGGCCTTGACGGGCTGCTTCAGCACGTTTGTCGAGCAGGTTATGCGCAGGCGCATCCTGGCGCGGGATATGGGGATGGGCTGGTGGGCAATCAGCGCCTTCATGGCCTCCAGGGCCTGGCTCTTGGCGCTCTTGGTGGTGGAGACGCCGGTCCAGACGGGCTTGTGTGCCGCGGGGGCGGCAGCGGGTTCCGCCGCCGCCGCGCCGTCTTCGGGATTTGCGCTGCTGCTGCTGTTGTTGCTCGTCCTCTGGGCGTGTGCCTGGGAGCTCAGCATGTCGAGGGCCTTGTCGATCATGCTGGTGGTGTAGACGCGTTTTGTGCGCGGGTCGAGCAGCTTGGACGCGACGATGCCGACGACCTCGGCGTGGACGCGGTCGAGCTGGGCGGCGCGCTCCTTCTCGCCGACCTGCAGCTCGCCCTTGTTGAGGATCTCGAGGATGACGTCGGCGAAGGGCACGTCCTTGCCGAACGCCTTGGCCAGGTCGGCCGAGGGCGCCGTCTGGCCCTTGGAGACGTTGAGGAAGACGTTTGGGATCTGCAGCACGTTGTCCAGGTCCGTCTCGATGCCGGAGCGCCACTCGAGCACCTTGTTCTTGTAGCACGCGAGCTCGAACCGCTTCTTGCCCTTCTTGAGCCGCACCAGCGCCACGTTGGTCAGCTTTATCTGGTTCGACGGCTGCGAGATCTGGCGAGACATCTTGGCCGGCTGGCGGGAGGCCGCGGGGCCGCTGTTTCCGTCTTAATCGTCTGGACTGCCGTTGTGCGCACTGAGAAGACCCGGGGCCTGCGCGGAATTTGTGGCGCCGGTTGCGTATGGTTTGGCGGGCGAGGGGCTATGAAGTATATGCGCGAACGTGCGAGTTTCCAAGTTTTTTTTTTTTTATCTTATTTTCCTTTCTTTCTCCGTTGCCGTCGTTCTTCATGTTGAGCGCTCACGTCGCGAGTTAAGCTAAGCTGTCTTTGCTGCCCTCCACCCCGCTCCTAAGCGGGCCGGAAGAAAAAAAAAAAGGCACGCCAGACGCCAGACACCTCTTGGTGCTGCCCCGCCTATTGCATAGGCGGTATAGGTATAGGTGGTACCTCAAAATGATTCACATTGATTTGTAGCATTGCACATAAGGTAGGGATTTAGCTACCTAGGTACCTGTGTGGGTACTTTGGAGCTCTGCGCCCGTTGTTTTCCTTTGCCCGCACATTTTATGCCATGCCAACACCTCATCTACTCGAGACTCCTTATGGAGCATGGACTGCCGAAAAGCTGTGTCCCCAACAGAATAATTACTCGCAGCGAGGTGACGCCTTGACGGTGCACCGGCACGTTCCAAAGCCACAGCCAACCATGCATTGTCCCCAACTCGGGCTAGCGCGGCGCTTAGCGTGAGCAGAGGGATGGCCTGATTCGAGGCACGTGTGCACAATGCAAGGGGCTCCGGGCTCTGGTGATGACGGAATTGGGTCGTGCCTGCGGGGGTTGGGGAGCCACTGGAGGAGGTCGGAGTTGCGGGTTGTCGGGGCAAGCAAAGCGCCCCATTCCCGTTTCAGTGGCACCGCCTGCGCCAATCAATCCCCAGCCTGCATCGATCCAGGGCGAGATAAGCTCGAGCGGCCGCGTCCATACCGCCTGCCTTCCCGCGCGGCCCAGCTCTCCCACCTTTGATCTTCTTCCCATCCCAAACAGTCCCCAATAATCATACCAAACAAACATTGTCAGTAATCAAGTTACAGATCTCGCCGCCGCCAACAGTCCATCGCGGTTTATCAAACAGCCTTTCCCGCCACCACCGCCTTTCTTCGGCCTACAACCATGAGGCTAGCCGCCTCTACACTGCTCGTGGGCGCCGCCTCGGCGGCCATCCACGCCCAAGATGACGGCTCCCAGCGCGTGCTGGGCGCCTCTCCCCTGGGCGAGGCTGTCAAGCCCATCGGCGAGTCGTGGGAGAAGCCGCTCAAGTCGCTCCAGGATCTCCTCGGCTCCATGACGTCCGAGGCCAAAGCCGTGTGGGATGAGCTGAAGCTTCTCGTCCCCGACGCCGCCGAACAGGCCGCCACCTACTTCTCGTCTCCCAAGCCCCATACCCGCAAGCCCGACAGCGCGTGGGATCACGTCGTCAAGGGTGCCGACGTCCAGGCCATCTGGGTTGAGAGCGAGGGTGCCGAGAAGCACCGCAAGGTCGACGGCCGCCTCGAGGACTACAACCTGCGTGCCAAGGCCGTCGACCCATCGAAGCTCGGAGTCGACAAGGTCAAACAGTACAGCGGCTATCTCGACGACGAGGCCAACGACAAGCACTTGTTCTACTGGTTCTTCGAGTCGAGGAACGATCCCAAGAAGGACCCCGTCATTCTCTGGCTCAACGGCGGCCCGGGCTGCTCGTCTCTCACCGGCCTACTCTTTGAGCTGGGTCCGGGCTCGATCAACGACAAGATCGAGATCATCCACAACCCTCACGCCTGGAACAACAACGCCTCGGTCATCTTCCTGGACCAGCCCGTCAACGTCGGCTACTCGTACTCGGGCTCGTCCGTCAGCAACACCGTGGCCGCGGGCAAGGACGTCTACGCCCTCCTGACCCTCTTCTTCCACCAGTTCCCCGAGTATGCCCACCAGGACTTCCACATTGCGGGCGAGTCGTACGCCGGCCACTACATCCCCGTCTTCGCCTCGGAGATCCTGTCGCACAAGCGCCGCAACATCAACCTCAAGTCGGTCATGATCGGCAATGGTCTCACCGACGGCCTGACCCAGTACGAGCACTACCGCCCCATGGCCTGCGGCGAGGGTGGCTGGGACGCCGTGCTGGACGAGTCCGAGTGCCGCTCCATGGACAACGCCCTGCCGCGCTGCCAGTCCATGATCAAGAACTGCTACGACAGCGGCAGCGTCTGGAGCTGCGTGCCCGCCTCGATCTACTGCAACAATGTCATGATCGGCCCCTACCAGCGCACCGGCCGCAACGTCTACGACATCCGCGGCCCCTGCAAGGACACCAGCAACCTCTGCTACCCGGAGCTGGGCTACATCTCCAGCTTCCTCAACCGCCAAGAGGTCATGCAGGCGCTCGGCGCCGAAGTCAGCTCGTACGACTCGTGCAACTTCGACATCAACCGCAACTTCCTCTTCCAGGGCGACTGGATGCAGCCCTTCCACCGCCTCGTCCCCGCCCTGCTTGACGAGATCCCGGTTCTCATCTACGCCGGCGACGCCGACTACATCTGCAACTGGCTCGGCAACCAGGCCTGGACCGAGGCTCTCGAGTGGAAGGGCAAGAAGGCGTTCAACGGCGCCGACCTCAAGGACCTGACCCTGGCCACGGCCGGCGATGCCAAGCCATACGGCCGCGTCAAGTCCAGCGGCAACTTCACCTTTATGCGCATCTACCAGGCCGGCCACATGGTCCCTTATGACCAGCCCGAGCCGTCCATCGACTTTGTCAACAGGTGGCTGGCTGGTGAATGGTTCTCTGCGTAGAGCCTTGGCGCCTGATGCCATCACTCGGCCATTATCAAGTCTCGAGTAGGACGCATTGAGGGACACTGTCTCCTTCTTCTGAGTATTTATATCGTTTTATTCTATTTTGGCATAAACCCAGTATGAGTTTAGTTTTCTCCCCGTCTCGTTGTCTTGCAGTTTGTAGTCACGCCCCTGATGTTGGTATGTCCCAACGGATCATCGACGCTCTGCTTTGCCATCGTCGTGGACAGGCCTGGATTCGCCCACCCAGCCTCAGACTATCGCCGTGCAAGGCTGTATGCCATGGACAACGGCTGTAGTTAGACAGAAAGAATATACCTGGCATACGATTCGGGAGCTGAACGGTGGGACAACTTGAGCCCCGTCCAGGCGCCCCGTATTGTCTTATGAGACAGGTAGCTCAGGCATCCGTTCGTTGGAAGGTCGAGAATCACGCATGAGATCGGTTCAACCAATGTACACACCTAAGGATATATCGACAATAATTAACTCTTTTCTGATGAGAATACACTGCAACGGGAAAATAAGAAGAAAAAAAGGATGGCTAGTGGAAGAACATCGGGTCATCGCCATACCGGGACAGGCCAACCCTCCAAATGCGGTCCAGTTACTCTCATCAGGCCAAATCCCCGGGTGCGAACATAAATAAGCAGAGGCAAGCAGACGCCTCAGCATCGTCCCGGGCTTTTGAGGTGCCTGGCCTCAACATCAACCAGCAGAATCGTGCGCCCGGGGAGTTGCAGCACTCTCGATCTAGTAGGCAAAGTAATACATTGTTGATCTATGCTGGTATGGATGGGGCTCCGAGCCTGCCGCCACCGTTGATTGTGCCGATGCTAAGTGATAGATGAAACATGGCCCGAGGGGTTTTGAGTATAGACAATATCACGGTGTCCGTATTAATACATTGGTACAGGCCCCTTCCTGCCTTTGCCACGGTCCGACGCCGGACACCGAACGCCGGACGCCAACCTCCGTCTCCATCTATTGGTACAGGTGTGTTGTACTACAAGCCATGGCGGCTGTCGCTCGCGGCAGTATGAGCTACCATCGTTTGTAGTAGCCCTCTGTTCCACTCACCCGCCTTCCCTCGATTCAGAGTGCCAGGGTATATACGCAATTGCTCGGGCCATCGCGAATTCCACTGAAATGCCCTCAAGGTTCCTCCTCTCCGACTTGATGTCCGAACAACACGGACGTTGAACCAAAAAGGCCTGCCATCTGGCAGGGCCTAGGAGGAAAAATAAAGTGCTAACGACAGAGAGATGAGTTTTAACAAAGGGAATAGAGAGGAACAGCTAGGAGGGAAAAAAGGGAAACAAGCAAGGAGGAAGAAATAAACACAAGGGAAGAATAAGTAGATGCGACCTGAGGAGGAGCAAAGGGAGAAGAAAAGTGACAGAGAAGGACAGCGAGATGAGGGAAGAAAAAAAAAATAAAAAAAATAAAGCATAACTATGCAGTGCCTTGTAGGACCTGGGGAAATGAAAAATGGTTGGAATTTTGTTCGCGTACTTTTCTCCGTCGCCAGCCATGGCGGCTGGTGTATGCCCATAATCGTTATATCTTTTAGGCCATTGCCGGGATGGTTTACTCGTCCAGTATTCTCGTGCTGTAATAGCATGAGCTCATGACGCTGAAGTTTAATCGCAACGTTGTCGATCATAAAATGTCGTAACATGTCTTCGCGCGACGTCCTCGGCCCGATTGATTCGGTTGAAGCGTCGCGCGTCGAGACGGTAGATTGTCGCGTCCAAAACGCCCAGCCCTCACGGCGCCTGCATAGGCTGCCAGAGCCGGCGTTCCAAGGGCAGGTCGACGGCCAAACCAGATAGCCTGCAGCATGTCCTTGCCGAGTCTTGGCCGACCTCTCATCCGGCGGTGTCAGCAGCCGGTATGGGAGGACTGGCACCTCTGTGTCGGCGGAAGAACGGAAAGGCGTTCATCCGGAACCTGCTGGGTTTCTTCTTGAGAGTCTTGGCTTCTACCGGCAACTTGGCGTTGGTTGCCGCAGACGGGTCTTCTTCTGCGTACATAGAAGAAGGGTTGGTGCCCAGCCCCGAATCCGATGGTCTGTTGTCCAGCCTCGATTCTGGTGGGTGGCTGCCTAGGGGCGGCTCGTGATCGTACTCGGGGGCGTCGACCGTGGGCACAGGGCCGCTTGGTGGCCGCTCCAGGGATTCTTGGCTGATGATGCTGGTGCCCTGCGTACTAGGCGAGAGCGGCATCTTGCCCGTTGTCGCGCTGGTAGCCTGCGATGCCCAGTCACCAGCGCCAGGTGCCGACGCGCTCCCCTCAGTCGCCTCGCTACAACGTTGCTTTCGGGACGTCGGCGGTCGGGTATCGTGCGTGCCAAAAGGATCGCTGGCGGCAAAATCGGCAACGGCATCAAACGATGTCGTGATGCCGTTCACTTCCTCGCGCAATACCTCGGCTGGCCTCTCCTCGGTCATCGAGAACGGTATTGAAGCCTCTGTGGGGGACACGCCACCCGATATACCCATGGCAGATGGGGTCCGAACATCCCGGTCGGTGTCGGGATTGATGGCGATGCTCATCGTCCTAGGCGACATTGTGCCATCATGAACCAGCCTCGGCCTGTTGATCTGCCTGGCCACTTCTTCCTCCACCATCCTCTGGAACAGAGACTTGTTGATCTCCAGCTCGTCCACGCAGTACCGCGTTTGCGGCAGTATGTCGGCAACACCCTGGAACAGTGGTATAGCGAACAAGTTCAAAAACCCTAGCTGAGCCTTAGACAGGGACATGACGTCCTTCTTGGGCGGCGACATTAGTGACGACGGGATGTCAAGCTCAGTCTCCATGGATGCCTGGCGCGCGAACTCGTCCGACAGGATGTGAGTCCACTGCAGGGCAGTGTCATGCTTCCGCGCCTGAAAGTGAGAACGGCAGATTGATTAGTTCCTCCTGTGGCCCGAGCAGCATCGTCACTCCGCGGAAGCAGGCTGGACGTACCACATTGCTGATATCAGCGCACTTGATGAGAAGGGCGCACAGGAGAGCCTTCTGCTCCTCGATCATACGGCCGTTCCATCCCTCGGTGGTATTATTAGCCTGCAATTTCTCCTGGAGATCGCCGAGCTTCTTCATGTAGTCGAAATGGAGGCCCATGTCGGTGGCCAGAATAGAGCTTATCATAAGCTTTCGCATTCGCAGATCCTCGAACGCGGCAGGCCAGTGCCTCCGCAGAATCTGCGAATATGCTGCGCAGTGGAAAGACTCGAGCACCGAGCGGTCGTTGTACAGCTGTGCCAGAGGTGCGTTGAGCGTGACCAAAAAGCCATTGTTGACGCCTGGGTGGCCCACGTCGTGGCCAATGGCGGTGACGAGAAGAGTTAAGGCTTCAAAAGGCTCTAGCAGGCCAGCCATGGGGGAGGTCGGCGGGGTCCGAGTCGGCTGGAGCCCATCTTGCCCGACAGGGACCGGAAACGGCGGCAGCGCACCGATTTGTACCAAGAAGTGGAAGGTTGCCTGCAGCACATCGATAACATGCCGAAAGTTGTGGTACGGCACGAAGCTGTTGTAAGCAGCCCGGCAAGCGATCAAGTACGTAGTTAATTGGTCTGCGGCAGCGGGAAGAGGCGGTCAGCAAGCGAAGCAGGCGAGAACTGGAAAAAAAAAAATAATGGGGAACAAACGCTTCGACACCGACAAACACATGCACACAAGCGCACACAGCACACAGATCAAGCCAACCGCCTCCGCCCAACGCACAAACGACAAAGGAAAAAGGTGACAAAAAGAAAAGAAACACCGTGAAACAGAAAGAAAATAAAGAGGAGACAGAAAAACGCACCTGTGGGCAAGCGCCAGCGCTCCAACTCAGGCATGGTAAGGGCGTGCTTCAGCATCAACGAGGCAGCAACTATTAGGTCGTCATCGTTGAGGTCGTGGGCGCAAAAGTGCCACTCAGCAATCATCCCGGTGATCTGGGCACGCCGCTCAGTAGGCACCCTGATTCTGATGTTCGACACGCGGTCGTCTTGGTCGTCGCCAGGGCGACAGATGCCGCTCATAAGACCAGAGACCATGGCTTCCCGGAGGTAAGCGAACGGCTTCTGTTCGTCCACCCCCACCCAGGATCGCTTGCGGCCGCGCTTGACCTCGAGAATGGCCTGCCTCTCCTTGAGAGCTTCCTTGTGGGCTCGGTATGCGTGAGTTTGTATCGACGTCGCGGAGCTCACCGGATTGACCAAGACGTCGGTTGCGCCCAGGTCCAAGCATCCCTTGACTAGCCGGCGATCGGGCACCAGTCGGCCCCCTTCCAGCGCTGAGACGCCGAACACGTCGGAGCCATCGGCCGTCGCGCCCCCGCGGCCGGCACCGGGGAAGCTGATTACGGGTATAGGCACCACCAGGTTGGACATGTTCCGCAGGTGTGCCTCCGCCACGATCATCTGAAGAAGCCGGATTCCATAGCCGTCTGCGTTGGCCGAGCCCGGTGCCCGCTCGTCGCCGGATGGGTCTGCATGGGGGGAGGCGGGCCTGGAGCGATCATCATCCGGAAGACGGTCATCGCTGGGAAGGTCAAACAAGACAACGGTCGGTCTGGTTTCTGCCGTCGAGGTGCCGTGTTGGTCAAACAGTCGCGACATGCAGGCCACGCCGGTGCCGCACAAGTGGACTGGCGCCGCTCCTCGTCAGTCTCAAGATCCACCCCGAAGTCCTGATGCGCTTCATCCAGGAACTGGGGGGGTGCTTTGGCAACATGGATTAGGGCAGGGGAACTAACCATCACCAATGGCTTCGAGCAGCAGAGCGACGTTTGCCCTCAGCGTCTGGGTCTCACAGCCACGGGCCGCATCTTGAAAGCAACCAAAGCTGCCGGAACCGGGTGGGGGTGCAACAACCACACGGTCCTCCCGGACGCTGCGGTCAACGTATATCAAATCGCAGGAGACATCATCCATCGTGGCCTCAAAGAGCGCCAGTCATGAGACTGGGACACCTTTGCTGCCACGGGGGAACCACGCCGCTGCCGAGACGTGCCAATTCTTTGCGTCTCTGGTGGCTTTTTTTCTGTCGCTCAACAAAGAAAAAAAGTAGCCACCCGGCAAAAATGCCGACCCCGGCGCTAGCGGCGCTCCCGGACGCAGGCCTCAATGTGCGAGAAGCCGGCCGGCGGGCTCGGGCGCGACAGCAGGCAGAATCCTCTCGGCCCAGGCCTGAGCGGGCGTCGGCGCAACCTCAGCCGCCCGAACGATCACGTTGAGACAGACCTTTGGTTGTTCGAGTCGGTCGTCGGAAGTGATGGTGTGTTGAAGAGATAGGTGGGCGCTTCCGACTTGCGTCAAGCACGCTGAGGCATGCAGTTGTGGACGAAGCTTTCCCGAGGCTTCTCCGTCAAGAGGGCAAAGTATGATAGCGTGGACGGGCCGAGCAGCATGAGGTGGTCGCGTGGACAATCTGTCGTGTGCTGTCGATTGAGGGAGGACGTTTGAGATGGGATCGGGGGAGAGGCGCCGAAGTTTTGGATGTGGTTGAGGGGAGAGGGCGCGATACGGGATCCGGCGAGCCTGTGCTGGGAGGCAGGTCGATTGGGAAGGATCTGTGGCGCCAATTGAGGTGCGATGGAGGTTAATTGAGTCTGGGGTCGCGAGCCGCGATTGCGAAAAGCGGGCGCGGGAGAGCGAGGACGGCAGTCGCAACACTGATGCGGTCGTAGGCACGGAAAGGGCAGAGGGCGGCCGGCGAGAAGCAGCGTGACTGGGGCGAGGGGACTCGATGAGGATTGCAGCTTCCGTCGGCGTGCAAGGAGTTCTGGGTTCTTGGTGCCGGGCGCCGGTGATGTGATATCCCAGTCCCAGGCGGATGCGAGCGACAGGCCTCCCCCTCCTCTCTTTGCTTTTTTTTTCTTTCTTTTTTTCCTTAGTTTTTTATTCCTTCTCCCCCTTGGAATTTCCTTGGGCTTTGATATCGACGGATGCTGCTTGGTCTGGGGCCGGAATTGTTAGGTGGTAGGCAAGGAAGGCACATGGAGGTAGGATTGGGCGATAGCAGGAGGTAGAGACACCTAGGAGTCCTTGACAAATTCGGTGGTGGAAACCAGATCGGAAGAACCAAGACTCAAGGGCACTCTTACCTTGCGGTTGTAGCTGGATGGGGCCGGGACCAGGGTACAGGGGCCTGGGAGCCTGGCTAACTAGACCCAAGGCGGACGACGCGAGTCGGGCCTGCCGCTGCGACAAAAGGAACATGGACTCGCGCTTGGGGCATGTAAAATTTTGGGACCCTCAGGGCTCCTCCAGGCTCTTCAAAGATGACAGCAGCAACGAGGGTGGACGCGAACAGAGATCAAGTGCAGGCAAGCGGATCGGCGAGGACGATGAAGGCGGAGGCAGAGAGGGAAGGGGGGGCAGAGAGGAACAGCTGGAAAGTACTGTAGAGGGACGACAGGGCAGCCAGCGCCTGCAACACCTGTGCGTCTTTGCCCTTCGCCTTCTAGATAGGTAGGTAGGTACACCACGCTGTAACTCCCGTCCCTGGTCGTAGATGCTATCCAATGCCATGTAACGGCGATCTCAGGTGGTCCCAATGTTCAACCCCACAGCCAGTTTCGGGGCTTTATTCCTTCCACGAACGCGCCATCCCGACCGCAGCGAGGTTCCCCGAAGCGGAAGCGGAGCTGCTGGTTCATCTTGCCGGAGAATGCCTGCTTTGCTGCGAAAGATGCAGTGGGCACCAGACGAGGCGAGCGAACGGGCGTGTGATGAGCCGGACGAGCGCAAAGTCAAGGTACGTCCACCCATCTACATGCAGGTACCTGCACGGTGCCTGCACAATAGCAGCAACAATGAACAAAGAAGAAAGGACCGAAACACTTATCCATGGAGGGAAACACCGTCCATTGCAGGTAACGTCTGACGCTGTGCTCTCGAGATCGACCAGATAGTCTCTACCCAGACGTGACGACACGCCTCAACTAGCACGATCAACGGTCGGGTGCAAGGAAGGATAGAATCAGCAAAGCCGGGGGCTGCCTCCCTCGGCCGTATTCGTGTGCGTCCCGTCATCCATGCAGCAGCTTCTCCTGTGCTGCAACGTCGACCGACCCTCTTGCTGCAGCAGTGGGCCGCTGGTGGCGGGTCCTTTGGAACGTCAGGCAGTTCCCCCCGGGACCTTCGATGCAGGCTGCAGCCAGGCTAAACCGTACCGAGCAGGGCACCTGCCTTCAGCACTGTGCGTCGCTGGGTTGTCGGCAGGAGGACGCACCGTGCATGCTGGGGGGGAACACCGTAGCGAGTTTCTCTCGACATGAACAGAGAAGGATCCGGGCATTTAGCACTTGTCGGCTCTGCATTTCTTCACCTGGGCGCCGTGCGCACGCTACAATCACGGCGCCGCTCGTTTGCCAGCAAGCGCTTTCGCTGTAACTTCCACCAAAAATAAGGCGCGACGCCCAGCCAATTGCGTCGGCCGGGAGGGTGGTTGCTGCAGGGGCAAAGACAAAGGTGGGTTTCCCCAAATCAACCTAAGATGGATGGGAAAAGGAAGGCTAGGCGCCCGCTCGCGCACGCGTGGAAGCACACGTGGGTTACGCTCACGGAACCTTTTGATCATTCTTTGATGCCCACCTGCTCAGCCCATTGCGACGGTAGGACCGGGCACTGGATGGGTGCATCTATAGATAGAACATTTCGAGACCCGGCCTCAGTTGACCTTGTTTTCAGATTTGTGACGATTACAAGATATCGACGATAAACAAACAAAAAGCCGGAGCTCCCGCAATCGCTGTTTTCCTGGGCGGCACATTGTGCACCGGGAAATTTCATAAAAGCACCGCTCGCACGGTGAACCACCAGCTGATGTGTGGGCTAGTGGCCGATGCGCCGCCGCCCCCTAGAATATTAAAGAAGGCTTCTAGAAGGATTCCAATTTCCAGCAGATCCAGCCCGACAAAAGGTATCCGCCCAGCTGCCCGGGCAATTGGTGCCTGACTGCCTACCGAGGGAGGGGAGATCCTCCTGCTGTGCGAGAGAGAGAAAAAGAAAAGAAAAAAAAAAAAAAAAAAAAAAAAAAAAGAAAAAAAAAAAAAAAAAAAGAAAGNAGAGAGAAGAGAAACAAAAAAGCGATCGGAAAAAGAAGCATCACCCGGCCCACACTGGAAGTCTTGTTCCACCTGCTCTCGTTCATCTCATCTCTCTGTCCTGCCGCCGCTTGCACGAGGCTGAATGCCGACCGGCAAGTGTCTCGTGCCAGTGACTTTTTTTTTCTTACGCACTACCTGACCTTGCCCCCCTTCAAAATTGTGAAACACCGGGGGCGCCCGTATCGGCCGCTTTCGCGTCTTCGCGTTTTCGCTCAACACAACCGCCCATCCACGGGTCCATCCACCCGACGCTAATAGGATTCCCTATCCGCCTTTTTTATGCACCAGGCAAACCCAAAGTATATTTCGCATCAAAAACAAAAATTGACCCGCGATGGCCGTGCATCAATCAAATAAATCCCCCCTGCAAGCAATTCTGCACACAGGGAGCGCACCCGCCTACCTTCCTAATCGAGTTGGACTTGGAGAAAGTCGAGTCTAATCGCACGCCTCGTCTCGCCAAGCCAGGCAAGCGACTTTTTTCATCAATGTGATGGGATGAGTCTAGGCCCGGTTTCTCTCCCGATTCTTGTTCGCTCGTCGGTCGATTGAACAACAAATCAGCCTTAGCGTGCTGCAAGGTACCATTTCGGAGAGGGCTGAGCATTTTCTTCTGCTGCCCTCCTGGCTACTGGCTAAACTACTTCTAGGTAAAAAAAAAAAAAAAAAAAAAAAAAAAAGCTTGCACGTTCCAACCCAGGCAGCCACGAAATATCCAAACGCCGAATAAGACAAAATAAAATCTTGCGTGACGCCATCCGTGTTTTGTCGGCATCACAAATTGAATCACAATCCATCCAATTAGCCAAACGGCGGACGTTTGTTCCGAGTCATAATCGCTCTGCTGCGCCAGTCAGAGACGTCATCATTCAACACACTCATGGAACATTCCATCAGGACTTCCACACACCTTAACCTCCAATTCCACCTAGCTCCTTTCACCCAACCACGCGACGTGTACACACAAGGTACATAGCCTGCGGAAACCTACCTAGCGGCGGACGTCCCGACTGGCGCAAATTGGGACCTTTGCCGCTTTTGCCGTGTTGTGCCAAGACGGACGCCACGACGACAAAGTCACTGCTGAGCCCTTATTTCCTCATCCCAGCTTTCTCCTCACTTGGTTGGCCCGGGAAAAAAAGCAGACGGTCACTTGTCCCCCCCGCTCCCCTCCCTCGTCTTGTTCTCTCGCCTTTTTGAGAAAGACGAGCGCATAGAAAGCAGATAGACAGACATCAGGGGCGAGCTCGTGGCGAATGTGATATATCAGAAAACACTAGCAAGTCATTGTTTCAGCCCTGCCGATCATCAGCAGTAAACCCGTCAAGATGCATGTGGCGTTGATAGACTGGTCATATTTTTACGAGGATGTCAATAAACCGCCCCTATTTCTGGGCTTTGTTGCTTAGTCTTTCCGTATGTAGGTCGCTTGGGGAAAATGGGGAGTGGACAGAATGACAACCTGGATGGATGGATACCCGCCTCCCAGGCAGTCGGATCAGTCACTTTTTGTCCAGCCACGGTACCGATATGAGACAACCATTTGTCGATGGAGCGGACGAGAATCGCTTCGTTGGCCACAACTGCTCTCGGGTATCCCGTAACCCATCTCTGCCTCCTGAGCCTGGCAGTCGGGACCGAGGTCGCTCGCCCAACAGCGAATCGCCCCCTCCATACATGACTTAATTCCGTGCTGGACTCCGACTAGAACCATTCCTGCCTCTCTATTTACTGTGTCTGTGGTGCTATGCCACCAACCACGTGATCTATGTATACTTTTTTTTGCGCTTTTGCCCCCACTACCAATGCATCTCCTGGTTTCACCTCGCCGTGTCTTCGTGCGAGACGTCGTCTCACTCTGTCTTCCCACTCTTCTCGTCGTCCAGATGGATTTCGATGGCGCGGGCGGACGCCGCATCCTCGCCAATATCGGCAGGGATGGTGTGGAGGCACTGGTTCTTCCACGAGAGATTGCGGATGTCGTTCATGTTGGCTTGAGCTTCCGAGTTCGGCTCAGGAGGCTCTTGGTACTCGGACACATGTCTCTCAGGTGCAGCCGCGTCGTCATAATCGTCAAACTGCTGGAACGGAGAGTTCGCGCCCGTGTTACGATCGCTGAACCCGCCGTTGGACGAGTTCATCTCGGCCTCATCCGAAGCCATCGAGCCAGTGGTCTTCGGGCCTGTATCGATGTGGTTCCAGTTCCAGTCCGGTTGCGGCCACTGATTCGTTGACATGCCGATGCCCTCGTCTTCTATGCTTCCGCGGATGCCATCGTCGTTCTCTCCAGACTGCCAGGACTGCAAAATCGGGCCCGCTCCAACGGTCTGTTCGTATGACGGCAGCTGCTCGCCTTCGTCCGCACTCACACCCCCAGCTTCAGAGGCCAGTACCCCACTAGGAGAGCCACGACCTCCTGGCAGGCGAGTTGCTTCTGCTCCTATCAATGCGCTCGACGACCCACGTAGGGAGGAGCCTGAGTCGAGACGCTGACCTTCCCCCGAATCCGACACGTCTTCATCGGGTGTGTCATTGTTGAAGAGGTCGTTGATCCGCTGGAATCGGGGTCCGCCAAGGGGGACGTCGGAGCGTCGCCGATAGAAGAGCAGGTATGCTGCCGACGTTACCATGCGTGAGAGATCCTTTTGCTTGGTCACGGCCGAGTCTAGAACACATGCCATTAGTTTAGGATCAGCTCACTAAGCGGAGGGCAAAAAGCAGCCCCCTTTTAGCGCCCTCTAACGGCGGCTTTTGCTTACCATTGTAATCATACCACTCGTTGTCAATGAAGTTCTTCGCGAATGCCGTATAATGGCCGCCGCCAAGGCCGCCCCAGTGATCGTCGACGGCGATGAGATCGTAGACCTCCTGCTTGCTGGTTTGCCGGTTGATGACCCGGCGAGTCAGGTCAAGCCCCTCTATGGGAAAGTCCACGAGGATGTCGAGCTTGTCTCGTCGCCAACCGCTGGAGCTGAACCGCTTCAGATGCACGACAAGAATGTCGGGTGTCTTCCACAAATCGAACTTCTTTTTTGCGCGTCGGTGTTCCTTGCAACGGGGGCAGTACCACATGTCCTGCTCCGAGAGAATCTCCTGCTTCTCAAACTCGTCCAGGCAGTCGTCCAGGGTGATGCCGTTCTTCCGGCGTTGAGCCCGTTGCCGCTTCCTCTCCGCCAGTTCTGGGTCCTGAAGGATCTCGGCGGTGGTGAAGGTGGGCTCGCCGCGGCCATCGTTGAGCTTGACTTTGCCGTAAACCGTTTCCCACGCGTCTTCGTCCCAGTTCACCACAATCCCCTCGCCCAAGCGGACTAGGGGACCGGCGTTTGATCCTGTTGTCCCCGGGTCGCTGACGTTGTTCTCGAGGCTGCTGAATGGCGCTGCATTGCTGCCACTGCTGCTTGAGTTCTTACCACGGCGCTTGCCGGCCTTTTTCCCATAGGTTCTCTGTGGCTTACGGTTTTGCCGCCTGCCACCGACCATCTTTGGTTTCTGGCCTGCACGCAGTCGACTGGCATTCTGTCCCTGCGCGGTGCCTGTCAGCATAGGCTCGCGCCCTGAGTGTGGGTGGGGACGGCCGAGTAAATGCGTGCAATAATTGCGCTCGAGATCTCACCACACATACAGAGTGGCTGGCGGTAGAGGTGTTACGTACCATATTCACGGGAGCGTCTTCGTCGTCGCTGGACTCCTCCGCCATGCGGGTGAGCTCGGCTGTTTCCACTGGATCGACTATGGGCTGCTGACTTGACTCCTCAGAGCTGCTGTCATGCTCTGGCCCAGTCGCGCCGGGACTACGCATGTCCACATCGATTTGGGGAACACGGCTAGCCAGGGATGGGAGCATGTTGTCGTTGACACTCTGCCAGCCAGTTGGGATGCCGGAATCGGCCTCGCTAAAGTAGCTCAAGGTGAACAGGTTCTGCAGCTGCGGGTCGAGGTACTCGCCGCGGTCTATCCACTTGGGTCTCACGGTGTTGAACACCTTGAGCGGCCCGACCGGTCTGCGTGGATTTGTGAGTACGATTTGCCAGGCCTAAGCATCCGGGACACAAACTCACTGGGATTCGAGACCGGAAATGGCTCCCGACGGGCCGGCCTTGGCAGTGCTAACGTCGACCAGATCCTCCTCGCCCTCGACCGACTTGGCGATGACCTTGGAGTCGCCAGATGAATCGGCGTCTGAGGTCGGCGCAGTTATCATCTCGAGATCGGTGCCGTCTGCGAAGTCCGTTTCTTGCGGGTGCGAGAATTCGGGCCACGTTGAGAAGGAGGCTATCTTCTCCAAGATTTTGCGACGGATGGCATCCTCGCTGCGAGCCTGTGCATTGCAACAATGGTTCAGATTAATAAATTACCTCACGCCGCGGACAACACGGCGAAGCGGTGATTTCATGATTCTTGGCCAGAACGTTTGGGGCTGCGGTCGGCTTACCTCTTCGCGTGTGACGATGATGAAATGCGGCGGCGTCACAGTTATTCCCTGGCGTTTCCTGCCATTTGTGTACGCTCCGAACTTGTGAATGACAGGCACAACCAATCTGTCGGCCGCTGGAGCATCCCACTCGGCTGCTGCTTCGTCGTCTTCATCGTCGTTGGTCTGAAGCATCGACCTCGCGCTGGCGAACTTCTTCTTGGGCCTCTTATATCCCACGTTTGTCGGCGCCGCCTCCAGCTCGAAGAAGACCGGCACATCGTTTGCTGTGATCTCCTCTGAGACGCTCCCGTTATCCTCGTAAATCTTGAAGAATTTGTCTTTGAACTCCTCAGCCCCGATCAGCCGTTCGGACGGCACGCCGACGCGGTCGGCAATGTAGTCCTTGAGTGCCTTGATGCTGCTGTTCTTGTCGAGCTCTACGGTGATCTCCACCGGGGCGTCATTCAACGGCACGTACTTGACTTCCCTTGTCCAGACGTTTTGGAGCGGCAGTGGTAGCGTCAGGTTGTTGAACGGATCAAATGTGATGCTGACCTTGTGGCAGAACGGGCAGACTAGGGTCGACTTGTACATGCCGGTAAAGAGATCCGCAATGACCGAGTCGTCCCGTTTCTTGGTGATGTCCCAGACCTTGTCTGCCATCTCCTTGATGGCATCGGGGTTGTTGATCATCTCGTCGGTCGAGTCTGGCTTCTCGATGTAAGGCTTCTTCTTGACGCGGCTCAGGTCCTCCTGAAGCGCGTCAAGGAGGAATCCGACGAACTCTTGGGAATCCTGCTGCCCGTATCCGGAGAAGGCGGGTGCGTATCGCCCGATTATGTTTTTGAACTGTCTTGGAGAGAAGGACGCGGGCGCGGAGTCCTTGTACATCTCCTTCAACAGCGTGTAGTAGACCATGGCGACTTCTCCATTGTGGGCGAGCGGGTTGTCCGTGTTGATCTCCTTCTCGGCCTCGCCAACCAGGAAGTACTTTGTGAGCTCTTCGACGCTTCGCACGCACTGCAGGGCCGAGTTCATGTAGCACGTGTTCCCGAGGTTGCTCAGGCCAACACACCCGGTCGCCCGACCAGACTTCAGCTTGGCTCGGCCACGCGTGGTCGGTCCTATGGGGGCCGGGCTGCTTCGACCACTTGCCGTTGCTCGCGTCGTCACTGCGAGGTTCGACGAGCTGCCTCTCGTCGTGATGGCTTTCTCCTTGGGGGAAATCCCGGCTCCCTTGTAGACCGAGACGAACATGTGCCCCTCGATATTCTCGTCCAGCACAAGAGTGTCATTGGCATGCAAGGAATAGAAGGCGAGGGTGGATCTGCCGTTGTAGTTTGCGTCGTGCGTCGTGTCCTTGATTTCCAGCTCCTCTCGCTCAACATTCTTAGTGAGTGCCATCAGTCGAGACGCTTCAACCAGGAGGTAGTCCCAGGGATCCGGCTCATCGGGGGTGTTGTTGGGGGATTCAGGCGGCGTTGCTGGTGTGATCTGCATCGCCGAAGAAGACGGCGGTGTGGAGGTGAGGGCCAGCGGCTCGCGCGTGACTCTCCATAGTCTCACTTTCCGGTCCAAGTCAACGCCGGCTAGCCGTTTTATCTTTTTCAGAAACGTGTGAGTCCTGCAGGAGGAACTGCAGGCGAGGGTGGCCGGCGGCGGGTTCATCGACTTCAGTTTCTGATCGATAGGGATGGGGCTGGTGGGTGACCACAGCCGATGGATAGCGAAGATTGGCGGATGTATCTCGAACTGAACGTGTGGGATGCTTCCCTCCGGAGCTGTGTCGTGGGCAAACCTTTGGATAGGCAACTGTCCATCGGCGAGGCCGTACCACGAGACGACGAGATCCCAGGCATCCTGAGAAAAGAGCTGGTAATGCTCGAGGCCCAATCCGGGTTTCAAGCGGACAAAATCCTTATCATCAACATCCTTCACGATGCTCTGGATGATGTCCGAGTTGTCGACAGGGCCTAGAGACGCCTCGGCAGCCTTCGTGGGGGCGTGCTTTGAGTCGTCACCGAAGGCCTGGGCTTTCTCGAGCCACTGCCGGGACACTAGGAATGCTGTATCGCCATCCTGCAATGGACTCTCGCCGAAGGCCTTCAGCAATGTCTCGATCGTCTTGATCTGTTCGAGGAGAGGGGGGGCGTCTGCACGTATCGGAACCAGATGGCCGACTGTTAGCGGGGCCGAAACATAGCGGGACGGGATATGGGCGTGTTCTCGACGGGGTGCCGTCCTACGTACCGGCCTTGACTCCAAAGTCAGAACCATCCTCGGTCGGGGGCGACGTGTCCGGATCCCCAGAGGCTGAGAGCTTAGAGCGCGATGCAGGATTGGACGCATGGGATCCCCGGCCGCTTGCGCCAGACGCATCTTGGCCGGGTGGACTGGCAAGCGAGCCTGCCTCTTCCGACTCGTCCAGTGGCGGGGGGTTGATCATATCCACATCCTCCTTCGCGTCCGAGTCCATCTCCTGATCCATGCTCGAGGCCCTGCGCTTGAGAGGCGACGACGACCGTTGTGGGGTGTCCGCGGCGTCGCTCATAATCATGCGGTGCTGAGGGTTGGGGGCCAGAGGGGAGGTGCTCCTGGCGGCGCGAGAGCCAGGCGGTGGGGGCTGGAGGCCTTCCTGGAACAGATCCTCGGCACGATCGGTGTCCAGCGAAAGGTCGGCCGAGGCGGCGCAGGGCGAGCTTGCGGCAGAGGAAGCGTAGTCGGACGACTGGTGTGAGCTGTAGAGAGTCTGCAGGCGTGGCGGCAGACCAGACGCCGCGGGGACGGAGTCGGCGCGGACGTAGGTCGGGGTGGTCAGGCCGGACCCGGCGGCGGAGGTGGTGAAGGAGAAGTTGGGATCGGGATCTTCTTCGGTCGTGGGCAGAAGGGTCTCCTGGTAGGAATGGTCCTGGGCTTTGCTGTTCCGTGGGGATCGACGAGAAACCTTGCGTTTCTTTGAAGAAGACGTGGTGACTGCGAGCTGCCCGTGCAGCTCTGGGCGAACAACGGGGGAGTAGGAGCTGAGAGACAAGTAGAGAGCCCACCTGCCTACCTGGCAGGCAAATTGGGAGGGGTGGGCGGGCGGTTGGGGGCGGCGGCAGAATCAGGCGGCCAGAATTGCGTCGTCTCGTGCTGCGAACCCGGAGCTCAATGTGATCGAGGCAGCTGGCGGAAGGCGGTCAACCTAGAGGGAGGCGACGTGCATCTAGGTAGCGGGCGGGCGAGAGATGAGCCTAACTGGGCTGAAGTGGGAGCGAGTGCGGCAGCTCCTGCCGTTAATGCTATTGTTTGCTTTGAGGCTGCGGAAGCCATGCGAATGGAGAGGCAAGGGCCAACACCCACCGATTTTCTCACTGCGGAGGGTCACTCAGAACTCCGCCGCAGTACCGAGAGCGGGCAGGGAGCCCTGACAAGCGTGTCTCTCAGGCGCCGTTCCAGCGAAGGGCGGAAATTTTTGAACAAACCTCCGGGACGAGGCGAGGATCTAGCTCGATCTCCAGCTGACGATGAGATATGGAAGATGAGTTTGTGCCCGAATGGAGGTTCTGGGACATGTCCAGAGAAAGTAAAGAAAGAATAAAAAAGTTGATTGCTGGTACCTGGAACGCGAGGTTCAGTAGGGAGGGAAGGCACGGTCAATGATTGTCAAGCACAAGGGCGGCGGGCACCGGGAGGCGCCTACCCTACCCAGCCTCGCACTGTACAACCCTCAGCTTCTGACAGGGAAGTGTGCCCGCCGGGTCGGCGGGGTGCAGATTCTGTCGGACCGTGCTCTATATATCAGCCACCACGCAGACAATGTGCCTACGTTGCGATTGAAATACCTACCCGCCACATAGGATACCTACAGACCTGCCTGGTACCCAAATACCAGCGACCCTTTGGGAAGGCAAAGATACAGTGGCTGGAGGATTTAGGTAATAGCTACCCACCCAACACCGCTACTCGCCTCGCGCAAGTCAGCTGGCCGAAGCCGGATAAGCTCAGCCCAGAAAAAAACTGATACTCCAAAAAATCACCACGGCTAAATAAAACTGCTTCACCTGGTTAAACAATTAAAAGGGAAAAAGAAATAGGAAAGGAAAGGAAATAAGAAAAAAGAGAGATAAGGAAAGGAAAGAAATAGGAAAAGAAAAGAAACAGGAAAAAGTAAAAAAAAAAAAAAAAAAAAAAAAAAAAAAAAAAAAAAAAAAAAAAAAAAAACCGCCGCTGTGCATGTAACCTAGTGAGTGGCTTTTGGTGTATCGCTTTTTTCGGTCTGCATGCTGCATGTCGGACAAGCTCAGCCATACCAGCGGAGAACCAACCCTCAATCCACTTGCTTAAAATATCATGTTGAGCGAGTCGAAGTGGGCCCCTCCAATGCTACCAGTTGACTCAGATGAGACTTGGTGACTGGGTGGCGTTTGTAGCGCCAGTGAGGCCGATGAGGAAGATGCAAAAGGATGGTCAAAAAAAAAGAGAACTGATGGCACAGTGCCAGCTATACATGCATATCTACTGTAGAGCACACCAGGCATGGGATGCAACCAAAATCAGCCAAAATACTGGCCGAGAATAAAATCAATCGGGGAATGATTGTAGTCGAGAGGGATGTAGGAAATACCAAGCAGGTGGTATATAAGTGGTATCCAAACTCCTCCCCAAGCACCTTGAGGCTGACTCTACCACCTTCTAACCTGTAACCTGGACTATCTCGTACGCATATTTCGACACTATCACAATCGTCTTCGCCCGTTACGTTACCAATGGAAACGAGGGATAGGATGCCAGACCCGACACGGGAGCGGCTGGCAATCCCCCCGGCGGCCCATGTTGCATGGTGTTATTGGTGTTGACCAGCCGCCCCTCACAGCTTCGGGTCGAAGTCCTCATATTCGCTCAGGTCTCGCACGGGTGAGGCGCCACCAGTGGTGAGCAGCCGACACTTCAAGTCGCGCACGTCATCAATGGCAACCGCCGTCGTGCCGTTGAACGAGACCTCGCGGTCGCCTTCGTCTTCCGACACTCCATTCGTGCGGTGCTCCTCAGCGAGCTTCTCCCACACGGCCGCTGCCGCCTCGATCTTGTCTTCTGCTACCCCAAGATCCTTCAGGAGGTAGCTCTTGAGGCCGTCGATCTCCTTGGTGCGGTCGTGATGGGCCGCGCTCAGTCTCGCCTGCAGGTCCGTAGCTGCCTGTCTGGAACGTTCCGCGTCCAGGCTGAGGGTCTTGACCAGCTCCGAGACCTGTCCTGTGGATACGTCGCTCTTGGCCTGCGCAACCAAGTACACCACGAGCTTGGCCCTGAACTTCGAAGTCGGGTCGATGTAGTGTTGGAAAAAGTCAATCAGGTCTGCTTTGGACAACTGCCTTATCGCTGCGGCGTCTTGCTGGGCTGCATGGAGGACCGAGGCATCGTTTGTTAGCCTTCGGCGACACAAAAAAACGCACGTCCGAGGCCCGGATGCCCGAACGGGAGGAGCTTGGGAAGTCAGGTTGGCTCAGTAGAGAGATGGAAACTCACCAAAGTCGAAATCGTAATACTGCGTGTGGATCTGATTCCAGTGTCGCGAGGTTTCCTGGTCTAGATTCTTGAGCTTTTCGAGTCGCTTGTTAATCAGGCTCCTCTTCTGGCTCTCGAAGTCGGCATCGCTCATGTCCTCCAACACCTTTCGGAACGAGGTCAAGAACGACTCGATGCGTGACTCGAGGAACCGCGGCGTCTTTTCGCTCTGGATGATAAACCTAAAGCTGTAAGTGGTCGCGTTGCCCCTGACGCCCGAGAAGACGACATAGCCCAGCTGCTCCTTGGTGCGGAGCTGGTCAAAGGCCGGCTCCTGGGTGATCTGATCCAGGAGCAGGGTCTTGGCCCGGATGCCGCGGTCTGCCTTGTCCCCAACGTAGAGCAGATATTCGATGGCGTGGTTGACGTTTTGCGGGTCCTTGAGCGTCCTCTCGAAGCTGTAGTTGGAGCCCGGGGGGTAGACGAGTGACCGCAGAATCGGCCACTGCGCCTTGGGCAGGACGCGCGGCTTGAGTGTGGTCTCGATCAGGTCCGTCAACCTCAGCACGTCTTCCTTGTAGAAATTCCCATGCACGTAGACCTCCATGTGCATCTGCGAAAGGAGCTCTTGCTTGAACGCCTGCGTCGCCCTGACGTCGGTGGTGGGCAGCTCCGCGACCAGCTCCTCGACCACAAAGTCGTTCTCCGACGTCAGCCAGTTCGTGTAGTCGCTGAGTTGGTGGTACGGCTGCTGGTACGCCCAGTTGCGGTAGGCCCTGCTGAGGCGCTCCTTGACGATCTCGAACCTGTCCTGCTTGATCTCCAAGTCGCGCATCGTGACCAGGACCTGCTCCAGCAGCACGGGCAGCTTGTCGTTGTAGCCAGACACCTCGATGGACAGTCCCCGCGTGTCCATGGACACGCTGTACTGCAGCCCGGCCAGCTCGGCATCGTACGAGTACTCCTCCAGAGCGTCCCTAACGAGGTCCGTGTAGAGCCTCGCCTTGACCGAGTTCTGCGCCGTCGCGTAGATGATGGGGCTCTTGCAGCTCGCGACCAAGTTGGCTTTGGGCACCCAGAAAGTGTCATCTTTCTTATGCCACGTCGTGACGATGTCGTCCCTGCGGATGATGCGAGGCGCGATAGCGGGCTCTTTGACCTCCTTCTTTTCGACCTCGAGCTTCGTGGGAATGAACTGGTTTTTGTGCGGGAGATGTAGCCTGCTGATCCTCTGGTCCGCCCGGATGGAGACGGCCTGCTTGATCTCATCCATGAAGTCGTCGGGAATCCTCTCGTACTTGTACTCGGTCCCGTACCACTTCTCCTTCTTATCCCAGTCACCTGGGAAGTCACGCGATACTAGCGTCATGCGGAAGTTATCAGGGCGGAGGCAGTCGATGCCCTTCTTTATCAGCTCCGGGTCGAATTTGCGCAGGCGGCTCTGTCCGCTGAGAAGCCACTCGCGAGGTAGCGGCTTTTGCATGACCGAGCTGATCCTGCTCGTGAACCTGCTAGCCGGCGTCTTCTGTTTGAATTTGAAGTCGACATCCGCCAATCCTTTCTGCTCGTCGAAGATCCATCGGTGTGGAGGCGTCTCCCGCAAAAGCGACACGTATTGGAAGAATACCTTTACGACCTCTCTATAGTTTTGCAAGCCCTGTTTTGAGGCGAGGGTTTCAGGTTGTCAGCCGAGTGAATTCATCCAAGCAAGCATCCCGGCAGCTCATGAGCATCTAGCGCGAGATGATGAAGACGATAACAACGGGGGAGAGGCATAGAAAGAAACAGAATGATGGATAGAAAATTGGGGATAAAAAGGAAGAAGAGAATACAAGAAAATGAGCTTACCTCTTCCGTAAGTCGGATCTGGCAGTCAAAGATGCTAGGAGTCCCCGGGCACACAGGGTACGTGCCGGCGGTGAGGCTGTTGGCCCAGCCCTTGGATTTGACGTACGACATGATACTCCCAGGCCCCTCATGCCCGATTAGGTGACTAATGTAGCGGCTCGGCTGCGCTTCGTATAGGGGTTCCTCGTCGAAGAAGGGGAAGAACAAGTTGAGCTCCCGAGTCTCCATGACGGGCTTTGTGAAACATTGCATGCCGAGCTGTTCAGGACCAAAGGGTACCTCGTCCTCCCAGCGTTCCGGCGGCAGATCCTTGTTGGGAATGCCCGAGAACAGATCCGCGACCCATTTCTCCAGCACATCGAGTGGCTCCCTGCCGAGAACGACGAGCTTCATGCGGTTCGCCGAGTAGTGCTTGTCGTAGAACTCGATAAACTTGTCCCGGACGTTTATCCCGCGAGCCTCGGGCTGGATCTTGAGCACGTCAAGGTTGCCTGTCGAGAAGTGGCAGTACGGGTGCTTCGGATTGGACAGCGACTTCTCGAGCTGGTGGAAGCGCCACTGGTCGTTCTGGAGATTTTTTTTATTTTCGCTACTCACCGCGCGCAGCTCGCGATCCAGGGTGGAGGCGAGGAACAGGGGCTCGATGAAGAACTGAGCGAAGCGATCCAAAGCACCGTGGAGCGGCGATGGGTTTGCATCGGATGCCTCGCCGCCATCGCTGGGATTGCCGGCCACGTCGAAGAAGTAGTTGGTGGATGTGGAGCCGGTGTAGGCGTTCGAGCTCCCCGAATGCGCCGAGAGGTACTGGGAGTAGGCGTTTTCCACGGGGTATTTCTTGGTTCCCATGAACAGAAGCTGGGAGCAGATCCGGCGGGGAGAGGAGCGCAGTTGTCAGCGGATGGACGGTAAGAAAACATGACGGACTCGTATAAGCGCATGCGCGCCAACTCATACAAAGAACGAAGCACGCATGGCAGCAAAGACGGGAGGAAAGAAAAAAACGCAGGTGGTAGACACAAGCACGCGCCGCCGTCAGGCTCTTGCGGCCTCGGCGGCGGCGGCAGCGGCTGCCTCGGGACCAAAACGCACATGCTCGACAGCGTGGGCCATGCCTGGCATGTCATCCTCGTCGCTAAAGTTGCCCACGTTGACGTCCATGGCGGCGCTGGCCTTGTCCGTGTCGGGATCGTGGACGAGCAGAACCTCCAGCTTGTTCTCCAGCCTGATGACGCGGTAGTGCCGGTTGTCTAGCGAAGGGATCTCGAGGCTGTCCGTGACCCTCTCGACAGGCCGAAGCCCGGGGTCCATGTCCGAGGCCGGGGCCTTCATGTCGGCATGTCGCGGCAGGCGGCGGGCGGAGCGCATGATGGTTGCAAAGCGCGCGGGGTTTTGCTAGGGGCAGACCCGAGGCGCGATGCTCTGCGAATCCAACGGGGCGGAGAGAAAGAGGGGTGGTGAGGATGGGTAAGGGCCTGGGGGCAGGCGATGTCGGGGTCAGTGTGCTGATGTAGTAGGGTGCGGGCGAGCTCAGGGCTTGGCCTAGCGGAGAAGAGCGGCTGCGCTTGGGGGGCGGGGTGGGCCCGCGCGATGATGCGGGCGGGCGCTCTATCCACATTATATCATGGATGGATGGATTGATGTCAAGGGCGGCCAACCGACAACCCAAAACACCCGACGCCAGACCGCCCGTACTGTGCAGGTCGCACCGACAAGCTCCGCAATCCCATGTTAGCGGTGGTGCAAACAAGCCGGCCGGGCGCCTTCGTGCTGGCCGGCGGCTGCTGTTCCTGCTCCTGCTGCTGTGCGGGCATGGTGGGTTCAGGCTGGCCGCTGGCACGCTGGGTGGGCACAACATCCATGATCCATCCATGACCCCAGCCTGTTCTCCATCGAAGCTGTGCTGTTTGTTGCCCGCGGCAGGCCTGGCTCAATAGTGCGTAATTGAGCACACAGTGCGGCGGGGACGCTGGCCGCGCTAACTGGACGAGCTAGCGAGCACGACGGCGAGTCGGAAACGGTCCTCAACGAACCAGAGAAGAGCGTTGACATTGTTGCCACCCATACAAAAGCCTGCCGTGAGGAAAAAACGGGTGGCTGCTCAGGACAATAAAATTCCGGCGGAGCACGAGGTCGATCGTACCGTGGCCTCCTCGCCGCCGGATTGGTCGATACTGCGGGCTGGGCACGGCTGGCACGACTAGATGCAGCTGCCGGCGGCAAGCGGCGGCTCATCTACCTTGCACAAAACCCCCTTCTTTCTCCCACTTCGGAACTTGGCTTCTGGGGCGATGGCCGGACCTCGGCACATGGCTTCTCGATCGTGCCAATAGATCCGATCCACGCCCAGAGAGGGCGGCCAGTCGCCCACTCCAGGCTTGGGGGTCGCCTACCCTAGTTGGGCTGCCTCCATGGATACCCATCCCACACTCTAGGACCCATGGATGCTGAAGACTGGGTAGCCGGTTAGGCAGCCCGCACGTCCGAGGCTTGGTCCGGTCTGGCTACAACTACCTTCCTTCTACGCGACTTCGGTCCCACGGAAGTCTCAAGTCCCTCATCCTCCACCAGAGCCCGAATGCCCCTCATTTCCGGCGGCTTGAATGTTCTGCTGACTCGCTCCAACGACTTCTGCCGCCTGCCTGCCCGCCTGGTGTCTGCATTCCGTCCTTAGATGGCTCAAAATGAGCCTCCTGGGGAACTGGCCCACCGCTCCCAGGTCAGTCGAAGCTCTGCTGCTAGCTTTCATGCGGTCTGCAAACTCCGAAAGCTATGATTGCATCCTGCATTAGCAGTTGACCGAGGTAGGCAGGTGGGGTAGACTAACAAGCATCTTGCCAAAGGCGGCATCGAGCTAGCCCCGCGCCCATACTTTTTGGGGTCGAGGACGCAGATGGAAGGGAGGCCAGGGTCACAAGGCGCGTCTACCGTAGCGTCCGTTGGGGAGACACCGCGCCAACAAAAAAAAACACTCCCTCAGAAAGCCAGCGTTCGTTGGTAGGATGCAGTCCACCAGCCCGCGAGCCAACAAGACGGGTCTAGGCACATACACGCGATATATTTGGTTTCCGCTCACACCGTAACTCTGTCTCCCTGAGTAGGCAACCCGTGGATACGCAATCCCGTAACGAACTGCGCAAGCAGATTCCACCGCCTGGAACCTGCGTGGCCGCTTGGAAAGAAGAGCGTGTCGGCTGCACACCCCAGCAAGTGGTTCCATCCGCTAGAGCAAGATCTCAGCGCTCTTGTTGGTGCGAGGTGCGCCAGCATTCTGTGTGATCATGTTCAGGGGCTAACCGCGCTCATCGGGCTCCGGCCACCTAGGGCAACAAACGTGTCCGGCTTGGCGCCAGCCCGGTCCATCTACTGTGCCAGGCTCAAGGAGGCCCCGCTCCCTGCAAGGCCTGACGCTGTTGGCATCGAGCTTGAGGCACTGCGGCGGGCGATCGAGCGATGTGTTGCATGTTAAGCAGCATCTCAACTCGACCGGTTTCCTGCCGCCAGGGCTGCGGACATGCATCTCCACGGGAAATATTGGGGCGCCTAACTGGCTGCCTGCCTTCTGGCGTCAGCCATACGCTGTTGTGGCTGGCGGGCACCAGACGGAGAGACTGCCGTACTGTCGATTCATGGGCGGCTCCTCCCGCGCCAATGCAACGCAGGCGCGGTAGGTTTCTCATGTATCACAACCACTAGGCTAATACGGGCCTTCCGAGTGACAGGCAGGTAGCCATCCCGACCACGTTTCGAGCCGTCAGTGGTCCATATCCCGGGCAGCACGTCGCACGATGCGAGACCGGCGTCACTCTGTACTAAAATACGCTAGTCACCGAGCACCTTTTGGCTGGCCTCCGGAGCGAAGTCGGCCGTGAAATTACACCGGCATGCAGCAAGCCGTCACCTGGATATCTTCTGACACGGTGGCTGGGGCAGTCGAGAACAAAGGTGGGAGGCGATAGGCCGCAAATCGCGTCCGCAAACATGCAGCTGCCCGCTTCTGCCACTTACGATTCAGCTTGGACGGTGGTTGGTTAAGTATGTGCCCATGCGTAGTGATACAAGACGGAGAGAAACCCGAGAAGAAGAGTTGGGAAGGGTGCCAGAAGGTTCGACTTGCCCTGACTCTGAAACTTTGATGTAATCCTGCCTTCGGACACGCTCGACGGCGAGAAAATGCTTCGGTGGACTCTTCGGCTTCACACATCATTCCTGGAAACAGGGCCCACCGGCAATGGATGACTGAGAAGACCCGGGATGAACCTCGACAGGCCGGATGTTCCCGTCGACGTGATACTCTGTCAGGTACCATGACCGGCCGTCCGTCCATAGGTTCCTGAGGCGTGGATGATCCATGTGTTGTGCATGCACAAGTCATAGGCTAGACGGGAATTCACTTTTTAATCGTACGGCTCACTTCAGCTCCGGGAGCAATTGCCTAAACACACAAGCAGACGCTGGCGGTGCCTAAGCCCTCGTCGGACAATCGACGCAGGATTTAAGGTGTATCCTTTATCGCTATCTCCTGCCTGGGTACCTTGGTGAGTACCTACCTATCCAGGCAGGCAGGTGGCAGCGAATTCTATCCTACTCTACCTAGAATTAGTGACCGAAAATTCCGACAATCTTTACCGAAGCTTTCGGGCCGATGCAATAGGCTGTCTGGCTACGGCGGCGGCAGATAATCAGGTAGGTACATGAAAGCCCTCTGGGTCCGCTGTCAGAAAATGCAAGGAAAAAGAACGGGAAGGGTCAGAGGCAGGAGAATCCGGGATAAGACAAGTTAAAAAAAAAAAAAAAAAAAAAAAAATAAAGAACGAGGGGGAAGCGCAAGAGCCAATTACGGCGTTTCATTACTATAAATCCACCAAAAGACTGCCAGATGCAGGCCAGGGATGGAAAAAAGAGCAACGTCGATGGTCCTTTCGTACTCGTTGCAAGTCGGACCACGAGGCTAGGAGAAATAGGCCCAAGAAGAGATTGTTATATCCCATGAAATGGCACCACCTGTACCGCGACCACAAAATTTTTTTCTTTCTTTCTTAGTTGAGCAGCGCCGAAACCGGGCTTGTTCGAACATGGCTAGGGCGGCAAGAGTGGCGAGCTTGTCTTTAAGCATGATAAAAGCTGAAAGGCGACGCAAGAACGCATTCAACGTTCAGTCCAGGTAGATGAACCGACACGCGATTCACTAGCATAAACAACTAGTAAGGGAACGCTCGCATCAACGATGCCCTCTACCTGGTCGAGAAGTGGCTTTGAACGAGCCCGCGGACGATATGGACGTTGGCATGTTCAGCTTCACCTCTTTTTTACGTCGTTTGGCAGAGAGCTGTTGTGCCTTGGCCCTCTCGGCACTTCTCCTGCCGGATGTCTCCGATTTTGTGCGCTTCCTCTTGGAGGAATCGCTGAAGAGTTGTCTCCCACGACTGTCGGGGCTGCCTGCGGAGCCGTTTGGCCTCGAGCGCCTCGGCTCCTCATCCGATGATCCAGAGTCTTCGCTCTCAGATCCCGTCTCTGCATCCTCCTCCTACGAGCAACGGGTCAGCTTATAAACGTCGTCTCGGAATTGAAGTGGAATACCTATGGACGGTGAGAAACATACTTGGGCTTTGTTTCCTTTCTTCATATTGAAACGCCGCATCTGGCCTCCAGTGGCGCCGCTGTCTGCCGAATCGATCTGGGCGAAGCCAATCTGCACAATGTTCAGCGGCGTCTGCGGCATCCTATCCGAAGACCGAGGGGACGGGACGGGGAAGTCGAGGACCCAGCGGGTGTCGCCCAAATCTTCCGCTTGTTTGGCAATGGCCGCATTTCGCTTCCTCTCCTCCTCATCCAGAGCAGCCTGGACGGCGGCTCCGTCAATTTGGGGCCCTGAAGGTCTGCAATCAGTGGTGTCGTGCGAGACCTTGCGCCTCTTGGAGCCGTGGTTGTCTTCGGAGCGCGGCGTTGTTGGCGACGAGTTGGCAGACGAGGCTGCTATGCCCCTCTGCATAAACTTCATCGTCAACAACCGGGACGACACCGTCTTGGACGCCATCTTGCCGGCCAGTGGCTTTCAAAGCCTATTCAGTGCTGCGCCACCGATTCCAAACGAGAGCCGCCGGCGGCAGGACGAGCAGTATGTCACGACGAACAGCGCGGGGATCGCGCAACCGCGAAGGGGCCGACGCGTCGTCTCGAGCAGCTGCGACAGTTTGCAAACGGTCGAGATGAATATCCGCCTTCCCAAGTGCGCCGCGCGATCTCGACAGGTATACGGCCAATCGGTAGGCTATTCGTGTGGGCTCCGGGCGCTGGAGTTGCTGGTCGCGGGTGGTCGTTAGAGTATAAGTTAAGTTCCATTGCAAGCCTTTTTTTCTGACATGTCGATAATTGCGACCTGACGCACGTAGCAATGCATCTGACCAATCACACCATGGTCTCTGGCCCACCATCGTAAAGGGACCCACTCTGCCACAGCACTCAACGACATGCCCGCTGCCCGCATCAATGGGCCTCTTCCAAGCCAGCCGATGCAGATGCCTCCTCGAGCTCGTCGCCAGCAATCGGAATCTAGATCTCCTCCACGCCCAAGATGATGTCCGGAACTGGTTTTCGGGCAGCGCGGCAGCTGTCGAGCCAGGTTCGTCTTTCGGCTCGCACCTTTGCCGTCTCGGCCCGTCAATTGGACTCGACCGCCGCTGTCGCAGCCCCCAAGGCAGAGACCGTAACGCCCCAGACCACCGATCCATCCGCGCAGCCGACCGAGGTGCTCCAGGCCCCGAACCGCGTCGACGTCTGGGCCCGGAGCCAGAAGCCGCGCTCCAAGGCCATGACAGGGCCGCGTTTCGAGCAGACGGACTTTAGCCTGCAGGTGAGTGCACACTGCCGACGGCCCAGATCACAGCGGGGCTGTAATGCATGGAATCTAGACTGCGCAGTCTCGAGGAGGTGGGATTTGAGGATGGTTTGAAAGACATATTGCTGCCATGGCGGGCAGCTGGAATGGTTCCTGGACAGTCTCGCTAACTCGTCCGTTGACCCTCCCAGCCGCAACCCTACTCTGCCATGGAGCTGGTGCACAAGCAGCCTGTCCGATGGACGCACGATCGCGTAGTTGCCTGCGACGGCGGCGGCGGCCCGACTGGCCACCCGAGGATATTTATCAACACGGACAAGCCAGAGATCTGCGCCTGTGGCTACTGCGGGCTGCCATTTGTAAGTGGCGCGTCTGCGAGCTATGCTGTTGACGCCCGGTCTGGAGCGATATGATAACCAAAAGTACCCTTACTCCTTTCTACAGGCAAATGAACACCACCGGAAGCATCTGGAGTCCCTTCCTCAAACGTCATACCCCCTAGCCTAGGCTCGAGAGAGTGCCAGGCCATTCGAAGAGTGCCTTTTATGCTCTCTGTTGTACATAATGTGGTAGGAATGAGATTTCCCTGTTGCTTGAATGAGTGTCTACGACTCAGATAGGGGGAGGCTTTGTGAAGGCTATAGTTCCCGAGTTCGGCCACGACCGACGTCCGCGGTCGGTGTCCTGACGTTCTCCTCCATTGTGTGATCCGAGAAGCGTATTGAACAACGGTCGTTCTAGTCTCTGCGCTGTGGCCACCTAAGCGGACGCGGATATCCTTCAATGCTTCCTGCCCGTCTTGAACATGCCACATGCCCTCGTCGTAAGCCTTCTCATGTAGCTAAAAGAGGCCTTTGCACAAGACGCATTGCGCAACACTCTGCCGTGGATCATTGTAGAAAATACAAGTGGCCACAACTGCCGGGCTACGTCCGAGTAGTTACACTCGCTCGACAGTACGCCAGAAGGTGTGGAACGTAGCCATCCCGACCTGGTACCATACCAGCAGCCTCGAGAATTGATGGCCACTGCCGCTACGACACCGGAATCCTATCTTGCCGAGCTGGTGGCTGGGGACTAGCATAGCAACGATGTCTGGGTAGTATACGGGTCTTGCTCCTCAGCCCCGGCTGACCACATCTATCGTCCTGCTGCGGCCCGTTTGCGTTGCTTCTGTCAGACACGCGCGTCGTGTCCAAGACTTGCTTCGATAGGTAACGGTTTCTTTCCAAAAGCGTATCAATTCCGGGAAGACGCTGCAACTACTTTCACCGCCTTTCCTGGCTCGTTCGTGGCAAAAGGTTGACGTCTCCCTATCTGCAAGCCCATGGAAAGAGGAATGGAAAAGGATGCAGGAGCAGGAAGATATGTGTCCATAAAATAAAATCGAGATAATGGCTGTGCCACCGTTTTTATCGCCAACGAGTCCTGTAAGCTTTCAAGGTTGTGTGTGCTATCCATGCCGGCCATATCCATGGGTTCCGCAAGTTTCAACCCTCCGGCGGCATGGATGCATCGAAGGGGACGAAGACGACGCATCGGGAAGGCGTGCCTGAGATTTGATCGGCTAGGCACCTACCTTATTTCTTCGGTGGCACCCGAAGGGCTCAGAGGGCGCCAATGGAAACACAAAAACTAAAAAGGGTAGGAGCAAGCCCACGAGGTAGGTAGGCCGTGTTCGACCAACTCGTTTTCACTCAATACTACCCACCCTGCTGTGCTTCTACATATCCCCGTCCCAACATAGCTCGCGCACCTGGCTGCTTCCACCATCACAATAAACTCGGTCAAGCCTTCAATCAAGCGCCTAGACGGATCCCTTCCTGAAACCAAAACACGCCCTGTCGCCCGCAATGCATCCGCTGGACATCGGAAAGGCTCTCCTGGCCGCCCTCGCCGTATCCGGCGCCAACACGGTCCTCGCTCATGCGATGCCGACCATTCAGCTCGGCGGTGGCTTCCAGGCGGTAGCGCGTGGCACCCACATGATCAAGCTTCCCGACGCCCAGTTCGACTTCAAGCCCTTCGAGCTGAAGAACATATGCTACGAGTGCAATCGCAGCTGTGACGAAGATCTCTACTCCTGCACAATGAAGTGTGCGTTCCCCTGCTGCGCACCTTCCTTGGGCCCAGCCTCCTCTACGAGCCGAGCTGGCCGCTGCTTTTATGGGCTTGGTACTGACCTCCGTGGACTGGGTTGGGCTTTGGTGTTTACAGTCGACTGGTTTGATCCAAACTCAGTACGGGAAAACAACGTATCCGCCTGCTCCTGCAAATACTCGTGGCAGTGGGACGGGGTAACTCTCGCGTCTGGAGAACGCAACTCGTTTGATTCGGAAGGCTATTCGGTGTGCCAAATCAATCACCAGACCACGACCTTCTTTGAGATGAAGATCAACAGCTTCCACGCCGTCGACAACTTCACTCTGTCGCTCGGCCGTCGGTTCAGGGACACCGTGTAAGTTGATGTCAGGCACCGCACGGGTCAGCAGGCCCTTGGAGATGGAGTGTGAAGGCTAATCGCACCCCTATGCTGCGCCCGGGTTGGTAGACAGTTCCAGCCGCCATTCATCTATCCCACCACGTTCGCCGAGCCTGTCATCAAGCTTAACCAACAGGGTCGCAAGGATGAGCACTCGATACAGTACTACGAGCCCGAGATGGTCAAGGCGGACATCATGGGATTGATGATCTGAGGTCTTGCTACCAGCGCTGCCTCTGGCTAGATGCAAAAAACCTAGTCCTGGCGGGATGGCAAAAACTGTCAAACGCGAGCAGACCTTCAGCACTGTGTTCCATATAAGCATATCATCAACAAGACACGAGCACTGATGAGGCATTGCAATTTATTCGGTGCCTTCTTTCTTGTCTCATTACCAACTTGGTCCTTGTCGATTATTGCTGGTAACCTGTACCTAGGTACCTCTGTGCTTGTGAGAAGCGGCTCTCAGAATGGCCCATATTTTGTTCCTCTCAGAGGCGTATGCACCAGATTAGCCTAGGGTAGTTTGTTTATACCCCACTAGCCCAGCTGAGGCTCGCAGCCATATCCGATGGATAATGACACCGTCATGGTTTCGATGCTGCCCACCTGGGGCAGTCCAAAGAGGTCCTTATAAGTCGTTCCGTAGGGTCCATCGCTTGCTTCAGCTAGGTGTTCCGGTGTGTAGTCATCAAGAATAAAATTTTGGCCGAGGTCACTTGCCCTTGGTGGATTGTTGCTAGCTCACACGCCGGCAGGCGATCATGGACTATTAATAGGCTCGCTAGCGGAGCTCCGTGCCAAGCCGCTGGTCTTGACCCGACTCAGCACATGGGGTCAGGACCCTGGACTGCCTGGTGGTTGTCAGAGCTTTCTGCGTGCCCAGCCTGCAAGCCCACGACTCCGATTGATACCTGCAGGCGATCTGCTTCTGATCCTACTGGATAACTCCGTTTATAGGTTTCGGCGGAGCAACCCGTGCAGTTTCAGCGGGTGGAGCTGGCGCGGCGTGGCGAGGAACATGACACCTTTGCTGCGCGAACGCCATAAGGCTACAGCACTACGTAGGTACCTAGCACATACAGTAAAGATGACGGTGAGTGGGGTTTATTGTGGAGGGGCAATAAACGCGGATGACAACACAACAGTTGCAGCGAAAGTTCAACTAACAAGGCGCAAAGGATCAATTGCCACCGGCGCGCAGTAGGCATGGCTTTACCGGGCCGACATGGGAGAGCAATTAAGCGGGATGGGAGGGAGTGAAGGAGCAGAGACATTTGGCATAAAATAAAACCTACTTGGGCTCTGGCCTTGAATGCACTGAGTTCCAGCAGCCGGGTCGGCGTCTACGCCACACACTGGCCAGTAAGAGATGAAAGGAACCGGCGGTGCGTGCGGCCCGGGCGAGGGAAGGTAGGTTCGTTTCGGTGACCGACCCCGGCTTGATAGGTGCTGTTCCCATCCGCCACAATGAATTCAAGTCGGTTCATCTCCTGCTGTCCATTTCCATGCCGGTATTCGACCAAGCACGTGGAGAACCAGCCAGCCCAGCCCAGGGCTTCGCGTTCGTTTCGGAAATATACCTGGGCCCTACCCCGTCCCCTCCCGCCTCTTTATAGCACCTCAGCCATCGGCTCATCAGGCACGGGAGTCGCATCGCCGTCCGCCAGCCAGGTCGATCGCATCCACTTCCCCGTGTGCGAGTAATTCGAGCCGTGGCATCCAAGGCGAAAAGCAAGGAAAACAGGGGGTCGAGCCAGACTCTGCGCTCGACGATCCATGAGGAGGTCGAGATAGGACGACAGCAATTTCTCTCCGGCCACCAATTGCCCGAATGCGAGCTTGGTAGCCCAGGTGTCCAACCAGGAAACTTGCCTTATCAACGTCCGTCTCCCCTCCTATTCCCAAAAATATGCGGCTGTGTGTGCGCGTGTGTGTGTGTGTGGGTGGTGTGCAATAAGGTGCTTGTGCAAGCTATCAACTAGGCTAACCTGTCTTGGGTACATCCTAGCTCCCCGGCCGCGTCCCTTCTGTTCCAGCCCGCAGCGTCGGCGCTCCCTGTTTGGCACCCAAATTAAACCGCAGTGCAAATCCATCGCCCGTGTCAAGTGAGTTCATGGCAGAAGGCTGCTGCCCCTGCCCCGACAAGCACCGTCAAGCCCCTCACCAGGCCGCATTCGCAAGCGCCTAAAAGAGGGCCCAATACCCAGTCCTTTCTCCTTCTTGACGTGTGCGACTTCGGCTGGGCTGTTTGCTGCCTTGTGCTAACATCCCTCCCTGCCCTTACCAAGCCCTCCGGACCTGAAGCGCTCAAGTTCGCAATTCTGCATATTGCCGCGCGACCCATCCTCCTGCTGCCTCGTCTGCATCAATCCCCTGCAGAGCAAAAGGGGCCAAATTTCCCCCGCGTTCCATTGCTGACGGATTACTCTGCTCCCACTGCTTGCTTCTTACGCCAGCCCAGGAGAGGGGGTCGGCAAGCCGGAAAAGCAAGGGAGAAGAGAGTCAAGCTCCGACCATCGATTAGGACGAGGGCTCGGGCCATTTGACGAGAGGGTGAAAAGAAGAAGAAAAAAGAGAAGGGCAGGGGACAAAAAAAAAAGGGGGGGTGCCACATACAGAGATTAAATTGTGCATTCTGCCTGACCCAAGCTATACTATGCCTAGTTGGCGGGCGGGCAAAGGGCAGAGCAACCGTTCGCACGATTCTGGCCATCCCCCACCACCAACAGCGACCAGTGGCACACTGGAATCCCAAGCGGCTGGAGGAGGAGGACCACTGCCGCCAGCACCAGCGACAGCGGCAACCGCAGCAGCAGGTGCAGCGCCAGCGGCAGCAGGGCAACCCCAACTTCCACCGCTACAACAGCAACAGCAACAGCAACAGCAGCTTTCACCGTCAGCACCAAGCCCCGCCCAAGCCTTTGCCTCGGGGGATCTGCACAGCAGCCACATTGACAGCGTCACAAACCGCACACCAGTGATCGGCAACACGGCCTCCTTTGTTATCGACCCGCGCCAGCAGCAGCAGCAGCAAAAGGATTTCGAGCACGTCGGCCGCAGCCAGAGCCATCGCTTTGCCCAGCAGCAGGCGCCATCTCTCGGAGTTACGTCCAACTCGTTCGAGGACCTCTCATCGGGGTTGGCCCTTGCACGGTCACCGCTGCTTGCACAGGGCCCAACGTCGCCTTTGCTGCAGCACCACCCACAGCACCAACAGCAGCAACAAGTGCAACAGCAGCCCCAGCCGGAGGCCCGCCGCAGCACCCGCAAGCTGATCAAGAACATCTTTCAGCCACAGCACCACTCGCACTCCTCAATCGACAACGGCACCCAGGTTGCCCGCCGCCCTTCCCGCGTGAGCCTGCCCCAGTCCCCGCCCCCGACCCAACTGCATCCAGCGTCCATCTCGCAGCTTTCGGTGGACCAGCCGCCGCCCGCAGATTGGCAACAGCAGCCTTCAGCCCCGCCGCCAGCCCCTGGACACCAGGCCGTGGGGGAGCCGCACCCGCTGCGCCGTCTGTCGTCCGGACATTCAGACTCTAATCGGGACCTGGTTCACCGGCAGCAGCAGCAGCATCAACAGACGGGGAGTTCGCACGAGCCGCCGCATCCCTCGATCCGTCACGTCCAGACCGACACGGCCATCTCGCCCTACGGCCACCCCCGCGCCGAGAACCCCGCAGGCGCCTATCACCAACCTCACGCCCAGGTCCTTGTCCCGGCCCAGCAGCCTTCCCCGGATAACCAGCAGCATCCCTACGGCCAGGCCCACTTCGATCCCTCGCCGCAGCAGCAGCAGCAGCAGCAGCAGCAGCAGCAGTTTCAATTCCACCACCTCCCCCAGGGCCAGTACCAAGAACAGCAGGGTGCCCCCTCGCTCTTTACCGGTGCTCTTCTCGAGCCAAGCAACCAACACCGCAATCCTGAGACCATCTCGCAGCTGTCGCACGACTCTCCCATCACCGACATCGACCCGATTTCCTTCAACCAGCACTCGGCGCAATCCTCACCGGCCGTGAATTACCCTCCACGATCAAACGAACTTTCGCACTCCACGTCCCAGCATCAGCCGCAGGGCCAAGCCCAGCTGGCGCAGGCCTCTGCAGAATCCCGCCAGCAACACCAAGACCAATCTGGGCAACAGCAGCAACCATACCAGCAGCAACAGCAGCAACACGAACAACAACACCAACAACAGCAACAGCAGCAACAGCAGCAGCAGCAGCAGCAGCAGCGACAGGTGAATCGCGAAGACGATAGCATGGTACCACAAGCGCAGGGCGGTCAGCCGGCCCCGAATCGCAGATCTACGGAAACAGACAAGACCGTACGGGCCCAGATGGACACCACGTCCGGCGCGCCTCCTGGGTATAGACACAACCAGACGCCGTCAGGGAATCCTTTGCAACAGCCCGGTTCTGGTGGTATGAGCCAGAACTATCGCCCAACCGGGGGTCAGGACCGTCAGTTTGACGGAGCCACCCCCGAGGGTAGAAATAGTCCTCAGCCAACCTCTACGAGCACGGAGACGCCGGCCGAGAACGACAAGGCCTTCAAGGAGTTGTGTATGTCTGCTGGCATCGTTCTCGTTTCTTTGGCGACGCTCTGTATTACTATCCCTTGGCGGACGCCCTGCTGACCAGCGCGTGCGTGCGCGACAGTGACCAAGTACAAGAACGTCAAGAGGCTCTATTTCGACGGCAAGAACCAGATCGAGCTGCTCAACGGGCAGGTGGAGCAGCTGCAGAATGCAGTCGCAAACCAGCGCATATCACAGTCTCGCACGTCACTCGACGACAACGAGTATGCCACTCGTTTCAACCGTCTAAACGGCGCCATCAACAACCTGTCGTTCAACATTCGCAAAGACTGGGTCGCCCTGCCGACGTTCCTGGACGGCTACGTGAGCCCTGATGCGCTGCGGACAGGGAAACAGGAGATGACGGCGGCAGGGCGAGCGGCCATCACATCTTGGGTCCTCGACTTTGTTTTTGATCGGTGTTTCCACCCGGGGCTGGATCCGTCGCTTTCGTACAACCTGAAGCAGATTGAGCAGAACATACGCAGTTTCTGTTACACTCTCAACAGCCAGGAGGAGTACGAGGCGCTCACGTCAAAAGTGGTCAGTTGGAGGATGGCGACGCTGGAAGGCCTCCAACCCGTGCTGGCCTCCCCGCAGAGCGCAGAGCACCGGGTTGCCTTCACAACAGACGCCGCACGCAACCTCACCAACAAACTTTTTGATCATCTGACGAAGCCGCCGCCGACAGGGGTCGACGGCAGCGTGTCAATGATAGTCGAACTGGCCGTCGGCATAGCGTCCAACCTGCCCATGGAGAGCCGTGACGTCGCCATCACGCTCCCAAGCCCGGGATCGCCGATGCAGCCCAACATAATGGAGGTGGAGAAAACCACGGGTCTTCCGCCGCTCGAGACGCGGTCATCGGAGGCGGAGAGGGACGTAGACACAGAGGAGGAGGACCGGGCCGGAAAGGACGGCGGCGGCAGGGAGACCAAAGGGGCCTCAAAGTCCAGTTCGCGCGCAGAAAAGGCGGGGAAGAGCGGTAGGTGCATAAAAGCTCACATGCTGTGCTCTCCCAACGGAACCTTTGGGCCGTCTCAGGGGTCATCTCCGTTTGCTAACACGGCAAGCCAACATGACAGCATCATCCTCAACCTCGAATCTTCCACCAAAGGATACGAACAGAATCCGCTTCGCTGGTTTCCTAGCGGTCGAGGTCAGAGGCCGCCAAGTCTTGGTCAAGGCTCCCGTGTGGACTCTGGCCTAGTCGAGTTGAATGGCAGGACGGGCGGACTCAAGAGTGGAAAATCGAAGAAACATCTGCGTGTGATATAACGAATGGTTTTGATGATGAAGGCAGCCTATTATTCTTCGTTTCACTTTTTTTTCTCTTATTTATATTCTTTTTTTATTCCACCTCTTGCGTCGTTCCGTCCCACCTGCTCTTTTTCTCTCAACTTGCTTTCGATTCGTTGCTCCCTTGTCAACCGAATACCACGACTTGTGCTCAACACCCGACAACGTCTCAGATCGGCACCCTCGTTGCTTTCCTATGTGCACCTCTACCAGCCATTTGGGTATTGCTTGCCAGCAGCGAAGAGTCCCTTGCAGGGGTTGGGGATTCATGCCACCTCATCTAGGCAACGGAAGTTCCCAATGGAAACCCACAAGGCAAACCCCAGCAACCCAACCCATCCTGCCTCTCTGCCTGGATGTCTTCCTGGCGCACGTGTACCGGATTTGCTAGTTGTTTTTGGCTGCTTGCCCGCCTAGCCTGCGTCAGCCGAGGGGCAGAGGTCCTAACCCTGACCGCTTTCAATCCACCCTCCCACTCTCGAATTCTGCCGCCCCTCCAACTTCCGTGCCAGGTGCCAAGGAATGGAAGCTTGCTCCCATCTGGTACCAGCATACTGAGAGGAAAAGCAAACCTGCTTCAGAGAGAGACCCGGTCCAAATAGGCAGAAACCGCAACGAACTCCCTGGACGGGCAGCAAATCAGCTCTTTCCCGTCCACTGCGCCGACCCGATTGGTTTTGCAAGATTGAAACGAATCCAAGCCTGCCTGGCTGCAATTTGTCTGCGCAGCGGTCATGGCGGGCGTCGCCGCGTCAAGCAGCTCTAAACCAGAGCACCTTGCACCATCCAAGCTCGGCACCAAGGAATAGTCAGTCGGTATTGGGCCTGCATTCGAAGGAGCAGAGGACAACTCCGTGCTAACCAAGCATGGCGCACATTCTCCTGCCTGGAAACGGGCAACGGGGAAACCGAAACAGGGGAATATCCACCCGAATTCACAGTTGGGATGCGCTCTACAACACAGAGATCACGAACCACGCGTCCAACCCGGCCGACATCGGCACCGTCTGGTTCGACGACTCGGACGCCGAGGCCAAGATGGTGTCCTTTCTCTGCCGCCACCAGCAAGGAGACGCCGACGGCGACGGCGGAGACGACGCGCATCGCCTCCTCCTCAGCAGAGCCACCACCTCGTTCCTGGACCTGGGCACCGGCAACGGCAGCCTCCTGCACGCCCTCCGCCGCGCCGGCTGGGCGGGGCCGTGTCTAGGCGTCGACTACAGCGCCGCCGCCGTGGCACTGGCGCAGCAGGTCGCTGCGGCCGGACCGGGACGACGTGACGACAGCGACGGAGAGGACGAGCCGAGAGAAAAGCACCCCGCAAGCACAAACCCCGTCGGGTTTGCCCGGTGGGATGTGCTCGACGGCAGCCTCGCCGCCGCGCGCGCCGGCGCCTGGGACGTGCTGCTGGACAAGGGCACCTTTGACGCCGTCTGCCTCAGCGCCGACGTCGACGCCGCCACGGGCCGTCGCCGCTGCGAGGACTACCGCGCCCGCGCGCTCCGGCTGCTGCGGCCCGGCGACGGCGGCTTGTTCCTCGTCACCAGCTGCAACTGGACCGACGCCGAGCTGCGCGCCTGGTTCGAGGGCGGCGGTAACGACGACGACGACGACGGCAAGTTCGAGTTCGCAGGCCGCGTCGAGTATCCGTCCTTCAGCTTCGGCGGCGTCAAGGGCCAGACCATCAGCACCGTATGTTTCGTCAAGAAGGCGTCTCCCCGTCGTCCCGCCTCGTGACCTCGGACGCATGCGTGCGTGCTTTGTGTGCATACATAGGGCTTGCCGTAGTGCCTTGTCTCGGCCCTTTTTTTCCCCCTCGGTTTCATATGTCCGTGGGCTTTTGGTAGTAGTCGACGTCATTCCGGCCTCGCGGTTGGGGATGGATCCGGGTTTTATTTCCTTGCAACTGACCAACCTGGGGAGGAATATGTAATTTTTCGGCCGAGTTCACTTTTCCTTTGGTGTATTGCTTATTTTCTGGTTTGCGTGCAATGCTCAATTAGTATTATCATGCCATGTGTGAATTTTTCTCTCTGTTAATGTCTATCGTTTGCATGCTTTTCATCGACTCCATGACCAGCCTCGGTCTTTCCCCTCCATGCGTCTCTCGATACTCCACACTCAGAACAGCCCGTCCCTCTAAAAGCTGCCCATCCTGCCCCATGCACGGAATATCTTGCCGTCCGCGCATCTTGCCAGGAAACGTCGGTTGATCTAAAACGTGAAAAAAGATGATACAAAAGGGCTAACAAGACAAGTGAAATTCCCAGCGTAACGTAGACCTGACCTCTTGGCGCATGTGAATCCTCAACATGCCGTGAAACATAAGCAGGGGCCATCCATCCACCCTATCATTCCTGGGTGTGAAAAGAGACAAAGAGGGTGTACGCTAGGTGATGCCCGCGGTTCGCGCCCAAGCGGAGAGCCTATGCCCAGACAAGCCCAGGAACAAAAGTGATTGAGGCCGTGACACCGAGACGGAGAAAGAGGAAGACACAAGGGCGAACAGAATTGCTTCATTATGACTCTTCCGGATCTATGGTGAGGTATTCATAGGCTCGCCGCCGGGCAGCGGGCCGGAAGCAGCCGCGGCGGCCGTTGTGGCGAAGTATCGAACATCAACATCGTCATCCTTCTGCAGCTTCTCCAGGCTCGGCATGACACGCTGCTGGATGAGCTCAGCGCCCCTGGAAGACGGGCTGAACGAGGCTCCGGCCTTCTCTAGTGAGTAGATGGTGCCCTGCTCGGGCAGCCGGCGGAGCACATCGACCAGTACCCCGTAGGTCTTGGCGACGTTGAAGCGGATGTTCGGGATGTCGTCGACGACGAGCTTGTCGAGCATGGGCAGAATGTTCTTACCGATCACATCCATGCTGACAACCGTCGCCAGAGTCTAGGGAGGCCGTACCGGTTCCTGTCAGCCAGCCACTCAGGCCACGCCTTCCAAGGGGTCTTTACAGCAGCAGGGACTAGGCACTTACCGTGATAGCGAAGCAGGTAGTCATGCGGTACAGATAGTTGGGGTGGTTGCCCATGGCCATGACCTTGGGGATGATGGCCTCACTAGCCCACTCAACCCCAAAGACCTCGGTCAGCTTCTTGAGGTTGTGTGTGGCGGCCTCGCGGATCGAGAAAACGGTGTCGCCGAGCCAGCTCATGCACAGACTGCTGAGCTTCTCGTCGAAGAACTTGACGCCGAGCTGGCTGGCAAGCAGAGGAATGTACTCGATGATGGCCAGCCGGACGCGCCACTGCTTGTCCTCGGCGAGCTGGACGATGGCAGGGAGCAGCGACTGTGAAAGGAGGTCGATGCCAATGACTGCAGCGCTGTCGCGTCAGTGGGAACACCAGGCCGGCGCGTGGCCGAGCGGCGGGGTATAAAGGGATTAAAAACTCTAGCCCGAGCAGATCAAGCTAGTCGGGCAGGCGTCGCACTAACCCTTGTTCACGAGCTCAAGCTTCGAGATGATGTGCAGCCGGACCTCGGGGAACTCGTCCTTAAGCATCTGCAGGAACATGGGGAGGAGGTGATCGATGGTCCTGTCAGGGGGAAAGCCATGTCAGCGCAAAGCCCACAGTTTGTGTCCCAGCCCATTGCGTCTCCCACACAATTCCGACAGCAATCGGGGCGCGAGGAGGGCTGGGGGACAGGGGACGAAGGAGGGGCGTGAGCGCGTACTCTTGCTTGCCGAGTATGGGAGCCAGACCCGAAATTTGCGTGCCCAGGGCAGCGCGAACATGTTGCGAGCTGTCCGAGACAAGGTCCTCGATGCTGCCCATGATCTCGTTGAGCAGTGTCGTCCGCTCGACCAGAGCACAGAACCCGGGGATCTGACCAGCGATCGCCGTCCGGACCTCGGCCTCGTTGTCCTTGAGCAGCTTAACGAAGGCGGGGACCAGGTCCCTCGAGACCACCTCCTCGTCGACTGCTTTTGCGATCTGTGTTTGCGCGTGTTGCGATATGGTCAGTATCGGTGGCCCGTGCTGGAGGTAGCGGTGGGGAGACAATTGGTTCGGGCGTGCCGCTGTACCTTCTCAAATCTATCGGCGATCATGTATCGGACCCTCCAGCTTTTGTCTTCTATCAGACTGCGCAGAGATGTCAACAGCACGCCGTGGCTGGACTGCTGCTCCTTGGGAACGACCTCGGCGATGGAAATGAGCACCTCAACGGTGAGGAGTCGGACGCTGTCCTGGTCGTCCTGCGCAAGGTGCTGGAACATGGGTATCATTTCTTCGACAACAACGGCGGCGGGCATCTCCTTGAGGAACTTGGCGAGGTTCGTAGCCGACTGGCGGCGCACCATGGGGGTCTCATCGTGGACCAGGTGACCAAAATCCCGCCGCAGCTGCTCCTGGAGCGGCGGAGCCACCTTCTTGTACGGGGTTGTGTAGAGGCCGCACCCCGAGATCTTGGAGGTGAACCAGTCTGCCTTCGAGAGGCGGCTGGTAAGGGGCAGGAAGTACTCCTCCACCTGCTTCGGCGAGAGCTCGGCGCATATCTTGTTCAGAGACTCGACAGCCTGCGAAGTGGTGGTTTTGATTATCAGAACAGGTGCCCCAGACAAAAAGAAAATCAAACAACCACGCACGAGCCAGCCCGAGCCACAACAGACAGTCATCAAATCGGCACTCAGCCGGGGCAAGAAAGAAGCCGTACCTTGTCTCGCACAACGGGCTCCTCGATGGCAGCCAGGTTCTCAAGCGGCGACAGTAGAACGTGGCCCCACTGGGGTCCGCCCACGTAGTCGAGGAAGCTGCCCAGTTCTTCGCTCAGGGCCACGAGGACCTCATCTTCGTCCTCGACAGATTCTGGATGTGCGGGGCTTGGTCAGAGAATGCACGCTGGCGGCGGACGAGGTGAGAGAACAAGAAAGCAGGTGGCAGGTGGCGGGGGGTCTGGGAGGCGCCTGACCGTCAAGGAAGGGGATGAGCTCCTCGCGAGTGCGCTCAGGTCCCAGCGCGAGGGCAATGGTGGAGAGTCGATGGATGGCATTGAGTCGAAGAAGGACATCATCGTGCTAGAAAGCGGCGAGCGCATGCAACCAGTCAGTCGTGAAGACGGTCACCGTGGTCGGTCCTTGGATATTGTCGTCGTCGCCGTCGTCGTCGCCGTTCGGGCAAGAGGCAAGTGTGGTGGGCGTGTTACATGACCTAGTCGGCGGGGCAAACCTCCCCTCCATGTCGGCCAACCACGCGCCACGCGCGCAGGCTCCCAAAGAAGCATTCCGAAGAGAGGCGAGGATCGACGACGGCGGCAACGGCAGCACAGTTGCCCGAGGTGGCCTGCGAGAGGAGGGCGGGGCAGGGCAGAATCAACACACCTTGAGCTCGTCAATAAGGACGGCTATCGGGTAAAGCTCGTCGCTGGCATTTGGCGCGTCGGCCATGGCGAGCTTTGTTTCGGGTGTCGGCGCGCAGCAGAACAAAAATAAAGGAGCGGGCCCGTGGAGAGCGGGGAGACGAGCGAGCAGCGAAGGTCCAAGGTTGGCTGGCGACCGACGATGCTTCAGGGAAGATCAAATGGACGGACAACCGGCTATGTGGGTGTCGCGTGGCGGCGGTCGGTGGTGGTGGGCTTGGATGGCAAAAAGGCGGGATGCAGGTTGCTGAAAGGCGGTAGGGCGGCGCAGGTCGAGCAAAGGAACGAGGCCAGGCCTCGCGGCGGGTGTGGGCTCGGCGTTGGTCTGGTTTATGCAGTGTCTTGTCTGCGGCCCAAGTGCTGCAGCTCTAAATCCGATTGCCAAACTGATAGATTTGAGGTGATGCAATCCGGTTCGGGGCGACTTCAGACCTCACAAATGATGAAACGAGCGCTGGGCTGGTGTGCTGGGGGCGACAGCTACGGTGGAGGGCAGCAGCGGGCGACTCAGAGCGGTCAAGCCTGGTGCACTGTGGAGCCTGACCAGCGAGGCGGGACACTTTTGATTGCGGCGGGCAGGCAGGACAACAGAGCAGAATCTACCGACCGCGAGATGATTCTGTCGGGCTGCCGCTTCACGAACGGAACCCGACTTAAAGGCAGGCTAGCAGTGCACACCCCCAGGTCTACCCAGTATTATTGGGCCTCCAGAAACAAAATGGAGGGCTTCCAACTCCCGCCCGCCCTGATTCTCTCCCCTCATTAGGTATATCGGTACCTGGTAGCATTATATCAAGGTGGGGGAACGACACGAGCCCTGGCGCCAGAAGGGGCAGCCATGCGTTTGACAAGCCCTAAAATCTCTGGAATTCGGGAGACTATATTGTGAACGTGATTTGCCCGGATTTGTTGTGTCCCTTGACCATCCGGCCTATTTCGTTGTCCTCCTTCTAGGGCTCGCCTCCCTTGGGTCGTGCTTGTTGGTGGGGCAGCAGCCTCCTGAGCTAGCCGATAGCTTGCATCCAATCAGTCCTCAAAGGAGCCATCCATGCCAGTTCACCCCTCATCATCAGGCATTTCGCAGCAGCTGAGGCGGTCAGTCTGTGCTTCTTTTGTACCCCATCAGAAAGACGACATGCAGGTCATTTTAATGGCCCTTTTCCAATGTAAACAGATAGCACCGGTAGGATGCAAATGCTTTGTATTCGACACAGGTTGGAGCCCGCGGGAGAAAATGACCATGGTAAAAATAAATAATAATAAGAAGAACAATTCTATAGCGCTGAAGTCAAACACGTAACTTCATGAGTCTCGCTGTGACCAAATTATTGGCGCAATTAGAAAGCAGTTGTGCACTTCCTCACATAGGGGAAGTGACAAGACCTCGCTTTGCTGGTGGAGATGAGCTTCCCCGCCCCTCGTATCTCAGGAGAGTTCAGTCATCTCCTGTCCACCGTCTCCATCACCTCTTTGTACCGATGTCGGCTGACTGTTGGAGTTCTGAGTCCCAGCTGGGGACGTCGCGCTGCCTGACGCTCCCGGCTCGCTCGGCACGCCTCCGTTGCGGCCAGAAGCATCACCCGTGACACCCAGACCCCCAAGAACACCCTTGAAGCTTTCACCCAGCTTTAAGCTGCTTATACCGTCTTGCAACGTTGCGAATGTGCTCGTCTCGGTTGCAGACGCCGAGGAACTGCGCATCAACGTCGCCGGCCTCGGCTCCGGAGTCAGGGCCGAGTGCGCGCTTTCAACCTCCCTTAATACAGATGTGCTGCCGCTGGTAGGAGCCCCTGGTGGCCCCGCCTGCGGGCTCGTGGGCGGTTTGGGCGATGTCGGCGCTACACTCGGTTGAGGGCTTTGGGTCCCGGATGCGAATTGGTAGGTCGCCACCTTTTCGGCCGCCGTGGCCGCCTCGTCCAGGTGGCTGTTCATCTCTTCGTCCCGTCTAGAGTAGAGTTGGTGCCACCAGCGGATCTCGCCTGCACGTGGGAACAGAAGACGTTCCTTCCCACGAACATTGTCGTCAACCACAGGGTCGTATGAAGGGTTCGTGAACTCCTGGCGCCGTGCAAGAAAGTAATTCCAGACGGACGAGCTGCGTTCCTGCACCTTGGCCTCGCGCCGCTGCCGCTCGTTGTTGTACAAAAAGGTGCCGTATTGACACGAGTACAAATGGTACAACAGGCGACGCAGGAAACGCTCTGTGAACTCGAACCGCGTCGGGTTTTGCCGAACGAGCTGGTAGGTGGCTTCCAGGAACTGGTGGAACACGGGGCTTATTTCTTTGGGCCGGGTTGTCTGGTTCTCGGGCACGGGTGCCGTAGCCTGCCGGGCCGTGTACTCGTCCCCAGCTTCGCCATCCGAGTCGTCCTTGTCCTGGCTCAGGTTCTTCTTGAAGAAGCGCTTGGCGGAAGCCATGGCGCTCTCCAGCGCCTCATTGCGATTATCGTTCTCGCCAGGTTCGATCCGGGAGCCCGCCAGAGCGTCGTTCTGGACAACAAACCACTTTTCGTGGCTGAGAAACCCCGAGCGTTGTTGGAACATGTGCCCAAACGACAACCAGTCCTTCTCAACAAGGACCATGAAGCCATCCAGGGTTCTGTAGTAGGGGTCCAGCATGATCTGCGACAAGGCACTGAGCTGGCTTGTGCGGTCCCACCCATCCGAGCAGTGTATCAGGACGTTGGAGTGGTATATGCCCACCTGTCTGGCGATGAGGTGCGAACCCTCCAGTATGCCGTTTATGTGCTTGAGCCAGCCACTCTTGGCCAACAGATCCCTGTTCGGCGGGAAGGGTGACACGTCGGCATCCTTGATCGCCTCGACGACCTTGACCAGGGACTCGCGCATCACGTGGATGTTTTCGATGTTGAGAAACGCTTTTTTGGCAAATTTGTAGTAATCCATGTTCTCAGAGCCCAGGCCAATGGCCTGCATGGCATACGAGTTTAGAGCAGGCCGGGCATCAACAATGAGATTTTGACGTGTCGCGCCATATATGACCCTCTTCCCCGTCGCCCCATCAAACTCGAGGGGGGTGCCGGTGCCAGCGACGGCCGCATCCTCCTGTAGCTCCGTGTCCGTCAGCCCGGGCTCCGGGACGGTCGCTGGCGGCATATCAGGCTGGCTCGTCGGGGGGCTCGGTTCCGAGGGGACGGCGCTTGCGCCCTGGTCGGGAACGGCGGCAGAGAAACAGGCACCGACAAGGCGCTCGTCCTGGATGCTGCGGTTTCCGCGCAGGCCAACACAGGGCTGAGAGCTTCGGGTGATGGCGCAGTTGTTGACAGGGTGGAGGTACGTCAGAGCCGGTATCCGAGCCCGCGAGCGGTGGTTGGCTGCATACTTCAGGACGTTGTCCGAGATGGAGGCCGGCACCACGAGGACCTCCGGATAGGTGGGAGAGAAGACATAGTCCTTGTTTATGTTTGTGATCCTCCAGCCCCGGTCCTTGGACTTTGCACTGATCCCCTGGCGCCGAAACTCTTCCCGCGCATCGTACAGAGTCCACCCGTTGACCGATCGCTCGGGCCTAGCTGGCTCATAGGCAAAGGCGTAGAGCTTGTCGATGCTTCCCAATCTGCAGGTGCGGGCGCGGACGAACTCGAAGGCCTCGCGTGCGGACTTGTCGTCGGGAAAGTTAAAGGTCACATAGGTGAAATCGCGGCAGCGTAGACGAATCGATGATGGAATGCCGCTGGCGGGCGGGGTCGGGCGGAAGACGCAGTGGCTGATGATCGGGTACGAGATGAAGTTTTCTCTTGGCCGGGCTGGCGAGGGGCTGTCTGGCGGAGGCAGGACGCAGAAGATGATGTGGTAATCGGTGAGTTTCAATACGCCCAGGGTCGGGTTCCCTCCGCTGATGGCGTGGACGCCCTCTACCGTCTGCACCGCGCACAAGGCGTCTTAGTCTCGACCACGATGCAAGAAGCAAGACGCTGCCGCCCAGCAATGATCTAGTACCTGTTTCATATCCATGATGGCAGCCTCAGCCTCATGCCCTTGGAGTCCAGGAGAGATGTGTCGTCAGGGTGCGTGCCGAGGCAGTCCCTGGCCTGAGCAATGCCGCAGAACACGAGCAACGATTGCTGGTGGGCGGGTCTGCAGTTGCCCGCCAGGGACGAAGAAATAGAGGCAACCTTTCTTCTTCTGGTGACGGAACCAGGGACGGTCTGGATGCGGCTTATACGAGGACGACGAAGAGCGCGGAGGTGAATATGAGATGGTCGAGGCGAAGCGAAAGACGACCTAAGAATGTACGGGGAGGGGCTTTGCTGGCGACGCAGGCTCAAAAGCCCATCACGGACTACCGCCTGTGGAACCTGGATCCGGCAGCAGCGGGTGGACGGGTTGGGTTAGTCCTGCCCTTTGGCGTAGTACCTCGGGGGCAGCTGCTATAGCTGAGATATTGAGGTCCCCGGGGAGGTACCTGCGAAGTGTCAGAGTAGGTGGGCACCTACCTAGGCAGGTAGGTAGGCATGCACCTCTCGGGATAGGGTTTGACTCCGTGTGTGGTGGTGGGCAGCAATGGCGAGCTGGCAACACGGTTGACACGCGGCTTGTTGAGCACAGCAAACGGGATGCACTGGGCGAGAAGGCGAGGAAGGTGACATGCAATATGAAGGCTGGGAGCTATGAAGGGGGACCAAGAGACGCCAGTCACCAAGTTACCAGAGGCGTAGCGTTGGTTTCCTCTTCCCCAGGGAACACTGGCATGGAATCAGTCGATACAGACTGGCGTTATGTGCCTTCTCTTTGACTGGGGATGTGAAAGCGGCCAACCAGTATGTGGGGTTGGCTGGCATGGGGTCACCAGCACCAGCGCCGCGGTGCAGGTGCAGCGTTGTCGGGTTCTGCGTCAGTGATGTCAGCTGCCCGACCGCAGCCCGGTGCGGCGGCGCACGTGCCACAAAGACAGCGATTCCTCCAGGCGTCTGGCTTGGGTGCAACCCGCCCAGCTGGCCCCACCCAAAATTCGAGCCACACACGGATGGCGGGCAGCGATTAGGGCTTTGTCCCCCACTAGGAAATCGCAAAAGTTTCCAGCGGCTTGGCTTGGTCTTTTTGTTTGAAAACGACGACAACCGAAAGGAAGGAGACCTACTTCTCAGCACCACCAGCCCGTTTCCATCGCCAATTCCACCCCCGCCAGTCTTTCCACACAACGCAAGATGGCTACCCCCGGTGCCCAGATGTGAGTAGCTGCCGTCGATCTGTTCGCGCCCGGAAAAGTGGCATCGCAGGAGAAAGAGGGGAAACGAGGAGGACGAGCAGACGGGAGGCGACGGGACGGGGTGATGCAGATGGATCGGGACGGGACTGCGACTTGGGTTTCTCCGTGATACCAGTCGGCTTTTACTGACCTGCTCTTCTACCTGGCAGCTCCAAGCGGAGAAAGTTCGTCGCGGACGGTGTCTTCTACGCCGAGCTGAACGAGTTCTTCCAGCGCGAGCTGGCCGAGGAGGGCTACTCGGGCGTCGAGGTCCGCGTCACGCCGACCGTGACCGACATCATCATCCGCGCGACGCACACCCAGGAGGTCCTCGGCGAGCAGGGCCGTCGCATCCGCGAGCTCACGTCGCTCATCCAGAAGCGCTTCAAGTTCCCCGAGAACTCGGTCTCGCTGTATGCCGCCAAGGTCCAGAACCGCGGTCTGTCGGCCGTCGCCCAGTGCGAGTCGCTCCGCTACAAGCTGCTGAACGGCCTGGCCGTGCGCCGTGCCTGCTACGGTGTCCTGCGCTTCATCATGGAGTCGGGCGCCAAGGGCTGCGAGGTCGTCGTGTCGGGCAAGCTCCGTGCCGCCCGTGCCAAGTCCATGAAGTTCACCGACGGCTTCATGATCCACTCGGGCCAGCCCGCCAAGGACTTTATCGACAGCGCCACCCGCCACGTCCTGCTGCGCCAGGGTGTGCTGGGCATCAAGGTCAAGATCATGCGCGGCTCCGACCCCGAGGGCAAGGCCGGCCCCCAGAAGTCGCTGCCCGACGCCGTGACCATCCTCGAGCCCAAGGAGGAGCAGCCCGTCGTCCAGCCCATCAGCCAGGACTACGGCGCCAAGGCTGCCCAGGTCCAGGCCGCGGCCGAGGCCCAGCGGCAAGCCGAGCAGGAGGCCGGCGGAGAGGAGGAGGAGGAGCCCGCCCCCGAGCAATAGGAGAACTCGGCGGTCGGTGCGATTCCAGTTTCCGCTATCGAGCCCGCCGGTGTTGTCACCCCGGATCCTGCTCAGTATCAGGAGCTCCAGGCCGAGGTGTACCAGCCTCAGCAGTACCAGACCCCTCCCATGGCTGCCCCCACCTCCACCCCTGTCGTGAACGGCGACTACGCCTCCGATGCCTTCCAGTCCGACGTCTTCCAGACCGATGGTATGGTCGACGACAACTACAACGATCCTATCGACGGCTGGTAGACGCGGGTTGGGATTCCTGATGGACGATGACGAAACGGTCAGCGCCTCGGGTGTTTTTTCAGCAATATTTTCTCTCTCGTTTTTTTTTTTTTCCTTTGTCACCTCTTGCTGCATTATTCTGCGATCACGGAACGGGAAACGGAAAGCAGGTTGCGCTTCCAGGGTTCTTCAGGGCTGGCTTTTGTAATTTCATGACACACGACGAACTCAGTGGGCGTATGAAGCTTACAAGGGCAAAGGCAGCTAAAAACAAAACAACGACACCGGACAAACAAACTTCAGGCTCCTTTGGTTCTATGGCGAATTGCTATGTCCGTGGTGCGATGCGTATTCATGAGGCTGTATCAGGTCTCGGCAAGTTATGTCTGCGGAGTATATTGGGG
>PYSR01000009.1:0-196559 GCA_003049425.1 Magnaporthiopsis incrustans
GTCTGTTCGGGAGGGAGGCCGGGGTGGGAGGGGTGGGGGAATCACTCGTCGCGGCGCCCAGGGAGTCATGGGGCTGGATGGGAGGCTTGTGCCCACTGCCTCTATTTTATGGATGGGCAGCAGGCCGGGCGGTTGACAGGGGCAGGGAGGCGCGTGGTAGCGTGTCTGGCGCGGCGAAAGTGGAAATTGTTCCCACTTGGAAGCGAGGAAAAAAGAAAAAAGGAAGTAAGAAAAAAGCAAAAGCAGAAGCGCCCCGATCTATTCCTCCGGGAGGAACGAGGGGTGATGGATTCCAACGGATGACGGCTCAACTCTCAACTGCCAGTTGACGAAATTGTGGTGACAAAACTGGATCCGGTCCACTGCCGGTAGTGCCCAGAAGCGGGTGCCGGGGGGGACCCCCCGGACACGAGCCCGAGTGAGCCTGGACAGTGTGGAATCTGGCAGTCATCCTCGACTTCGTTTGCAACCTCTGGAGGGTGATGTTTTTGTGTTTCCGAGGATAAAAACCAATGGCCACGACCGCAGAGCGAAACGGGGACTGTTGATTGGGCATCTCAGGGGGGAGGAAGGGGCCGTGGACGAGGGCGGGCACAGAAAGAGGAGGGTGAGGGTGAGGGCCGAAAAAAAAAAAACCGTGTGCATGCGTCAAGGCGGGACTTGCTGCTGCCTCCACCTACCTCTGGGCGACTCGGTATTTGGAGGCCAGCCAAATGGATACCGGCAAAGGGCCTAGCCTGGTGCGTCGTGCCTTCCCGCTGCCTGGGGCCCAAGAGACGGGCGGAGGTGGTCGTCAGTTTGCAACAGTCCGCGAAGAATGGGTGTGGATTCGTACGATGACCCCGGGGGGTGTGCGTAGCGTCTGCCTGTGGGTACGAGGAAAAGGCCCACTCCGACCAATCCAGCAGCGAGCGAGCCCGTTTAGTTGGACAGTTGGAAACGGGGACAGTACTGACAGGGGGGTGGGGTTCAAAGACCAGTCTGGTTTCTCCGCACCCTTGCAAGAGGCGGCGACCGTCTTGCACGCTATCGCACCCGCACGTCCTTTCAATATTCCGTCGAATGTGGGATGGCGCGAAGGGCTCTCCACCTACAGGGAGTGCTGGAATCGTGTTTTGGAAGTGCCGGCTGCCCTTGGAAACGCGCCCGTAGCCTGTCGTTGGTTTATTGCGAGGCGGGCGGAGCACGAACGCCCAATAGCCCTCCTCCTGGCCCTGGAAGAGCAAGCGTTGTTGCGCAGGGATTTGCGCAGGGATTGGGGGTGCCTTTGCTGGCGGGGAACGCCCGAGCAGATCGAGGAATCGACGTTAATCTTTGCAGGCCTTCAAACCCTACCGGCCAGCTCCGGAGCAGTTTCTTGAGGGGATGCCAGAGCAGCCGCCGGCGGACGGTGTCGGCTGTCTCCACGCCGTGAGTCGGAGTGGTGCGGGCGTCGCTAGTCAGGTCTCTGCTTGGCGCGAAAACTCGGTGGCTCTAATTTTTCGCCTTCTGTCAAAGCCGGCGTTGATCCGCGGACGGAGAAAAAAAAAGGAATAGTAAGTCCCCACGATCCGGGCTGGCTTGACAAGGCCGAAAATGATCCGGCCGATGTGTTTCGACTCCTATCGCGCAATACCCCCTGGTTAGCTTGCGTATAAATCTCAGCAACAGGACCAATAGCCGCCTCCGGCTGCAGGGGAAAAGGCAAAAGGGAGCTAGGCCCGAATCGCGGCGCGCTAGCCTCTCCGGTTCCTATTCCTGGTGCCCTTCCTCTTGGAGGAAGGGGCCAGGCCGCCACGACTATTGCTAATAGTAACTGATCCCATCATGCTCCCTTCGAGAGGCGTTTGCCCAGGACGCAGCCGGGAGCAGCCTCCAAAGGCAGCACCGTGCGTGCTCCCTCAGAGAGCCGCCTCCCTTAGAGGGCTATCATTCGGTCTACCAGCGACAAGGGGAAAAATATGGAAATTGGCGTGGAGCTGACCGAGGAGACGGACTTATTGGGATCTTGGTGAGGCTCCCTCACAACAGGGTGTCGATATCACCGTAGCGTCCAAAGCTGGTGCGCGTCGATGTGCCCACAGAGAGCTATTCGTTATCTCTCAGGTGCATGATCCGCACGCTAGCTTGACCGTGGCCGAGTCCGGTACTCGAAGTTGCCTTCGAAAGAGGAGTGGTCGGTCTTGTGTCCGCACACACACGATAGGCTGGGCTGTGGTGACGGTAACAGCGTAGGGTGTTTTGTTCCACAAGGGAGTGTGGTTGTTGAAGAACGGATGAAGGATTACCGTAGAGACATCAAGGACGGACTCCGAGAGAGAGACTGGCTCCGGCAGGGAGAGGGCATCAAAGATTATAGATGATTCGAACCTCCATCCGCCATCAGTAGAGCGACCCCTGTCGAAGCATTTTCCTTCCTGTTATACTGACTGGGCTCAGCAAATAGCAGACTTGTGCAACCACTGCTGCTTCCGTAATGGCCACGCTCGTCGTCGCTGCTGTCATGGATAGCGCCGGCCCCCATCCCAGTCGGACAGCAGAAGCCAGGCGAGGACACATGTGGGACACGCCAGATACTGCAATCTAGAGCGTGGCCCGGGGCGTGGAAAGGTGTGGAGGGGGTCAACAGCAGGTACATGGCGAGTACCTTGGCTGCCGGATGGGCGGCTTTGGGTGCGAGCATCCGACTGGGATGATACATGTTGCTTGGACTAGAAGATCTGTTGCGATGATGCGCATCAGGGCCTTGGGGCCACCCCCAGGCCTTCCGTTTTGCTCGGGGTGTGAATAGCAGCGTCCAGTAATACAGCAGCATTGCCGGTAAGGACAGCATATCGATGGATATTGGGAGTGGTTTGACAAGGACAAATACGGTAGTGTCTTTTTTCTTCTTTTTCCTTCTTCTTTTTTTTCCCCTTCGTTTTTTCCTTTTTCTAATTCTGTTTCCTTCTTCTTGGTTTTTTGCCCCGATCGCCGTTCTAGGGCCTTTGGCTGGCCATGGGTGGGGTGGCTCGGGTGTATTTCTCGGGCCGGCTTCGTCTACTTGGGTACTTGACATGGTCTCCGATTCATACGCCCGTACCAATTTTGGCCTGAAAGCTGCCATCCGAATCGTGCCCTGTGGGTGGCTAGGAGGTGTTTGCGGTCGGAAGGCGTCCCGGATGACGGATTCGAGATTTTGGGCAGACGTTGCTCGTGATTGGGGCCAAGCGTTTTGGCTGCGAGCACTACGTTGCGGTGACGGAGATGACTGTTGCTGCTGCGCGTGGTGAAGCAAACTCCAAAATTGGAATCCGGAAGGAGCGACGCCCAGAGCGAGTGAAGATTTGCAGCGCACATGTGAGGTGCGTAGCGCATCTTGGCTTATCAACGCCCCCATTTGATCCCGTCTGATTCCGCGGGGCAGGAGCGACCCGACGGGAACATGTCACAACCAAGCCGGCCTCTCGTTCCATCCCCGCTATTTGGCTTGATTTTCCTTGCTTCACCTTTTTTTCCCCTTCCCTCCTTGTCTATGCATCCTCTTCCCGTCGTCGGCTTCTCTCTGCTGGCACCGTTCCACAGGCTTCATTTGGGCGATAACCTCAACCCGAGTCCTGACGGGCGCCCGCGGCAGTGAGACTGGATGTCCTTGGCCATCCGCCCGCCCCAGAAATCCCCTACCACCATCAATGTCCCTCTCTTGGTGGCTCTTACTACGAAGGCGTCAGGCGAGCGGCATGGTGTAGCGAGTCAAGGTGAATATCCTTCCATTTGCGCATGGAGGGTCACACCATTGTATACCCTCTGCAGCAGCTCGGTGCGACTAGAACACACGGCTTGCACTACCGGCCGCACCGCGCTTGCCATCACGCTCCTGGTGTTACACTAATCCTCTCATTCCCAGGGGCTCCGAGGAGAAGGAAGCCGAACGGAAACGCCGCCAGGCAACGAGACTCCCCAAGAGCCTGGAGCCCGCCCGTGCTTCATACCTGGGTCCCACAGACGTTGGCCGTTTGTATTGCCGTTTGCCCCTATGGCCTGGCCATCCCCACGCCTTCCATCTCTGTCCATCATCAACCTAGCCGGTCATATGATGGGCCCAGACATGGTTCTTACCACCCACTGATCTTACTGGGGTGTCGTGTGGGCGACCTCGCCTGGACGTTCCAGCGCGTCGTCGCCTGATCCACTGACCAGCCAGAGGCGGTCGGCTAGCGCAACGTTGTAAAGGTCCACAAGAGTCGACTCGCTCGTGGCGGGGACGGCCCCAGCGGCCGCAAAAATAGGCCGCGACGGGGCCCTGGCCCAGTTGGAGTTTAGCGGGACTGCCCGCATGCTGGACTGGACTGGCTGGACCGGCAGTCTCATGACGACCAGACCAACCAACCGCTCCGTGCGATGCAATCACCCAGCTGCTATTCCGCTCTTCCGCTCTCGTCCTAAGACTTTCGGCCCTGCAATTGTCCGTCGATATTGCCAAGGAGGTCACTGGGGCCTCTGGGACGCCACCCTCATACCGCCGACGAACTGCCGCGCTCCGTCCAGGGTGGCTCACGATTGCGCTCTGTTCATTGGGCCGCGCGCGGGTTGGCACATGCCTGCCGTGGGTATGCTCTCTCGCCCCCCAGGCTGCCTCCGCCATGCGCTCAACCGCCGGCTGTGTTTCTGGCCGACACCTCCGCCCCCGTGGGCCGGTCGGCCGTGGCAGGCCATCCGCGTTTCGTTTTTCGTCTCGGCTGGAATGGACGTGGCGATCGCTTGGTGCAAGTCTCAAAGGACGGAATGGCCAAGCGTGTGTGGCCTCAGCTGCAAATGCCGTCATCTTCTGGTGGCGCCCCCTTCAGCAGCGCTAGACCAGGGCCCTGGTCTGCTTCTGTCCCGGACTCCGGGCAGCCTGGGTGGACGCCTTGACCACCCCGCGCCCCAACCGCCGCGCTGGCTACAAGGATATGTGCCAACCTCGCCGACAGCACGGTGAGCTCTTCTGGAATATTTGATCGAGGGTTGCCTGCCGCTTTTCGTTTATTCTCTCTTTGATATGATTGCCTGCCCGGGCAGCTTTCACCATCGGCTTGATCCGAGTTTCTGGCCTGCCATTGCGTTTTCCCCGCAGGTTTTTCTTTTTTATCTTGCTGTTCACGCCGGGGTCAAGTGGCAGGCCAATCCACGGCCGCCACCTGGCTGACCAGGCGCACACCATCTGCGATTCACAGCTTGTGAGTGGCGGCGGTGCCTTGCAGGCCGCGTTCCGAGATCCAGGTTTCAATCATCCTTCTCGGTTGCTAATTCCAAGATCCCGATTCTCTTCCTGCTCCTCCGTCTCCCTCCCCCACCACCCTTTCCTGCGCCTTCTCGTGCGCTGGCCGCGCTTGCGGGTGGGCGCACAAGCGCCGCGAGTGGAGGAGGGAGCACAAGAGCAAAACGAGACCTCAGGGCCGCGCTGCCAGGAGCTGCTCATAATCCTTGAGCTATCGATCATGCACGCCGATATTAGGATTGGTTCAGATCTAGCGGTCTCCAGCCTAGCCTGGCCAAACCACCACCACCTCTTCGCTATGTTGCCGGCTTCGTCGCGACGCTCGTTGCTGAAAAACGGATGCTGTGGAGGCGTGCACTCACTATCCATCCGCTCCCGTCCCGCTCCTGCCTTATTTTCCCAGGCCTATCCATATTCGCGCCCGCGTCCCTGTTTGGGCAAACGGGGGCCGTGGTCTCGTTCGCGTCGCATAGCCATGTCTCTGCTGCCCCACAACGCTTGTCTCTTTTGTATGGCCTTTTTCCTATCTCCTGATTGCCGAAACCTCTGATGCTGTGCGACCTTACTTCTGTCCCCTCCTTCGCCCGGTTTCGTATCCGCTCTCTGCTCCGTGCGCTGCGCAAGGTGCCTATCTAGGTAGCAGTCAGTCAACCGCCACGCTAGATCTCGGGCTTGGTCAAGACCGTCGACAAATCTCCCGGGCCCAGGCACCCGGACAAGGACACCTGCACGTAGCGGGCCTGCCGTGAACACAAACACAGAGTACTCGGGCCTAGTTTGCCACAGAGCCTGTCGTGTGGCGCAGACGTTTCTCGCTTGCCCACAGCATCGAGACTCGTTGGCGCTCCTGCTCCGACGAAGCTCGTCCCTGGTCATATTCCCGATTCGGCCGCTCGAGCTCTGGCCTCGTGGCGGCTAACTCAGCTCAACGGTCTTGTGGGGTTTGACTGTGCGTTTTGTGCTTTGTTTGACCTCGTGGGGATTTGCGCGTCCAGGCTCGGCTATCCGATGGCATTCTGGCCCTGTTATTTCTGCCTTCTCTCTCCCTCTTTTTTTTCTTTTAACAATGGCGATTGGTCCCTGAACGGCCAAGTCCGCGACCCAAGTGGAACTGGTTTGTCCTCGAGCAGAGTATTTTTTTTCCCTCTCTTCTGTCCTGGTCTTACCACAGCGTCCTTAGGATAACCGGAGCGGTTGAGTACCCAGTGCGCCACATGGCGCAGCGCCAGCGCCATGCCCTATTTCCTTACACCTCCCACTCACGAGCATGCCTCTCCGCTGGCCGTAACACCCTGTGTGCGATGACAGCAAAGAGTGCGCTGTCAACGTGCTTCTTGGAGCGCCGATCACAAGGTCATGCTGTATCACAAGGGCCGAGACTCTGCTGCGGATCAAAAGAGACGGAGGGAACAGGAAACTTGGCTGCAAGGCGAGGCCTCGCATGACTTTCCAAGCCGGCCGGCGAAAAAAGAAACGGCGGCAAGCCAGCCGATGGCCCAAACTGCCGGCAAAGTCACAGCCCCTTCCATGTGTTCTAAACTTATACCGGCTACCCGGGAGTCGAGGAGCAACGGCCGTACCGGCTGCCATGCCTTGACACCCACCCGTGGATGGGGGGGACCTCACAGCCTCCTGCTCATCCGGCGGCTAAGCTCGGCCGGGGCAAAGGGAGAGACGAGGAAGAAGAACTGGATCTGTAGCCCCATAGACCACGAGTAATGCGGCCGTCTGACTGCGTGCACTCATGCGATTCCCCACGCCTCTGCCGGCTACAAGACGGCACGTTGTCAATTATTGGGCTCGGTCAACCCACTCCACAGCATGCTCAGCCGGTGGCCCAGTATGCGGCCCAGCAGCGGTAAGGAAACACAGCCAGCAGACGTGTACAGCTGCGGCTATCCGGGTGCTGGCGTACGCCATCGCGAATGGGGAAGATACCGACAGAGATCCTGCAGCAATGCGGGCGTTCGTCCAGTCATGGCCCCAGAGACCCTATCACCGCATTACATTCCGTGGTCCGGCTACTTGACCCCCGAATCGGGATTAGCTTTGGTTACGTCCGTAAGACGCGAAAAGAAGAGCAGCGTGGCACAACAGGGGCAGCCTACCTCAGAACCCAGGGTTCCAGAGGCCTTTCACCTTTATGGCGCTGCTGATATTTCTCTTGATTATGCCCGATTGCAAACACGGCCGACATGTCAGAGCTTCAGAATTCGACTCTGGCCCGGCAGAGATGACGGCCATACGCACACCCTTCTTGCTTAGAATCTAGTGCTGCGTCCTTCGCTGATACTCGGCCGAGGGGCCGCCCGGGTTTGCTGTGGTGTCCCTCAGTTGTGGTCACGATACTAGGATCGGTGTTACACACCATCTCCCTCTCGTCCGACCATTATAGCCGCGGCCTGTGCCGCCAGCGGCGGACGAGGAGAAGAGGGTACAGGACCATCAGCTCCCGCCGCGGCTAGTCACCGCTGCTGACCACCGCCCCTTCTGAACCGTTCCGGTGCTCTTCCCACTCAAATCACCGCAATGTGACCAGAAGGCAGGGGCGGGCCGGGCTAACTTTGGCCCAGCGCCGGAAGTCGGTGGATCATAGCGGGAGCCGACGTCGGTGGCGCTCGGCCCTGAGAGCATGGAGCGGGCGGCGAAAGGTACATCCGAGCGTCAACGACCTGGATCTGCAAAAGACACACCCCTTGAGGAGGGCAGGGCTGCCCACCTGCGCGAGGAAAACCCGAACGTCCGGTGTTTACACGGCAGCGCTGCGGTTGCGCCCTCACTTATGCGACTCGCCTAAAGATAGATTGCGGGCAACGCTATTCGACAGAAAACGGCGGCTCCTGCCTCGGCATATCTTGCCCTCATCATCAGAGCACTTTTGCGAGCAGACTGTTCCACCTTTGAACCTTTTTGTCTCCTTAACACGCGCCCCTCGCACAAGACGGTAGCAGCAGAGGAGTTGGATACTCACGCATGCGAGCAGAACTGGAGACCTGTAATTTGCTATTTACGTCCGCACACCCCTTCCCCAGCGCCGGTCGTATCTCCACCGCTCCCTTCCGCCCAGCCCGGCAAAGACGGACGAACGGGGTCGTTCAGACAGCTATTTTTTCCAGACTCCACAACCTCCTCGCACACTCATTCTCACTTGACAAAAAGGAGGTGAGAGATGGGTGACCACGGCGATTCGCACAGAGGGGATGGCACGACAGGTTCGCGTTACGTCACTTTGGTCGTACGCCGGTTAACCACGTTCAGTTCTCACATGAGAAAAAGAAGAAAGAATTACGTGAGGACGGGAGCAGCGGCCACCCGCACACGAAACTGGATTGGCGAAGACCTATCCTATCTCTAGCCTCTTTGTGTCCCCGATCTGGCTCGGCTTCCCACATCATCTCTGGGAGCAACGAGAACGAAAATAAGGGGGAGGTGGACAGGGAAACACGGGCGTTGGTTGGCTGCCCCGGGTTGGCGGGACTGTTTTTCAGCGGATGAGTGCTCGTGAACCCGCCCCTGGCGGATTTAGCTGGTCTTTCGGGCTCACGGGTTACATGCGGTGCTAGCCTTGTTTGTGCGGACGGAACTGCGGATGGTAGCGCTGGTCAGGCGGTGAAGGCGACAACTGCATGACCAAACTAAATCATCACAGGGCACAAATCTCCAGTCACGTAGGAAAGAGGCGAGATACACCATCAGGCAGCGAGATGAGAAAAGCATGGGAATAAAGAGCTGAAGGGGCCAAGATTAATAGAGAGATTGCCTTCGCTTTTGGGGCAGCAAAATTGAGATCTGCCGTGTTTCCACGATCAATTATCGGACATGCTACGGTCATTATTCAACCACCGGGCCTGGACACGGCTGGTTACCTCTTGATCATGTCCGGAGCCGCAACAAGATACTTCCCGGCCGAGGCCTAGCACATGTTTATCGTTTTCCATCCGCCTCCGTTTTGCTTACGTGCGCCCATGAGCTACCTACACTCGCCTCGGTTAGTGGCAGCCGTATGTTTCCGGTTTTCTTGTTCTTTTCCTTGTTCTGTTTTTATTGTTCGTTTTATTCCTTATACTCTTTTATCTACGCCTTTTTTTCTTTTCTTTGATGCTATTTCTTGAAAAAACAATCACAATCTCGCTAGGAAAGCTACGGGATGTTGAGTGCGAGCTATTTGATATTTTTCTAGCGGTCATCGTAATTCTTCGCCTCCTCTCCTAAATCTGTGACCTTTGTGCCAAGTTCAACTCCGTGAAGCTTCAACCCAACACGACTCAAATTTAGTGAAGATTCTAAGCCTGTTCAGCACATAAGCTCGTAGGGAGGCGGCAGTGAAGGGATCATGCCCTTTTCCCCGTCAAAATCCCATCACACTTTGATTCAAAGACAGCGTTTCCCACGAGGTAGAAGAACGCCCGTGGCTGCCGGTCACGCACTCTCTCCATACCATGTCCCCCCATTTTTCCAAGAACCTGGATATCTCGCGCATGGCATCTGATGAGACGCTGTCTCTGACTTATGCATGAGGCACAGGAAGCAATAGGGGACAAAGGGGCCGCCGGGATGTCACACGCGGGGATCTCACATGCACGCTTCTCTGGACGGGGACAAATGGTACGCTTGCCGTAACGAGCATGAGGCCCATGTCCAGCCCGGCGAGAAATTAGGAACTGCTTCGTCTTCTCCCCACTCACCAAACTCTACAGTTATGAGTTGGGCTATTCAAGGAGCCACCTGTGAACATCCTTTCACGCCAGGTTACATAGATATTACAAGCTATGGGTTCCAGGCCGCGAGAAAGCAAAGACTGAGGCAGGTGTATCAGCAGACACACCATCAGGTTCGGGACTGTTCAAAACCGTGCGGATCCCGAATCCTTCCTTTGCCGTTTTGGGCCTTGCTCCTGTCCCTCTTGGCCGTTAGGCTTCGGAGTCCGGCGGAAGGTAGAAAGCGGTGTAAACGACATGGGTCCGGCGAAAAAAAAAGGCAACGTAAGAAAAGAATGCCACGGTGGGAAGTGGCAAGCGAGAGCAGAATAAATGAAAACAAGGGCAAATGGTAAATAAATAAACAAACAAAAAAGGAAAAACAAGGATGGGTGATGGTCGCCCCGTTCCGGAGTGCCGAAGGAGGGAGTGTGCAGAAAACAAGCCCCATGGCGGGCAAAAGAAACCGCGAGAGAGGATCGACAGTTTGCGGGTTTCGGGCGGCGCCCCTTCAGGGGATATCCCTGCGAGGTGGCCGAGGCTGGGCGAATAGCGCCGAGTGAAGGGAGGGGGCGTCCAAGAAGCCTGCACTTCACGAAAGTCGAAACCCCAAGAGGAACACTCGCGATTGGCCATGGTCTTGGTGGGACAACGATGTATAAAACCATACGTGGCGTTGGTTTACTATTATATGAGGAAGGGGAGGGGCAGATGGTTCCTCGATAGCGCCACAGCTGTATCAGGTATAGATGGGGGTGAGCGCTGCAGCTGCGCGCAGCTGCACGCATCACACCAGAGGGAGGAGACAACACCCCACGTAAACACATAGCAGGGAGGACTTATTCACACCACCATGCGCTGGCGGCTGTTTGCCCCCGCTGCTGACACTGAGCTGGCCTACATGGATGCGCCGTTCATGGTTGCTCGGCAGGGCTAGGTGCCCGGGGAGGTAATAGCTTACATCACCGTCCAACGAAGTGGACTGATTCGGGTATATTCACACACACGCACACCCACCCACCCACCTGGCAGCGGCAATTAAGCACCCAGATATCAGCTCGCTTGCTCTAGCCCCATCCGGCCAGCCAGCGCGCCCTGCAGCAGTGGGGATACACAACCACATACAGGACACAGAGAGGGCCCCCATCTGAAACAAACCCGTCTAGGTGGACGAAAGGGAGGCGCCCGCCCGGCTCGCCTGGCCGCCACGCGCCCGTCCGGGTCTCTCGGCTGCGCGGCCATCTCATTGGCGGCGCCAGTTCCCTGTGGCGTCTGCATGTGGCCTGCTAGTTTCTCTCCTTCTCCATCCTTGTTCTGTGACACATACGTCGTGATGCGAGCCGCTGCTGCTGCTTTCTCTGCGGCGGGGCGGGCGGTGTGTGACTGGACTGGACTGGACTGGACTGGACTGGACTGGCCCTTCGGTTCGCGGTACGACGTCTACGATCGTGATACCATCGAAAGAACGAACAAGCCGCCATTAAAAACGCCATGTTGATATCATCGGCTCGTCTATTAAGCGTGAAGAGGCCGAGGTGTTCGGTTGTTCGCCACAATCATTTCGGGACCGGTAGGAAATAAGAAAAGAGAAAAAGAAAAAAGGAAAAAAAAAAAACAATCCAGGGCGTTCGTATGCGTGGCGAGGCCTCAAGACGCCAGCAATATGGCCGTCAATTAAACTGTCAGCAAAAGAAGACTCTGCTTGGCCTGTCAAGTAGCACCTGTGATAATGTTGATCGCGCCTGGGGCTTTTTTAGACGAAGTCCAACGTTGTGCGAGGTCCGTTCGCGCCTGGGAGCCAGGAGATGGAGAACCACGACCGCCCTTTGCTCTCTGTTTTAGCGCGACGACCCTGATGGCCGGCCGTCCTCGAGATGGTCTCTCTCTCCCTCTCTCGCACACACAGATCGCCTGAGACATCCAAGGGGCGTCGGGGGAGGCGAAATTTGCGGTGGCTGGGTCTCAAAAGCTCGCATGCCTGGCTGTCGTGTCTCTCGTCAACACACGGAACGGGCGAGAAACGAGCAAGCCTTTGACAGATTCCATGTTACTTCGTGCATTTTTTTTTTTTTGCCCCTTTGGCGAACCAAAAAAAAAGAGATTGTAGCACACAGATCGTATCCACACAACGCGTGGGCGTTCGTGAACCCACCGCAGCCGACCAACATGGGAATGAGACGGGGCGTGTCCATAGGCAGCCTGGCCAGATGAAGCCGCGTACCAGAGCAGACAGAGGCTACGACCGAAGCCCCTCAAGCAGCCGCTCGAGCTCCTTCCACCCCTCGCTGCCCTCCCAGTTCTCCTTGGCCTTGCCCATGACGCTGCGCACGGCGGTGCGCGCTTTTCCCCTCCACCTGGCCCCGACGGCCTCGACGTCGGGCCCGTAGTTCTCGAGCACGGACACGAGCTCGTCCGTCCGCGCCACCACCTCGTCCCACGCGCCCTGCTCCAGCCGCCAGTCGCCCTTGGGCTTGGGGGTATCGCCTGCAGTAGCGGCGTGGGCCGAGGGTGGCGCGAGGGTCGAGGCGCTGCTGCCGCCGCCGCCGCCGGAGACCCCCACACCACCACCGCCGATGGCGGCGCGCCACGCCTTCTCGGCCGCGTCGATGGCGCCCGCGTAGTCGCGCCGCCACGCCCGCTCGCGCCCGACGAGAACCCAGAGCTCCGAGCGGGCGGTGATGAGCGGCACGATGGACCCCTCGATCAGGTCGATGACCTGCCTCTGCAGCGACCCGCGCGGGGGCTCGTACACTCCTGCTTCTGTAGATTCCGGCTTGAGTGCCGACATGAGCACCTGATCCACCAGCAGCTTCAGCACGTCGACATCGAGAGCATCTTCGGTTGCCCGGATTCGCACGATCTGCCGTAGGGCGGGCAGTATCTCGTTGACTGCGGGGGGTCTCGTCCGCGCCGCTAGGGTCAGGACGTTGTCCCAGATGCGCCAGTTGTCGTGCGCGATGGAGGCTCCTCGCTTGTATGCCGCGAGCGACTGGGTAAGCAGCGTAGCCGGGTCTCTCTTTGCGCCAGCGACCAGTACGGGGTCGACTTCAGCGTCATCATCGTCGCCTCTGTTCACCGTCGTCGTCGTCATATCAACGGCAGGTGCGCCATCTACACCGCTCTCGGAACCCTGCTTCTTCTTTTCCTCCTTGGCAGCGTCCACGGCCTCGCAGTGCATGCTGTAGAGCGCACTACCGAGGTTGCTCCAAGTGCGCGCGTCCTCTCCGCCCTCGACGGCGCCCGCGGAGGCGATGGAGCGCCGGAAGGCATCGGCCGCGTCGGCAAAGCGGGCGAGGCGCAAGTTGATATCTCCGAGGCGCGACCACATCTCCGGGCTGAGCCGGTTGGCCGTGGTGGCTTTGACGTAGGCCTCCCGAGCCGCCTCCCAGTCGCGCTTCTGGAGGTGGTGCTCGCCCAGCGACCGCTGTGCGCGCGCATATCGCCGTCCCGACAGCTCCCAGGCCCTCTCGTAGTGCGCGGGCTCCTGCTCCATTTCGCCGAGGATGCAGAATAGACGCGGGGCTTCTGACGGCTGGGGGTCCCGCTCGGGGCCCATGAATGCCGACGACCGTAGCTCTGACACGTCGACATCGAGATCTTCCAGGCCAGGCCCGGGATTTGCGACAGGGTCTGTGGGCTGGAAGAGGCGCCAGCGCAGGACGGCGCGTCCCTTCTCCTCGCTTCCCGAGCCGCGTCCACCATCGTCCTCACCCCCTTGTGCGCCAGCCGTTGCGAGGCAGAGGGAGACTTCGGCCCATAGACGCAGACGCTTGAATATGTCGAGTGCGGCGACCAAAGAGCCAACCCCGGTCCATGCGAAGGCCAGCTCGGACTCGAGATGCCAGCGCGGCGGAGAGGAAAGTGTGTGAATGAACTGAAGTCGGACATGGGCAGGCGCAGATTCCGACGGTTTCGCCTTGGGGAAGAACGAGGTGGGCTTGTTTGGCACTGGTTTCGCCTCGTCCGGAGCCGTGACCGCTATGCTCGGCGTCATCGCATCTGCTGCTGAGGTTCCGTTCAGGGTCTTCTCCTGACTGCCATTCGTCTCCCCCTTGATGCTTCTGCTGGGAGTGGGTGTTTCTGTATCGACAATGACCTGGTCTACGACGGCCTGCATTTGCAGTACGCCTCGTTCAACTGTTCGGCTTCGGTGGATCTCGATCCTCGACCGCACTAGCAGTGCATGTGTGTAAATCTGCCAGTTCGTCGACTTGTCGGAAACAACTCGCTCGGCAAAAGGCAAGATTTCTTCCGAAGTCAGCGAGTCGGTTGGCGCGAAGGCGTCCTTGATGGTGGCCTCGGCGAGGAGTATGATCTGGTCTAGAGGAGAGAGCTGCGGCTGGTCATCTGGGGCCATCCCTCGCAGCCCTTCTGGGACACCGGCGGACGCCTGCTCCCTGGCAGTGTCTGATTCTTCGGAGCCCTTGGATTTTGCGTCGGTAAAGTCGACCCGCTCCAGCAGCGTATCGTCGTTGAGCGGGACAGCCTCTGGCGCAGATTGTGCGCCCTGGGCCTTGGCGGCGTCACCCTCGGCTGCGCCCTTGGCCAGCACGACGAGTTGGCTCGTGCTTTTCTCCTGGAACCTTGTGCGCTTCCCCAGGGCACCAGAGAGCGCGTATGCGAACCCGGTCGACGCCGAGGCCTCAGCCAGTGCCTGCTTGGCTTTTGCATCAAGTCCCAGCATGATGCACACATTGGACTTCTCGAGAAGGAACTGTGCCTTCTGACGCTGGGTCAAGGCGGCGGGCATGTCTTGCTCGGCACCGGCCAACGATTTGAGGATTTGCTCTTGCAGGCTAGGTACATCGCTCCATTGAGCGCCCCTGTTGAAGGCGGACCCTGAGCTCAGAGAGGGCTGGATGAACAGCTTGTGATGCCAGACGAGCACACGCAGACGCAGCCATGACAGGCTGGACAGAGCTGGATCGCCACCATCACGACCAGCTCCATCTTTGAGTCCAGCATCCAGCTCGGAGAGGCGCGTGGCGAGTGCGTACCGCGCTAGACAGAATAGTTCGACGCTTGGGATATAGGGGTAGACCGAGACTCCATCCACGTCCAACGACTTGAGACAGAGCGCGCGGGCGCTGGCAGTCTTTCCCTGGGCTTCTGATGCCGAGGCGACAGCTTCCACCTCCTTCTCGAAGAGCGCCTCGACAGAGCGTACGGATTCCAGTACCGGGCCGGTGACGTTCAACTGCAGGAACGCGTTGAAGGCGGCCAACCCGACTGCGGCAGTCTGGGAAGGTGTTGGCGGAAGAGCACGGCTCCCTCCATCGGGACCTGCGGGCTGTGGCGCCTGGGCGGTTTCTGCAGGTGCAACGATGTCCGTCACAAGATCGTGGATCAGCGCGCGTGCGGGCTCCGAGGCCAGCACGGCCAAATACTCGCCAGCCTCGATCTGCGCCAAGAGGTCGCCAGCCATGGCTCAGCTGTGCGCCGGGGCGTTTTGAGCGCAGACTCCCGCTGGAGAGAGAAAAACAATAGCAATCAGACTTAAAAGTGACTTTCGCTTTCGATAAACTAAAATCTTCAGATCGCAAACCGCCAGGAGCCCAGCAAGCAACCCCACCAAGCTGCAGGGGAAATTTTTGCGCCAGCTGCTGTGACGTCGCTGGAGGGGTAGCAAAAACTAAAAACGGGTGGGGTCGCATACTGGCGCTCGCATCACGTGCGTTCTAGTCAAGTCAAGCCCAGCACAGTGAGAAGTTTTGTGCTTAGGGTCAAGTCTCTCCTGGTGCTTGAGCAAAGCGCCTGGCAACATGGCCCGGGGGAAACTACGAAACCCGCACCAGATGGCACATAATACCGCGCTGTTGTTACTGCAGGTGCTATATACACTATCGTCTACCTAGCCATTTCCCCCTTGCGATATGCGATCCCAAAATCTGCCATCCATAACATCCCCAAGATTCCCAACAACTCCCCTCCTCCTCACGCCCGTGCCGCGTCGCGTCCGTCTCCCCGCCACCTCAGCTCAGGTTTCGCTGGACGAGCGCGGCAAAGTTGGGGTTGCCGGCCGCCGAGAAGTCGTGGTTCCAGTACTGGTGCACGTCGTGGTACGGGATGGCGCTGGTGTTGGAGCTGGGCTGCGACGGCGCCTGCCGCGCCGACGCGAAGGCGAGCCGGTTCATGGCCTGCGGCCGGATGTAGGTCGTGGCGCCGCCGGAGCGGGTCTGGTAGGCGGTGCAGCCGCTGCACTTTGCCGTGATCTGCCAGTGCGTGTTGTTGACACGCGTCCCCGTCCTGAAGACCTGGTACGACGCGCCATTGTACATGGCAGGGGCCGCGTGCTGTCTGCAACGGAGGTGAGTAAGAAGTAGGGCGGCTCGTGGGTCAGAACAAAAAAAAAAGAAAATAGAGAGAGGTAAGTGTCTGTGTAATAGGGGAGGATGCCACTCACGTTGCCCACCGCGACGAGATCACCACGTTCTGCCCGCCCGCGTACGCCACCGTCAGCGGGTTGAGGGTCATGCCTCCGCCCCAGGCCATGCCGACCCAGCCGACCTCGCGAGGCGCCACGATCTGCACCACGGCGTCGTAGGCCTCGTTCGGCTTGGCGTCGCTCGGCACCGCCACCCGTAACTGGATCGCGTTGGTGCCCAGGCTGTACTTCCCCGTGTACGACGAGAAAGTGAAGCCTGTTTCGCGGTCCAGCACCGTCGTCGTTTGGGCAGCCACGCCGTCTGCTCTCCACTCGCCAGTCACGTCCTGTCAGCTCCCATTCCGGCTCGTTCTTTTTATATCACCGTCCCACCTCCATAACGAGAGCGGAGCATCAGCACGCACCAACGCCCACCATCGCGGCCGTTGCCGCCCATAGCACGCTCGACGTCCAGCGCATCGTGACGAGCGGCCGGGTGCGTAGGGGAGGGGAGATACTGGTTCTTCTCGCGGGATTGCGGCGGAAAGTAAAAACGCCTAAAAGAATCGACTCTGCAGTCTTCGGCAACGTATCGCGAGGGTTATTCGACGGCGATAGATAAAAGTCCAGTGATTCAGGGAAACTGGGCTGGGCTGCTAATATTATCCTTTTTTTTATTTCGTCACACGCGATGCGAATCTCGCGCCTCGACCCTCGAAAAAGGTTGGGAGAGATTCTAGAGTCACAGCGATGGCACTCCAACGCATACCTATTTAGATTACAAGCAAGCCCGCCGTCCTGTTATCCCCTTGGCTCCAACCCGGTTTTCCCCCACACACTCCCCTTCTCCAACGGAGAATTGCCGTTGTCCCGACGAGAGAAGAGCGGCTGGCGGAGACGGAACGGGGGTGGTGGACGATAGCCACCGCCCAGCGCGGCGCGCACCAAGATTTGGTGATGTTTGGTCATCTGTCCTTGGACCCTCGGCCAGGTGCTCGGAGAGAAGTTCTTTTTTGGAAGGTACACAACATCATCGGTCCCCTATCTCAGGATAATTGAGGAAATTGGGGTAGCTCGGAGGCGAGCAGCTTCCCAGTTCCAGCCAACCCGCAGGGGGAGATATGCATCCATCCCTATTTAACCGCATATTGCTTGCCCACCTCCTTTTCTTGGGAGCCTAAATGAGTAATTCCACGCTGATCATTCGCGGTTCGGACGAGAGCACGTTTTCTGGCTGTAGTGCTTTGCTGTCCTCTGTTGCCACGGTCCCAGGCTGGGCGTCGTCTAAACGGCATCTCGGCCGTCGCCACCGCCGCCACCGCCGCCGCCTTTGCATGTCTTGTCCGCCGTCCACATCCACGTCACCCACGTCGTAGTCTCTCCATGCCAACCACGCGTATCGACGTATTCGGGGGAATCGGGCGACATCTCCCATCTCACTGCCCCGTGCAGATATTAGAAGCAAGCGAACATGGATTGGGGCAAACGCTCCGGGTCCCACCACGTGCCAATGGCGGCTTGGCTATTTAGCTGCTTCGATACATCTGGAGGGGTCAGTCCGTACATAGGTACCCATACGATGAGTCCTAAATATAGACACATGGCAAGAAAACCATTGCCCACTATACAGCCTCGAGCATGGTCTGTTGCTTTTGCGACACACATGGTGCCTATCTCCACAAGAATCTCACATGTCAACTCCTCAGGTGTGCCGCTCTCTATCATAGCAGTCATCGAGGTACTTGGCAGAAAACTACCACTAGGGCTGCCAGAGGGTCTCCATATCGGCATGTTATTGCCGACAGCGGGAAATCGCCCCCGACGACCGCCGCTTTGTGTGCCGGCTGATGAGTGAATGCCTACCTATTGTGTGGCAATGCCCGGCTTGGCTGCCATTTTATGAACTGGCTCGCTATAAAAAGTACACACCGTCCAGCCATCCATCCGTATTGGGCATTGCTTCCTAGAATAGCATTCGAATCGTTAGTCGATAATTCAATGCTGTCAGACCTCACAAAGGGTTCGCGTCGAGACAATTGCCTCCTGCTGGGCATATAACTTTCAGGTGCGATTCTACCCACCTACCCTCCAAGGTAGGAAATCGCGTCGCAAGAGAACATCTCTGGCTTTACGATCTAGAATAGTGTGCATACAACGCGTCACCTGCTCGGCCCAATAGCAAAGCACTCCGGGTGATGTCGTGTGTTGAAGCTAATTAGTGCGAGTATCCACGTCTTATCGCCTCCCCTTATCTCCAACAAAATATCCTCCCACTCCTGCATACCCTCAACGAGCCGTAGGGGCCGTAACACGGTCGTGCTCTTTTGCCAGGTATCTGCGTCGCTTCCCCGAGGAAAAGCTTCCGGGCGTCCACTAGGCGCACTAGGATAAGAGCCCAAAGCGGCATCCAAACACAGAGGGGATCATGATAGACCGACTTCGCATCGGAGCTGATGTGTGACAAAGATTGCTCGCTACACGTGTTTAAAACGACGCCCTCAGGGGGGCACGGCATAAGAATTTGAGATTTTTTTTGCTGACACGACGGTGAATCAATCAAGAGGACCGATTCTTCGGCTTCGATACGCTGCGACAGGAAGCTCCCGGTCATGTACCGTATAAACCATCCCGTGGGCCGCCAAGTATACCGGGCTGCCAACACAGAGCTCATGCGACAAGATTATTTTTTGCCGCGCTTGCGGCCAGGCACCACCTTGAACCCGGCGCCCTGAATGGCGCCCTCGCCGCCGGTGTTGCCGCCGTTGGTGGCAGCAGCGCCGCCGCTACCCTTCTTGGCGACCTCGCTCCAGCCCTTGTTGTCGGAGTTGGCAGCCGACGAGGCTCCTGGACCACTGGCACCGCCGCGACCACCCGCCGGCTGCTTCTCCACCACGCCCTTGTCGGCGAGCTTCTTGCGCCGCACAAACTCCTCCGCAAAGTGACGACCGTCCATGGTTGTGGAGCTGGCGTACACCGCATCGGAGATCAGGGTTTGATCCAGAGGCAGGACAAGCAGAGTCGAGGCAAATGTATCAACTATGTGGCGGCTTGTTAGCAACGGAACGGATACTGTAAAGTTGTGGCGGGCAGCAAGAATACTCACTGTCGATTCCGCCAGTGATACCACGGCCCAGCTCACGGCGAAGCCACTTGTTGAACTCTTCCATGGCGGCCCCAACTGTATCAGGCTTGGTGGTGGGCGCCACATTGGGTCTCGAGACCGCAGACTTGGCGGCCGTGGTGGCGGGAGTTTTGCTGGCCGCAGAATTAGCGGCGCGGGCGGGCTGCTGCTGCCCAGGAGGACCGGTCGGAACTTTGACCTTTCCACCAGCACCGACGGTTGCCCACCCAGCGGCCGTGGGTCCGCCAGCAACAGCGGCCGCAGCACTCATGGGGCCTCCTCCAGGCTGGCCGGCCTTGCTCGCGAGATCGGCGTAGCGTTTGCCCATGGTGTTGTTGTTGATGATAGCGGCCGTGGTGGCGGCGGCAGCCTGCTCCTGGGCTCTAGCGAGGCGTTGCTTACGAGCCTCCTCTTCACGCTGAATCTCGGCCAGGGTCTTCTTCTTCTCGGCATTGGTCGCAGCGGCGGCAGATCCCGTGGCGGGGCTTGCGTTACCACCCTTGGCGCCGCCGGCGGTGGGCTTGGCCCAAGCGCTCGCAGAAGTCGAAGGAGTTACAGGCGAGCCGCTGCCCCAGGTGCTCGAGGTGGGGAGAATGGGAGCAGCGCCGCTCACGGCCGTCTTTTCACGCTCGCGGGCGAGGGCAGCCTCCTGCTCAAGGATCGCGCGGCGGGCGGCAGCAGCCGCAACCTCGGCGCGAGCGGCCTTCTTCGCCTCGGCCTCCTGAATCTCACGGAAGTTCGGTCCCTTCTGCTGCTCGGGCTCTGCGCGGGCCCAGGGGGCAAGCGGAGGGGCCGTCTGGGTGGCAGAGAGGCTCTCGGGAGTTCCCGAATGGGAGCGGCTGACGGCAAATTGATCAGGCAGCGTCGAACGGGTCCTCTGGGCGGTTGGCGCAGCAAGCGGCGCGCCCGTCGGGGGTGGGAATGGCATCAGAATACCGCTATCCAGGGGCTGAGCCTGCTTGGCGGCGGCGGCCTGTGTCTTCTGAACCTGCTGTGTAAGGGAGAGCATATTGGCCTGAGCCTGAGCTGCAGCTTTCTTGCTCTGATCTTGCTGGGCCTTGGCAACCTCTTCAACAATCTGCGCTGCATCTTGCGGGGCCGACGGCTTGGCTGTGGCCTCATCGGCTCCAGCATCTTCGGGAGCGATGGGCTTTGCCGTCGCTGTCGAGGGCTCCCCAGACTCTTCGGCATCTCTCTGGGCCCGAATATCCTGGAATTCTTTTAGTCGAGCGCTGAAGCCCTGGGAATCCGGTTGGAGCTGATCAACACCAGGAAGTTGGCCGCGAAGGCTGGCATCGAAGGCGGGGTTGCTGGGGGCAGATGTGGCGGTCCCAGCAGCCGGGCGCTGAGGCTGGAGGACATTTGGGAGCACACCGGCGCCGCCCTGCAGACTCGCGAGCATCTGGCGCTCTTGGACATTCAGGTCGTTCTGAAAAATATCCGTTGGGGCAGCGGCGAGACCCGACTGTGGAAGTCCCTGAGTGGTGCCGTCGAAATAGGTGGGTCCGACAGCCGAGGCTCCAATGGTACCAATGGCGGCTTGGGGGGGCATACCAATGGGAGACGTCATGCTGCTGAAGCTAGGCTGGCTCTGCAGGCTGTGGGCGCTCGAGTGGTGATGCAGGACGCCTGGAACGCCACCCTGCATCGCGATCTTGGTGAACACCTGTTGCTGGGCCATGAACTCGCGCTGCCGGTGCATCAAGAATTGCTCCTCCTGCTTGCGCCGCTCCAGGTTGTTCTGTTCCTCAGCCGTAAGTGTGCGTCCGAAGCTCGGGAATGCACCCACGAGGGGAGGAATGACGCCGCGCGCGTCACCCTGTGAGAAGGGACCGGCCTGCGACGGCGGCCCATGGGCCACGCCAATTTGGGGCACGAGGAACGGCTCGCGGGAGTTGCCGATGCGACGGATGAGCTGACCTAGAGGCTCGAAGTCGTCGTCTTCAATCCGCTTGACTCGAAGGTCGGGAGTGAAGAAGTTTGCCTTGTACCAATCATTCATCTCCAAGCCGGTAAAAGGGCCCTGGGTGCTTCCCTGGGGATCCAGGTACACCCACCTCATGCGATCAGGCATTACCATAGTTCGCGCCTGGGCTTGCGAAGGGGGGGTGTCGCTCTGTGCATGGATACCTGGGAATGACTGTGCTGACGTGACAGCAGCGGCAAAGGGCGGCGCCTGACTGGTAGACGTCGGTCCCTGAGCAGGCTCGGCCGTGGAGAAGAGGCCCTGCGCCCGGGCGGCATCAGAAGTTGGGAAGAGCTCTTCAAACATGCCGGAGCGGCCGCCACGCAGCGGGCTGTCCGTCTCCCGAGGCTGGGGCCCAGCAGCGCTTCGCCCAATGGCGCCTAGCGGGTTCACCTGGCGGAAATCCGCAAGAGGGTCGGCGAGAGTCTCATGGTCGGGCACCTGCATCTGCGCCTGCATGGCGGCAGGGAATAGCGATCCAAGCTTGGAGCCTCCGCGGAGCGAACCGCCCGCGCTGGCTGGACCGAAGACGTTGCCCAGGCCACCTAGGCCACCCGCGGGAGATTGGATGTCGGGGCTGAAGATGGAGTTGCCAAACGGGTTCGTGAAACCGGCGCGCTCTCGATCAGGAGTAGCCGAAGTCAGTCCCGAAGGCCAGCCGGTCAGGGTATTGAGGGGATGGAAGCCCTTGTTCGCCCCAGCACTTGAAGTTTGGCTGCGGTCACCCGCACTTCCCTCCATGTTTGCCGCAGTGGAGAATCCGCGGGCGATCGCGCCAAACCCCGACGGCTGCTCCGCGCCTTGACCGTGAGCATGCCCTGCGCCAAAGTCGCCGGCGCTCGTCTCGTCGTCTCCGCGTTCGGCAGGTGGGCTGCGGTAGGGATTCGTCTCGGGGGTGCCCGTCTCCTCCTTCTGTCCACCGAGGTTAAGACCCGACATCCCGAAGTCACCTGCGGAGCCCTTGACAGGGGTTTCGAAGATGTTTCCACGCGGACCCCCCACCTGCTGAGGGGATGGGCTAGTGCCTTCCCGAAGAGAGCCGAGGTTACCGCCATCTTCTCCAAAAGGGTCGGTGTCGGTCCGAGGACGGGGGCGCCAGGATCGACCGGGCTCCGTCGCCGACGCGGCCTCGTTTGCCTTTGCACCAGAAGACCCCTCCAAGGGGTAGGCGAGGTTGTCTTTGGGAATCAGATGCGCGAGACGGCTCTCCCGCGCGCCCGTGAAGCGCTTGTCACCGATGGCCGAGGACGTCATCGAAAAGTTGCCAAAGCTACCCATAGCTGACGGGGCTGCCGCTTGCGCAGAGGGCGCACCCCACAGCGTAGAAGCAGCCGCAAATCCAGACGCGCCAGAGCCGGCCGCGCCGGTGGTGTTGGAGCGCGCAAGCGACCCGAATCCAGTCGATCGCGCGGGGGGTGCCTCCCGATTAATCGCCGACAGATCCTCGGCCGGTTCCTCGGACGTGTCCTCCTTTTCCTCGAGGCTCCGACGACCAAACCACGAGGACGAGTCGCCGCGCGCGAATCGATTTCCGGTCGGGGAGACGAGGCCGTCACCAGGGAACGGACTCGCGTCGCCAGTCTCTCGGCGTCGGGTCCCCGGTCGCGATGCGGTCGAAGGAGACGAGGTCACAAAGGTGCTGCCATGGGAGACAGATGCCTTCCGTCCGTTGATGCCTCCCGCCTGGTGGGTTCCGTCCTTGTTTTGCTGAGGCGGCTTTATTGTGGAGTTGACGTCGGAGTTGAATAGCTACCGTGAGGCAAATGTTAGAGAGAAAAGCGCCACCAGTCGCCATGCGGCGAGTGGACGTCTTGGCACCATGGTAGTGGCAATGTGACACACGAACAGGGCGATGACGCACCTCCTTCTCCTCGGGCGACATCTCCTGCAAGCCGATGGGCTTGACTGTGCCGCTGGCGTCCCAGCATACGCTGGGATCTTGCGGAACAATGGCTTCGTTACCCTTCCCCCAGTTCCTGGCCGCGTTCCCGTTGACAGGCGCCGGGGTCCAGCCAGCGACAAACAAGCTCTCGACGTTTGCGGCAGCGCCGGTATCGGACACCTTGTAGATCTCTAGTAGTTGCTCCTTCGTGTAACGGAGCGACCCGTCGAAAGGGACCACGTCGACCGGGGTGGGCTGTGCCTGGGGCGCGGGGCCGTCGGCTGGCGGGGGTGGCTGCGACGTGGACTGGTTGTTGAAAGGAGTGGTTGATGATCGGCGGAAGGTCATGGTGCCGTTGGTCGACCGGCCATCACGTCGAGACCTGCAAGTAGCACGAACGGGCTCGCGTTAGTTTAAGACTGCCTTTGCAGGCGGGGGAGGCGCGTTTGCATGGCCCCATCAAGGGGCTGCACCCCCGCCGCATCGCGTCCAAGGAGCAGGCAGGCACGCACCACTCTCCGCTGCCACTTCCGCGACCGTCACGACCGCCTCTAGAATCGCGGCTCGATTGGCCAGCGGCCGCTGATGCGAAGCTCGATGGGAGTTGGGAGGGCATTTCGAATGGCTGTTGCTCGTGAAGACCGATTGGCACTGCAGCGGAGGCGGATTGTGAGCACTACAAGGGCGCGGTAACTTGGCGCTCGACTGAGGCGCACTCTAGGTGGACCAACACGCACACGCGAAGCAGCAGTCGGGGCTGTGTCGGATGAAGAAGCTTCGGAGCTAAAATCTATCGCGATATTTTGCCCCGGCAAAAAATCGTGCGACGATGAGTGATGCTGATGATACAGGGGTTACCGATGGGTAGATGGAAGTCGGCAGGTTGCGGGATGGTAAGGGCAGAGATGCTGGGTACAATCGATCGGAGTTGTGCAGGCTTGCTGGATTTTTGTCGATTTTGCGCGTGGGTTGGAAAAGTAAATGGAGTGCGAAGACTGAGAGGGAAGCTTCAAGTTTGGATTTGTGCCTTGAGAAAATCCACGGCGAAAAGTTGAGGCACCAGGCTGGGCCTCCCGACTACATGTGGAGCCCATTGACTGGATCCAGTAACCGCTGTCTGTGGACACGGCGATTCGCCAGAACCTGAGCGGCTCGCCAGCAACCAGGCGCGTGCACGGCCCCGCTGAGTGCCTGGCACTTGACCGTCCACGTGACACTGTTGTTTTATGGGGGAAGGCGTAGGCCTGCCCTCTGCTATTTGTAAATGGAAGCTTCGACTGCCGTCTACGAATCAGACGCGTCACGATGACACTTCAACCGCCTTCTGGACCTTTGGTTCCGTCAAGCCCTGCCGTACCGAGTTTTGTGCTCGGTCTGACTTGTTTCCAAACCATCCGGAGTAAATCATTTTCAGCTCGATCTCTTGTTTGCGTTATAAAAAGGCGTGCAGCGCAGCTTGCGGTTATACTGGAATATCGGTGCTTCATGGCGTCGATCGCTGCAGCCGTTTCTCGTTTGGGGGCACAACCCCCTTGAGGATTTGTCGAGCCCAACCCGCCCGAGGTCATGCGCTCGTTCGAGTGTGCCCGTCACCGACCTGCTAGGCTTGCCTCGATGTGCATGGTCGAGCCGCCTGCCGACCCAGGTGGGAAGAAAGCTCGGGGAACGTTCCACCTATGTATTCGGCTGGCGGTTTTGATGGTTCGCGGTTCCGTCCGGGCCCGGGTATCTTTCTAGGGTGGCATTCGGGCACCACAACCGTCGCCTGGCTCCCGCACCAAGCTGAGCCACACGACCGCTTGAGTAGCGCAACCGTAAGATGACGTTACATTCATCAGATCGGGTTCATCTCTCGTTCCAGCCCCCAACCTTTAATCATATTCCCCGGGCCCTCTCTGGCCTGGCACCTGGTGATTATTCGTTTGTGCCGGAGCCATGTTCCCTCCCCTCGCTGTGGTGACAAGGACAGCCAGCTGGTTCGCCCGTGTCATATCACATCCGGAAACTCGGCCGAGAGTGCTGGGTTTCGTCCGGCGCTGATCCTTGCGACAAACAAAGCCGGCGGCTGTGAAATGACCTAATATGACAAGCGATATGCGGGCGAGAGCCTCACCCGCACCAGGCGCAATCCCGTGGTGTGGCGTCAAAGAGGCGAAGCGTGGGGCGCGATGCTGGCTCAGCCGGATAAAGACAGCGTGCCGGTGCATGCAGCCGGAAGGCAAAGCTATCGGTCCCGAGATGCTTGTCCGCGGTCATCTCGCCGCGTGATTTCGGGCCCTGAGCATCATTTGCGGCGACCAGCGGCCCCGAACCCGCCAACCCCACACCGCCCTAACCGCTATTCTTGGCGTTCTCGCTGACCTTTCCCCTCCTTGAGAGGAGGCTGGTCGATTGCTGGATGCAACCAAACGATGCCGCTACTGCGCATCATCTCCCATTTAGTGCGACCTGCATCGAAACCCCACAGAGCGAAGCACCAAAGCCCCCGAATTCAGGGGCACAATCTGATTATATTGTGGCACGGCACATTGGGTGCAGTCGCCGGTGGTACAGCCGTGGTCTTACAAGGTGGTCTCGCTACTCGCTGCTCAGCATTGATGATCCGCGGGCTACAGCGAGAGTCGGTTTCCGCGCACCGGCAGCATGTATATCAAGACCTCTAGGGACGGCCCGGCCATCTAGAGGATGACCGCGTGCCTCCCAACTCATCCTGCCGCGTCCAACTTGCCTGGGAGCGCCACTTTCAAGCTATACACCCAACTCCTGTGTGCGGACATAATTAGCCACACTTAACAACATACCCACCCTAGCTTTTCCTCCCATTCTTCTCTGCGGTTGGCCTCATGCAAACCTTGATCCTCTCCATCTTTTTCGCATGGGCGGTGGCGGGACAAGGGGCACCGGGGCAACAAGACCAGCAAAACAACAACACACAATGTTTTTTTCCAGGCGGAAAGCTCCATGAGAAGGGGATCGCATGCGGCAACGGTTCTGCCAGTTCCTGCTGCGAACCAAGTCAAAGTAGGTGATGATCACTCTCTCTCGCTTCCTCCCCGGATTCTCTATGCCGACACCTAGGACGAGATTACTGACAAGACCGCCTTGTCTGTCACGTCAGCCTGCCTCAGCAATGGGCTATGCTGGAATCCCGCCTCCAACCAAATAGCCCGTGTTTCTTGCACCGATAAAACCTGGAACAGCGATCTCTGCCCGCGGTGGTGCACAACGGAACAGCGAGACTCCGCCTCAGAGTTGCGTCAGTGTTCGGGCAGCGCCGACCACTGGATCTGCGGCTCACGTACCGACGACTGCAGTAAAGGCTTCACGGTGCCGATGGGTCAGGTTCGCGATGAGCGGCCGTTCTCGCAAAACGGCATCCTGCAGGCCGGCACGTGCGTCGCAGACTCCAGTGGCGGTGGAGCGCAACTCGGCCGGCCTGGGAGGGGAGGCCCTCCGCCCTTCCTGACCGGCGGCTGCCCCGCAGCCGCGACGGTCACCACAACTGCATCGCCTGGCGACACTGCCCTTGCGACTGCTCTAGCCGCTGCTACCGCGGCTGGCCGAGAGCAAGCCGAAGATTCGGATAAGAAGCTAGCGACCACTGTTGGTCTCGGCATTGGGCTCGGCCTGGGTCTTCCTCTCACCTGCGCGCTTATAGGCGCCTTGTTCCTCTGGCGAGGGGCTCGGCGGGACGCGGCGGCCGCGCGGGCTGAGCTGGCCGACTTCAAAGACAACTACCAGCGCCAGGAACCGCAATCGCCGGGCGCGAAGCGTCACATGAACCACCTTCTCCACCCCTCCGTGTTCTCGTCGCCCACGCCTTCTTCCATGCATCAGCGGCTGCCGCCGCTGTACGGGGCCACGGCCGAGGACAAGGCTCAGGTGTACGAGGCGCCACATGCGACGACTATCCACCAGCTGGCCGGCACCGCGGACGAGATGGCGTACCTGGTGGAGGCGCCCAGCTCGCCACACGTGCCACCGTCGATACTGAATAGCGCTGCGACGCGCCACACCTCGCCACTCAGTGTGGACTCTCGACCCTTCCATCAGCCCGACACACCACGGTAATAATAATCGGCAACACTACCCGCCGCTACAGTACATACTGCGTACGAAGCGCGGACCGTGGTATAACCTTTATCACGTTGTTCGTTTCGCATATCGGCGCATCATCTTGGAGTTAAAAACGGCGTCTTTGGGGGAAATTGTGATTTAGCGAATCTATTCTAGAGTTCTTTGTGTGGGTGATAGCGCACCAATATGAGCCGCTTGCATCCGGACACTTTCCAGTCACTCACACCGCCTTCCGGCGTCTCCATCCGATGCCACGAGTTACTTGGAGGTCCGTTATCCGGGCTAGACAGTGCGCCCCAGCTGGACAGTCCAAGAAACTGGCAGTGACGTAAGGGTGATCCCTCCATCGTGGAGACTAAAATGGAACAGCTGGATACTTCAAGACAGGGGGAAATTCGTTTTCCCTTGCCCGTTCTTTTGGGGCCAGTATTTATCGCCAGCTTTCGTCAAATCACGGCCCTACCTCGGCACGTGCTCGGGCAGCCTGTTGAGGTGACACGGTGGCCACTGACCGGTGTTGGACCTATGCATGCTTCGGCGCTTTTTTCCTCTTGTTTTTTTTTTTTCGGTTTTGCGGAGACCAGGTTGCTCTCGAGACCACATCCTAGCACTAATTGGTATCAGCAGGATGCCGTCGGTGAGAACAGTCCGCTCAACTGCCACACCTTCCGTATACCTGCCCACCTTTTGCTTTCACGGGTGTTTTCATGCGGCTCCTCCCATTCATTTTAGCAGCTGCCGGGTTCCCGGCCTGTCATCGCAACAGAGATCGAGGAAGACCCTGGCGGCAGGGGCAGATTGGCGGGTTTGTCGACTCGTGCTCGCTCGCTGCTTCGCATTTCCTGGTTGCGGCCAAGACTTTTCCAAGACACGGTTGGCCAACCTTGAACTGTGACAGGCCACCAAGTACCGGCTTAGCCTGCCTGCCTGCCGCTGCAGCCGAGAGGTTTCCGCTCCGGGACGGGGCTGGGCCCACGGGATGACCTCATTGGACCTGCCCAGCGGCGAGACAACAACTGCGCTGCGTTGGGTGGGGTCGACCTGAAAAGCGTCTCTTGGCCGCCTCAGCAGCAACCAAAGTCGCTAACGGGGCCTCCGCCCACCGAGAGGATCCAGTATGACGAAAGGACCCTGATGTGGCCTTGTCAGTGCAGCGCCTGAAAAATCTGATGTGTTGGACCCAGAGATCCAGAGATCCTCATCTCTGCTCCCGCTGCCAGATTGTGGTCTCGATGCGACATAATTTTTAAGCCGCGAGTCGAGTCCTCCTGTACATTCCCGTAATATTTTCTTCGACCTGTGGACGCCACAGTGCTACACGGCGTGTCACAGAAGGCAAGTGGGGAGTAGATATACGTGCCGAGCAATACCACGATGAAAAGAAGATGAGCAGGAGGCCGCCGGGGAGCAGATGGTGGAGAAGGAAAGTGTACTAGAAAGACGGTCCGATCACCCGAATACACTAGCTGTATATAAAAGGATCTTCCCGTTATAAATCCGCTAAGGGAATGCCTCCAACAAAAGATTCATCGATACACACACCTAGGTCTCGATCTCCGTCCTGGATACCCAGAGTCTGCGAAAAGGACGAGGAATCACACGAAACAAGGCCGCATCGAAAAATGGCGCCGCCCAGGTTCATGGGCCTCACCGGGCGCCCGTTGTCGGTGACCGTCTCGGCGGTCGCTACAACGGGCTTCCTGTTGTTCGGATATGACCAAGGGTTAGTCTCGCTCTCTTTCACAAGCATTGGTATCTACCAGCTGGATATGTTTCACTAACACGCCTCGCTGCTGCTTTTAGAGTTATGAGTGGCATCATTTCGGCTCCCACATTCAACGACTACTTTCCAGAGACGCGAGACAACCCGACGATGCAAGGCTTCGTGACCGGTATGTCCTTTGCTCGTGTCGAAAAGTTACGAAAAAAAAAATACTAACCGTGGATATCTCCAACAAAAGCCATTTACGAGATTGGATGCTTAGCGGGAGCGATGTTTATCCTTTGGATAGGCGACCTCCTGGGACGGCGAAGGGCCGTGATTCTTGGTGCCGTTATCATGGCATTCGGCGTGGTGATCCAGGTCTTGACGCTCAAGCCCAACGCGGCGCCGTTGGCGCAGTTCATCATCGGACGCACAGTAATGGGCGTGGGTAACGGAATCAACACCTCAACCATCCCAACGTATCAAGCCGAGTGCAGCAAGACATCCAACCGCGGCCTGCTTATCTGCATCGAAGGCGGCATCATCGCGTTCGGCACGGTCATCGCCTACTGGCTTGACTACGGAGCAAGCTTCGGGCCGGACGATCTGGTGTGGCGCTTCCCCATTGCCTTCCAGCTCATCTTCGCCCTCTTGGTGGCGGTGCCCATGATCTTCCTGCCCGAGTCCCCCCGGTGGCTGCTGACGCACGACCGGGCCGACGAGGCCGACCGCGTCATAGCGGCCCTCAGGGGCTACGAGCTCGACGCGGTCGAGACGGCGCTGGAGCGCGACCTGATCGTCGACAGCATCAAGGCCTCGGGCTTTTCGGGCCAGAAGAGCACGCCGTTCAAGGCGCTGCTCACTGGCGGGCCGACGCAGCACCTGCGGCGCGTCCTGCTGGGCTCCGGCTCGCAGCTGATGCAGCAGATTGGCGGCTGCAACGCCGTCATCTACTACTTCCCGATCCTGTTCCAGCGGAGCATCGGCGAGACGCACGAGATGGCGCTGCTGCTCGGCGGCGTCAACATGATCGTCTACGCCATCTTCGCCACCACCTCGTGGTTCGTCATCGAGCGTGCCGGCCGCCGGCTCCTCTTCCTCATCGGGAGCGTGGGGCAGTGCCTGTCCATGGTCCTCGTCTTTGCGTGCCTGATCCCCGGCACCGAGCAGGCAGCCAAGGGCGCGGCCGTCGGCTTGTTCACCTACATCGCCTTCTTCGGCGCAACCTGGCTGCCGCTCCCCTGGCTCTACCCGGCCGAGGTGAACCCGATCAAGACGCGCGCAAAGGCAAACGCGGTGAGCACGTGCACCAACTGGCTGTTCAACTTCCTCGTCGTCATGGTCGTGCCCGTCATGGTCGCCAACATCGGGTGGGGCACATATCTGTTCTTCGCCGTCATGAACGCCATTTTCGTGCCCATCATCTACTTCTTCTTCCCCGAAACCAAGCGCCGCTCGCTCGAGGAGATCGACGTCATCTTCGCCAAGGGCTTCACCGATAATATCTCGTACGTCAAGGCCTCGTACGAGCTACCCTTCCTCGCGCCCGAGGAGATCGAGGGGCAGTCCATCAAATACGGCCTGATCAGGCAGGACGCCTCAGGCGGCATCGCCGCGGGCGAGAAGGCGCCGCAGCCCGTCCAGCGCACGTCCTCGGACGAGAAGCCGCGCTTCTCAAATTGGGGAAGCGGCAGCGATGAGGAGAAGGGCACATCGTCACCGGCGGTCGGCAACTCTGCATCTGCGACGGATGGCAAGGATGCTTAAGAGAAGACAGGATTAAAGAAGGTGTGGATGATACCATGGGGCTAGACGCTGTTGCGCAGCACCACAGCGCCGGTTTTGTTGTTTTCTCGGTACCTAGGTAGTGGGGATTGCCCGGCGGTTCTACAGTGGAGTCTGGGCAGCTTCGTGTTCCGTCTGGACAGTTTTCATATTTGATTCCATCATACCTTTCGGGCAGTTTGAAATGCCGGTATGAACGTAGAACAGAGTATATAGATTAGAGATTATACAAGGCAAATTTGAGAATCCTATGCCGTTGCTCGTAATAGGCGGATTGATTGAGGTTTTGGTGACAGAGTGATATGTATGGTCACGTGGCGTGCCAGGGTCGGGCACTGTGCTCCAGCGGTCATCTCCTGGAACTTTCCGGGTTCAAGTCCAACGATCCTTAGTTCCAAGCACACAATCCCTTCGCAACACTGGATGCTATCGACAGCGACATTAACTGATAAAACAGAGTCGCCATGTAGCATCCAAACGAAGCTTTGCGCCATGTTATCGCCCACTCTTCCACTCGGCGGCCCGTTCCGTCCAGGCAACAAACAACATCAGGATTCACCTGCAACCTCCTCAAGCACAGAAATGGCCCCACCTGGCAGCACGCCTGCCTCGGGGAATGCACCCGATTTTTGGTCCCCGTCAGCCGTCTGGGCTCTCGATGATTTTGTCTTGGATCCGGGATATCTCCCCTTCCAAGAAGAGCTCCGCTCGCTGATCTTCAAGACTGCCGCGACTGCTGCTCCCACCCGAGAAGTCACGCCCGACGAGGGACCCGGCGTCAGCGAGGCAGAGCACTCCCACACTGTGCTGCCCGCAGCGGACCAAGAGCCTCCTGCTGCCGGCAACCGCGAAGCGTCTCCAGCGCGTTTCGTGGTTTTTCGCGAGCCTAGCATCCCGGACGACACCGCAGAGCTCGAGCTCCAGACCTCGGCGATCCTCTCGCGGGGTAGGCACGTTGAATACTTGGCCAACTATGTGGCCGAGATTGCTCCCTGGCTGGACATGTTCGACAGCGAACGCGTCTTTGGCATCCAGGTTCCCGTTCTGGCACGCTCGTCTCCCGCCCTGCTCTACTCCATCCTCGCCCTGTCGGCTCGTCATATGGAGCGCAAGGTGGCGCGGGCAAGGAGAGCCAGGGACGCCACCGACAGCCGTTCAGACACCACGAGCAGACATTCCTTCGACAGCCTTGAGCTTTATCAGGAAGCCATCCGGCTTGTTGGACCACTGCTCGAAACGCGCGATCCCGCTGTCATTCCGGTCTGCACTGTGCTTTGCGTCGCCGAGATGATGTCGGCAAGTGCGCGGGATTGGCGCAGGCATCTGGAGGGGTGTGCTGCCCTGTTTGAGGCGTTCGGCGTTCATGGCTTCACCGGCGGCTTGCCTCAGGCCGTATTCTGGTGCTACGCTAGGATGGATCTCTGCGGAGCTTTGATATCTGATGGGACAGAGGACACATTGGTTCCTATAGAGCGCTGGCTGCTGCCAGACACCGAGCTACAGGACGCGGGCGACATGTTTCGGAACTCTGGAAGCCCCGACATGTATGCCAACTACTCCGTGTTCCTTTGCTCCAAGATATGCGGCCTCATTGCCGCGCGCACTCGATATGCCGAGCTCGGAGTCACCAATGGGTGTACAGACCAAGTTTTCAAGGCACGGTGGCTCTCTCTGTGGCATGATCTACAGGTCTGGTTTGATCAACGCCCGCTGGAGATGTGCCCCATCCAGACTATCGACACATCGCCGTTTCCGCGTATCCTTTTTATGCACTGGGCGGCCATCTCGTCGAATCAGCTGTACCACACAGCTTGCATTCTACTTTTGGGAATGCTACCTCGGCCCCTGGATCCTGAACAACGCCCTACAGGATCGGCGGGGTCGCCGATTTACCATGCCAAACGGGTCTGCGGAATCTCCCAGACTAATCCGCATCACGGTTGCCTCAACAATGCTGTCCAACCACTATGGATTGCTGGTCGTCTCCTCAGTCATCCAACCGAGCACTCGGTCGTAATGAGGCTCCTCCAAGACATCGAGGCAACGACAGGGTGGGGCACATGCTGGCGGATTCCCGACCTGGAAGCCGCCTGGGGTTATAGGTCTGGGAGGAGCCGAAACCCCAGCCGGCTGCGGAAAGCCCCTTCCGCCGCTGGCTGACGATTTGTCGTCATTGGCACGGCTGCAGATGACGGCCTTGCCTGTCCCACTAAACTACAGTCATCGCCCATTCGCGACGCAGCGCGTCGCAGAAGTACGAGGTTTGTGCCCGCCACCCGGTCAGATGACCAACACGCTCAAGACACTCGAGAAGCTGTTGCTGCTGCGGGGCGTAGGTCATTGTGCTTGCCGCGACATAGACCACCGCCAGAAGGCACGGATCCCACCAGGCAGCGTGCGAGTTGTGCACCGCGATGCCGCACACACGGCGGGCATGCCACAGCTGTGAGCCCGGCGCGGCGCCCAGCAGCTGCAGCGAGTGTTGCGGTACCGTCCGCGGCTTATTGCGCAGGAGAAGCAGCATTGCGCCGTGGTAGAGCTGGTTGCCCAGTACGGCGGCGCCGTTGGTGAAGCACACAACCGGGAAGAGGGTTTCTGGATGCAATGGTGGCCCCGAGGTGGACTCTGTATCGATCAGTGGGCGAAAAGACTTGGGCTGGGTCGCGTGCCAGCTCGCCAGCTCCTCAGCAAGACCATACCATGCCTGGGAAAGGGGAACACTGGGGTCACAGCCTCCCGAACAGAAATCGACTGCTCTCAGACACAGCACCACTGCTCGACAAGACCAGTCGAACATGCTGTCTGTTGCGCCCGCTGGAGCCGACGAGGGGCTGAGTCGAGCAATCGCAGAACCTTGCATTTCCTGCTCCCGGCCGGACGTCAATCCCAAGGCGAGAGCTATGCCATTCGTGTCAGCTGCCTGCCAGCTCCCACCTCGGACCGCACGCGCCACACAAACCTACCCAGGCGGAGACGAAGACAGATGGTTCGAGTCCATATCCGGTCGTCTTCAAAAGCTGGAAGACTCGGGCATATGAAGTCTTCTTCCGCTAGGTGTATCTGCCACGAAGATGGTGCGCTCTCGGCAAAGTGGCAGGCCGTATCCAGCGTTCTCGCGACGAGCTCCTCGAGTGAACAAGGCGCCCCGCGGGCGCGGTGTGCGCTGCTTGCAGACACGCAGCCAAGAGGGGCAGACATGTTCAGCATGGCATCGAGGACTGGCCGTGATCCCATCGCCATCTTGGGAACGGCAATGCCAAAAACCGGTTGCAAGTCGCAGAGGTCCAGCTATACTGTCGTTAGCACGTCGACATCTGGCCGTCGTTGAGCAGACGAGGTAACGCTTCTGTCTCACCCATTGAGCGATCACATATCGAAACCGCGTTAGAAGCTGCAGCGTCTGCATGCCGTCTGGCGTGTCGCTCGACACGATGGGAAGCTGGGCTTCTTGGTGTTGCAATGGCCTAGAGGTCCGAGTTCCGAGTCCTGCCTGGCCCTCCGCGAGGCTGGGCCAGGCGGTGGGAGAATGCTCGGGTTCATTACCAGAGCCCAGTGATACGAGCACCCGGACCGCGGTTTCCTCCGAGTTTTCTACCATCGTGGTGTCGCCCTCCTCAACCACCCCATGACTTTCAGACCTTTCTACAGTCGTGGCTCCAGACTCGGATGGCCGTTGCAGTGTGAGCGAGACGGGCGGAGGGTTTTCAGCGGACGCCGCTTTCCGGAGGGGCGACGTCAACTTCTGCTTTCGGCGGCTTCTGAGTCCAGGCTGCAGGAACTTTGAGGACGATTCGAAGAAATTCTGTCAGCGTCGCACAGATATTTGCTGCTTGTAGCAGCCGAGTTGAATGCGTCTACTGACCTGCAGCCTCGGGTACGGAGAGCTGGAGGCGGCGGGCAAGAGGGGGCCATTGTCTGCCCCTATGCCCGGAGAGGTACTGGTGCTGATGTTGTTTGCGTCCTTGAACGTGACGCTGCTGGGATAGCTGCACTCACGGTTGCTGCGGACGCATCGATTGCAGCGTGGCTTCCCTCCGTCGCCTGGGCCGTCTCGGCGCGGTGCTTCGAGTTAGCCGACGCTCACCCGTCATGGTTGCCGCTATTTCACCATCAGAAAACGACTTGGTCGCAGACAAAACTGACACTTGCGTCTCCTCGTCCTGCATTTCAGACACCCGGAGCGGCTTCGCTTCAGCTTGGGCTTCTGACCGACGCCTTGCCCTGCCGGCTCCGAGGGCGCTGCATCGGCCTCCATTGCGCCGCGGATCCTCGGGTGTTTGTGTGGAGGCGGGGCGGAGCATAGGGGAACAAGGGCATGCGCCCGGCTGCATTCGGAAGTCGCTCGATTTCAGGGCTGCTTCTGCATGTCTGGGGATCCGATGTCTGTCAACAGCGATACTCGATACATAGATCCATCATCGAAACTGACAACACAGACATGACTGGGGGCTCTGTGTTGGCCAGTGGGCCCCGTGACCCCGCCATTAGGTGCCATGAGGACATTCCTGATCGGGTAATCATAGCCGCCCAGATTAGTCCCCGACTTGCGGGCCAAGAATCCCGCTGTTGGCGGGAGTGACAACATGGGGGTGCAGAGGCGGTATCTTGTCTTTTTGTCCGTCCGCCGATCCGAGAGATGGTAGGCGGTTCCCGATCATCAATGTTATCGTCAGTCGCGTGGAGAGTTTCTGATACCAGCAGCTCGCGACGTTGTGAACAGGAAGGAGCTTGCATGCAATCCGCTATACCAGTCCGAAAACAAGGGATGGCATCAGGACGGATTGAAGCGCCGCAGAGCACCCATGACGATGGAAACACCGCAAACAAGGCGTTGACCATTCGGTCCAAGGATCACGACGTCGTTCTCAAGACCATTCGGTTGCTTGTCGCCGACCTGTGCCAGCAGTTTGGTGGTGGCCATCCGGGGTAGGTATCAGCGGCGGCATATATCCACCAGTCTTCTCCCTTGTGCAAATTTCATTGACACGTATTGTTTCGCGCACTAGTGGCGCCATAGGTATGGCCGCCATTGGCGTGGCCCTTTGGAAATATGTCATGAAGTATGCGCCTCACAGCGCCGACTACTTCAATCGCGATCGATTCGTTCTGTCCAATGGTACGTTTCCCAACCTTCGCTCACCTCGGCTCGATCGATCCATGCGTGGCGGGGCCTTGCCGTCTACATACCGAGAGCCTGATGTGGACAACGCTGAAAGTCAGATGCAGGCCACACATGCATCTTCCAGTATATCTTCCTCCACCTCAGCGGCTACAAGGCCATGACTTTCGATCAGCTCAAGTCCTACCACTCGGAGCGCGTCGATGCCATGTGCCCCGGGCATCCCGAGATCGAGCTCGAGGGTGTTGAGGTTACGACGGGGCCCCTGGGCCAGGGCGTTGCCAACGCCGTGGGCCTCGCCATCGCAGCAAAGAACCTCGCCGCCACCTATAACCGCCCGGACTTTGCCGTCGTCTCGAACCACGTCTGGTGTATGATCGGCGATGCCTGTCTTCAGGAGGGCGTGGCCCTCGAGGCCATTTCACTGGCAGGGCATCTCCGCCTCGACAACCTCACCATCATATACGACAACAACCAGATCACCTGCGACGGCTCGGTGGACCTCACAAACTCGGAAGATGTCAACGCCAAGATGGAGGCATGCGGTTGGCGCGTTGTCGATGTGGAGGATGGATGCTACGATGTCGAGGGCCTGGTCCGGGCACTCGAGGATTCGCGCCGGTCCCAGGACGGGAAGCCGACCTTCATCAACGTGCGCACAGTCATTGGTCTTGGCAGCGCGGTGGCGGGCACAGCCGATGCTCACGGGCAAGCATTTGGGAAAGAGGACGTGGCCAACATGAAGCGGGCGAATGGGTTCGACCCGGATCACCACTTTGTCATCGGCGAGGTCGTCCGCGACTTCTTCGCCGACCTGCCGAGACGGGGCGACGCGCTGATGGCTGAGTGGGGGTTGCTCGTGGAGCAGTATGCGACGGCGCACCCCGATCTGGCTTCCGAGTTCAGGCGGAGGGTTCGGGGGAACCTACCGGCCAACTGGAGAGACCACATACCCTCCGCGTTCCCGGACAAGCCGACGCCCACGAGAGCCTCCTCGGGGCTTGTTCTTAATCCCATCGCTAAGGAGCTCAACTGCTTTATAGTTGGCACAGCAGATCTCTCGCCGTCGGTGCACATGGAGTGGGATGGCAAGGAGGACTTTCAAAATGTAAGCGGCGGGCATCTTTGATTCTTCCCCGGTCTTTTATTGCTGGATACTAAAACTACACGAAAACAACCTCAGCCGGACGTACGGCCCGCCTGTGGCATCAACGGTTCGTACATGGGCCGCTACATCCACTACGGCGTCCGGGAGCATGCCATGTGCGCCATATCCAACGGCATCGCGGCTTACAACCCGGGGACGTTTGTGCCCATCACTTCGTCCTTCTTCATGTTCTACCTGTACGCGGCGCCGGCGGTCCGCATGGGCGCGCTGCAGCGCCTCCAGGTCATACACGCCGCCACGCACGACTCGATCGGCATGGGCGAGGACGGGCCGACGCACCAGCCCATCGAGCTGGCGGCCCTGTTCCGCGCCACGCCCAACCTGCTGTACATCCGACCCGCCGACAGCGAGGAGACGGCGGGCGCGTGGGAGGTGGCGATCCGCGAGCGCTCGCGGCCCACCATCGTGTCCACGTCGCGGCACAAGCTGCCGCAGCTGACGCCGCGGACCAGGAGGGATGCAGTTGAGAAGGGCGCGTACGTGGCTCGGGAGGCTGACGGCGCGGCGGACCTGACGCTGCTCGGCGTGGGTGCCGAGCTGACACTGGCGCTCGATGTGGCCGAGGAGCTGGCGGCCAAGCACGGCGTGCGCGCGCGCGTCGTCAGCTTCCCCTGCTGGCGGCTCTTTGACGAGCAGCCCGTCACGTACCGGCGCGAGACGCTGCGCAGGCACGGCGACGGCGGGATTCCTGCCGTCGTCATCGAGCCGTACGCGCCGCAGGGCTGGGAGCGCTACGCGGACGCGGGCATCTGCTTGCGCCGGTTCGGCCATTCGTTACCTGGGCCCGCTGCTTACAAGTTCTTTGGCTACGAGACTGGGCCTTTGTGTGAGAAGGTCCTTGGCTACCTGGGTGGGCTCGAGAGTGGGGAGTATCTTCGCGGCGAGTTTGTGGATTTGTAACGGGTCGGCTGCTATATTCGCGATTTCGGAACGGGAATCACCAGCGGCAGTTTCAAGCAATGAATGCGGCCTCGTCGAGCTGATTCGAGGAGACATCCCTCACTATGTTCCCTCTGAGAGGCGCTTCGAGTATCCCAAACAGGCAATAACCGGACGTTGCCGGGAATGCTCTTTTACCGACCACCCTGTCTTTCTCCACTGCGCCCTCCAATGCTCCAGTTTCACCCCGCATTCCCCTCAGCTTCACTGGGTAAACCTAGGAAACGACAGTGACGTGGGTCAGGGAAACCCCAGTCCAGTGTAAGTTACAGTGTGTCAACCGATGGCCTCGGGGCTGAAGATCACGATCACCTCAACACCCAGACGACAGAAGCCTTTGAGCCAGGTATAGCGCAGAATTACTCTACGTACCTGGCACGCTGATCCCCACCTCCACCGGAAGTCCAACACCAGAATGGCTTCACCCACGAGCCGCCTACAGACGTATCCGTCCAAGCCACGAGTGTTTATCATCTCGGACATATCAAACGAACCTGATGATGCCGAGTCTCTCTGCCGCTACCTGCTCTATTCGAACCAGTTCGAGACCGAGGGTCTCGTGGCCTGCACGTCGACGTGGATGAGGACCAAGGTCTGTCCACACGACATGATAAAGATTATCTATGCCTACGCCGGCGCCGTGGACAGTCTAAATAAGCACACCCACCCCGACTTTCCCTATCCAAGCGCTGAGCACATCCGCAGCCTCGTGCGATCTGGGCCTCCTGTAAGCCCCCTTAGACCGTATATGATTTCATAGCGGCCGGGTCTGGAGCGAGATGGTAGTAAAAAAAACGTGTTCTCACAATTTTACTTTCCCACCGCAGGTCTATGGCATGGCGGCCGTGGACGATAATATCCCCATAAGCGAAGGCGCTAAGTTGCTCATCTCTCGGATCGAGACATCCTCGGACCGGCCACTCTGGGTACTCTGCTGGGGCGGCGCCAACGTGCTCGCGCAGGCGCTCCTCGCGATCCGCAACAGTCACTCAGCCGCCGACGCCGCCGCGCTCCGCGCCCGCGTGCGCGTGTACGCCATCTCGGACCAGGACGACAGCGCTGGCTGGATCCGGGCGCAGTTCCCGGACCTCTTCTACATCGCGTCCGTCCACGCCTGGAACCAGTACGGCATGGCCGCCTGGACGGGAATTTCGGGCGACCGCTACTACGGGTTCGACGCGGGCGGGCCCGACTTTGCCAAGGTGACCAAGGACTGGATCCGCGAGAACATCCAGATCGGGCCCCTGGGCGCCGCCTACCCAGACTACATGTTCATACCGGAGGGCGACACGCCGACCTTTCTTTATCTCATCCAGAACGGCCTGGGCGTCCCCGAGCACCCCGAGTACGGGTCCTGGGGCGGCCGGTACGGGCTGGCGGACGGCGGCCAGAGGGCGAGCGGCCACTACGCCGACGTGGCCGACGTGGTGGTGGGCAAAGACGGGCGCAAGCACACGTCCAACCAGGCCACGGTGTGGCGGTGGCGCGACGCCTTCCAGAACGATTTTGCGGCGCGCATCCGCTGGACCATGACCCAGGAGTTTGGTGCCGCCAACCACCCGCCCGTCGTCTACGTTGGCGACGACCCCGGGCCGGCGCCGGTGCTACTCGAGGCCGAGGCCGGCACCACCCTGATCGTGGATGCGAGCAGGACGTACGACCCGGACGAGGGCGGCAGGCTGACGTTCAAGTGGTGGCACTACCGCGAGCCCAGCGCGACGCAGTGGGCGACGCATTTCGAGGTCGAGGAGCTGGGGATCCGGAAAGTGGACAGCGAGGGAAAGGTGGTGGAGGTGACGCTGCCGCCGGCGGAAAAGTGCTGTGTGCACCTCATCAGCCGCGAGGCCGTGGCCAGGGGTCAGCTGCTGCACCTGATCCTTGAGGTGACGGACAGCGGGACGCCGGCGCTGACGACGTACAGGCGGATCATGATACAGGCCACCAACAAGGAGCTCAAGGGCGGCGGCGGCGGGGCCGAGGCTGTGGGGGATGCCATGAGGGCAGTGGTGGAAGCCGGTCATGACCAAGGGATGTGAATGCGGGGTGGACAGGGTCCACTGGCGGGAGTCTTGGTGCACCTGGGACCTGCCCGATTAGGAAATCATAACCACCATCGACCGAAGCTGCCTCAGTAGACGCCTCAACGAAAAGGTCTCCAGTGAACTGGCCCACGGTGCTGAGAAAGCATGACTTCGACATCCAATACATAGCACAGCCGATAACCAAGAGCATCTCGTCCACTGCTCTCAGAACCGCCGCCTCGCCCAGCCTCCAAGGCCGTCAGCACACGATGGCTCAGCCCTCCAAACAGGACCCCGCCCTACTGCCAAACCCCTCGCTTCAGGTGACCGCAGACCACCAGCTGAAGCAGGTCGAGGCACCAGTCCCATCTCCCGGGCCTGGAGAGGTGCTGATCCATGTCAAAGCTACTGGAATCTGCGGGCAAGTGCAACAGCAACAAATATCGAGCGGGGACTTTTTTGTTGTGCTGATATTGATGACGTCTTCGGTCCAGATCCGATGTCCATTTCTGGAAAACGGGCCGTATAGGCAGTTTGGTGGTCGAGGGCGACTGCATCCTCGGCCACGAAGCCGCCGGCGTCGTTTTACGATGCGGCGAGGGAGTCAAGAACCTCAAGACCGGTATGTGTGTGTGTGTGTGTGTGGGCAACACTTCAAAAGCACTGATACTTTGCTAACAAAAAAATAATCCCCCGCAACAGGTGACCGGGTAGCCGTCGAGCCAGGCGTGCCCTGCAACAACTGCTTCCTGTGCCAACAAGGCCGGTACAACCTCTGCGAGGCCGTCGCCTTCGCCGGCGTGTACCCGTACCACGGCACCCTGCAGCGCTACAAGATCCACCCGGCCAAGTGGCTGCACAAGCTGCCCGACAGCATCTCGTTCGCCGAGGGCGCGCTCCTCGAACCGCTCAGCGTCGTGTTGCACGGCATCCGCACAGCGCGACTCGAACTCGGCCGCGGCGCCGTGGTATGCGGCGCAGGGCCCATCGGCCTCATCGCGCTGGCGGCGGCGCGCGCGTCGGGCGCGCACCCGCTTGTTGTCACCGATGTCGAGGCGACGCGGCTAGAGTTCGCCAAGCAGCTAGTGCCCTCCTGCAGCACCTACCTCGTTGATCCAAACGCGACGCCCGAGGAGACCGCGCGTGGGGTGAGGAGGCTGTTTGGCGCGGACGTGGACGAGTACGCCGCGCCGCCGGCTGTGCTGGAGTGCACGGGCGTCGAGAGCAGCGTTTGTACGGCCGCGTTTACAGCGAGGCGCGGAGGGGTGGTGGTCGTCATTGGGGTCGGGAAGGAGGTGATGAACAACCTGCCGTTTATGCACCTGTCGTTAGCTGAGGTGAGCGGCCATTCTCTTCGTTTTCGCAAATGCCTTGTGATATTTTGACTAAAATATCCAATTATCTCTAGATCGACCTGCGGTTCATCAACAGGTACCGCGACACGTGGCCGGCGGGGATCGCGTGCATGGCTGGTGGGATCCTCGACCTCAAGAAGCTCGTCACGCACGTGTTTCCGCTGGAGAAGGCCATGGACGGCCTGGTTCTGTCTTCGGACCCTCGGAACGGAAGCATTAAGGTCCAGATCGTGGACGCGACTGATCTTTGGCACCTCTACGCCGACGAAACTGACAAGCCCTGACAGAGAGGATGGATAAGATAAGCTAATCCATACGTTTTTCCAAAGCGCCGTGGAAGAGATCGGTTGCAGACGCGGCCAAGGCAAGACAAGTAATCTATGAAACTTCCAAACTTCATGCCATGCCTACCCACGTATCATCACTCGGTCGGACCAAGTGCAGCGCTCTTCAAACCCCACGTTCTCTAGCCGATGCAAATCGGGACGCGAGCAACAAAATGCCCATGCTTCCCGAGTCTTGCTTCTTGCAGCAAAGATTTACAGGAAGCTGATCTTGGGAGGCCACGTCTTGCTCTTTCAGGAGAACACGATCTCGCCGCCGCCAGCGGCGACGTCGCGTGGTTGTAGACCTTTCCGACAAAGAATATGTTGTCGGAGGTGAACCATTAGCCAGGACGGCGACATACGCCGGGTCCATGACGGTGCAGTATGGCAGGCCCTCGCTCTCGATCGAACGCGCCGCCGTCCTTCTACGCGCCCGACCCGATGCTGTCCATTGGGATCCGGATGTCCCGCTCCTCGGGGGCGCCAGCGTCAGGTTGCCTTTTCATTACGGGAGGGGATCTAGTGATTCTTCTTCTACGTTAGGGATGGCAAGAGCATGCGTTTGGCTGACAGCCGAGTAGGCAAACAGGGCGATGTGGGAGAAGCGCATCTTGATGGCGATGGAAGCTGAAGATGTGACTGTGCTGGTGTAGTGAGTTCTTGTGAAGATGAGGGTGATTTATAGGGGGTGTTGTTGCCAGCGCTTGGGCTGGATATGAGGGGCAAGCTGCCGGTGGCGAGGTGGCTCGGGCTTGTTAATATACTCGAAGACGCGGCGCTTTCCTGGAAAACGGTGAATATCCCGAGCGTCGCCGGCTCCGAAGTAACGCCAACCTTGGGCGGCCGTGGGGCCGCGATGAGGGCCCTCGAGAAGTTTACTACGAGGTCGTTTTTGGCCATGCCAAAAGCCTCATACATCGGTAGGGGAGTCCTTGATTTCGGCCCTGATTCGCCTTTCTCCAGTACCTCCAGCCTCGAAACTATCAGGCAAACGCAGGGCCCATTGCGGATCAAGCCACATTTAGAACATATAAGCGCCAAGGAGGCGGTATCACGGATTTCACACCATCCTGAACAACAATGCCCCCTCCCAGTCAGATTAAATAGACTGCATCCCAGCCCTCAGCAGCTTCATTAGTTGAGTAATGAAGAAGAAAACAGAATGCGGCAGCGACCTTGCATCCCGGACCCAAGATTGCCTACGACCGGAGGAGAGGTCAACGCCGGGGCATCTGTGTCTGGCCTTTGGCCAATTGATGTCCCCAAGCTTGGTGCTAGTGTTTACGAATCGGGAAGCCCTGGAATCGCCCTATACCACAACCAGAGGGTGCATGTTCTGAGAGCCGACTTTTGCCCACCTGGGGCGGAGGCCGCCAGCGCAAAAAATCGAGGGGCAATGCATCAGTGTTGACTTTCCCTTTTTTTCCTTCTTACCTCAAATCCACACAGGAATGGGAAAGCGCTCTTCGCCTTTACACAAATTGCCCTCGAAATACTTACTGTATTAGCCACACGATTCCCCTGGCCCTAAAATGGTCACCATCCAGTTCGCCTCCAGCCCAACCGACCCGACATGGGAGCCTCCCCGCTGGCGGGACTTGCACGTCCGTAAAATCCATTTCGGCGCCCACGACGACAACCCGGCACCGCAAGCGGGTACAGACACGATCTCGCTCAGCGAGCGGGCGCAGGCCCTGGACGACGCGGCCAGAGAGCTCAACCGGCTCTGCGCTACGGGCGCGCCTCTGAGCGACATTCAAGAGTTCATGGCGCCGTGGACGACGACCGAGGGCCCAAAGGTGCAGCGCAACCTGCTGGCCTGGTTCAACGACACCAACGCCCTGAGTTGGGCATGCGACGGCAACGACGTGCCCCTAGTGCGCTACCTGCTGGACGCCGGGCTCACGCTCAACGACGCGGCCGCCGTGCGCGCCGTCGCCAAGACGAGAGAGACGAGGGACCCGGCCCTGCTGGACCTCCTTCTGGACGCCGGCTGGGACATCAACAAACCTCTTGGCGAGAATGGCACCCCTCTTTTAGGGCAAGTGACTTCCTCGGACAGTTCAACCTCTTTTTCACTCGGGGAAGGGCTTGTGACTAATGGAAGTTATTGTTAATGTTATCATGGTCCCTTGTGCCACAGCGCCCTTATCCACGAGCAAACCCTAGTCTGGTGGTGTCTCGCCCGCGGCGCGAACCCCAACGCCCCAAGCGGCACGGCGGCCTCGCGGACCATCATGGAGCAGGCGGCCGCGGCCGCCTCCCCGGCCACGTTGAAGCTGCTGGTCCGCCACCATGGCGCAAACGTCCGGTACGGCTCGCTGCTCTCGCACGCGTCGCGGGCCCATGCCGAGGGCACGGCGGCGGACCGGGTCGAGGCCGCGCGCTTCCTGCTGGACGCGGGCGCGCCCGCCGACGTCTATCATCTACAGAACCGGCGCGTCGACGACTACACCCGCCGTCCACGGCGGGACACGACAGGCTGCTGTGGCCTGACCGAGGCGGCGCTCGTCGGGCGGCAGAACGCGCTCCACTTCGCCGTCTGGTCTGGAAAGGCCGACATGGCGCGGCTACTACTGGAGAGCGGCGCCATGCCGTCCTGCCTGGCGTGCTCGCCCACGAAGACGAACGGCGAGGACATGGAGCCGCTGGAGCTGGCTGAAAAGTATGGGCACGACGAGATTGCGGAGCTGCTGCGATTTGACTGGTTTTCGTGGAGACGTAAGCAAGGGCTGGTGCATGCCGCGTTTTAGGTAGATGGTCGTGATATTTTGTTCGCTGCGCCATTGGTTACAGCCTGCGTTGCAAAACCAACCACCAAACCAGGTAAGCATACATAATAATGAATAATAATAATAAAAAAAGAGAAGAAAAAAAGCAGGGCTGCACCAGACGCGTCCCGAAATCGCGAATGGAAGAAACATGTGCAAGAGTCGGGCCGAGGGGAAACACCAAGACCCGGCCAGAGGGAAGGAAACAAGAGGCATAATTCTCGGAGAGACCGCGGCGGCATTTGGGAGAGGGAGACCCCCGTGCTGCTCCCCATGGGGAGTGCCTCGCCTCCCCCACAGCGACCCATTTCCCCCGCAATGTCGGGCTTCCTTGCCATCATCCCATTGGCCCGGCTGACCACTTTCCCCCACAAAGAGGGCCGGGAAAACCCCGGGACTCGGGCTGTTGTCCGCGCAGGGATCCATTCTTGCTTGTTTTCGAGGCACGAGAACAAGAGGGACCCAGCTGTCGGGGATGTTGTAGCCTTGGGGGAAGACGCGGTGACCATGGAGTGGAGTGGTGGCTGGGATTGTGGGAGAATACTTAAACCGGCACCTACGAGACGTTGGCGCACCGAGGCGTGAGAGAAGCCGTCCGCATCGATACTCTTTCGAATCGACGCCTAGCCGACCGAAGAAAGGGCTAGAGGCAAAAAAAAAACAAAAGATGGGTTCGACCAAGGACGGCGCCGAGGCGCAACACATCGACGGCGCGGCGCTCGAGGACAAGCAGCTCGCGCACCTGGGGAACCAGGAGGAGCACGAGCTCGGCAAGCGCGCGTCGCTGCGGCGCTACCCCGTGTCCTGCTTCTGGTGCCTGTACGCCGTCTGGTGCGTGCTCCTGGTCAGCTTCGAGAACCAGGCGTCCGGCAACATCCTCGGCATCCCCGAGTTCCGCAAGGACTTTGGCACCGCCTTTGAGGGCGGCTACGTCCTGCCCGCCGAGTGGCAGGCAGCGTTCAGCGGTGCTCCTGTCGCGTCGTAAGTCGTCACTTATTTTTCTTGATTTGCCCCCAGGCGACAGACATGGTGTGAACCGCTTCTCTGACCGGCTGTCTCGTGTACCTACAGCGCCGTGATTGGCTCTCTGGGCTGCGGTGCTCTGGCCGACTGGCTGGGCCGCCGGGCCGTTGTCGTGATCGCCCTCGTTATTACCTACGCCGCCGTCACGATAGAGTTCGTGGCCACGACGAATCCCATGTTCTTCGGCGGCAAGTTTTTGAACGGCTTCGCAACCGGAGCTCTGGCGTCTGTGACAGTCACGTATATCGGTGAGGTAAGAAAGCAGAGAACAGAGCCTACGGCAGGTGGCCAAGGCTTAGTCGCCCTTTAAACACGTTTTTAATAATAGCCTTGGGAAGGGACCGGATCGCTAATAAATTCGCGCGTTCCCGCCATCTAGATCACCCCACTGGCCCTACGAGGCCTCTTCACCTGCCTGTCGGCCATGTCGTACACGCTGGGCCCCCTGGTCGCCGCCCTGATCGTCAACGAGACGGGCACCATCCCCAGCCGATGGGCGTACAGGGCGGTCTTCTGCGCGCAGTATGGATTTGCCGCTTTTGCCACCATTGGAGCCATTTTTATGCCCGAGTAAGTGGGAAGTCTTGTCTGCACGACCTGGAGGGCGTTGTGTTACATGTGGTGGTCTCGCCTTGGTGGAGACCGGGTTGAGAATTCAACGGGGAGAAGAAAAGGAGGTGCGAGGAGATTCGGGGAGAAAGGAAGGGAAAAAAAAGGTTGTTCTCCACGGCTGACAGGCGTAACCCTGCCACTCGCCAGATCCCCCTGGTGGCTAGCATCCAAGGGCCGGGACGCCAAAGCGCTCCACAGCCTGGCCAAGTTGGGCCATCGGGGCGACGAGGGTCGGAAGCGGCTCGCGGTGATCCGGCAGACGCTGGACGAGGTGGCGCGCGAGACCGAGGGCGCGACCTACGCCGAATGCTTCCGGCGGTCCAACCTGCGGCGGACTGTGGTGAGCATCGCGCCGCTGTGCATCCAGATGCTGTCGGGGGTCGTGTTTGCGGCCTCGTACTTCACCTACTACATGCAGCTGGCCGGCTTCAGCACCGAGATGAGCTTCAAGCTGCAGATCGTGCAGCAGGTGTGCTCGCTCGTCGGCAACGTCATGTCGTGGTACCTCGTCGACCGCGTCGGGCGCCGCAACCTGACCTTTTACGGCCTGCTGGCCCTCACCGCCAACCTGCTGGCCACGGGCGGGCTGGCGGCCTGGGGCACTCCCGAGGCGCTCAAGGGCACAGTGGCGCTGATCCTGGTCTACTGCTGGTGGTACAACGTCACCATCGGGTCCACGGCCTTCACGGTGCTGTGCGAGGTGTCGACGTCGCGCCTGCGGGTCAAGACCATCGCCATCGGCCTGGCGGCGCAGAACCTGCTCGCCATGATATGGAGCTTCGTGCTCCCGTACCTCTTCAACCCGGACAAGGCCAACCTCGGCGCCAAGGTGGCCTTCATCTTCGGGGGCCTGGCCGTCGTGTCGCTCGTCTACATCTGGGTCAGCCTGCCCGAGACGGCCGGGCGGACGTACGAGGAGCTGGACGAGATGTTCATCAAGGGCGTTCCGGCCAGGAGGTTCAAGCAGTTCAAACCCGAGGCCCAGGCCAAGGGCGAGGAGGTCAAGGCGGCCATGGGGAAATCGCCGTGAGGTGTCGGTAGTTGTTCCTCGGGCCGGCCCCGGGGCGCTGGATGCGTGGAGATGTTGAGAGCTTGGCGGGAAGGGGAGCCGCGTGGAGTGGAGTCAGGTATAGACCATATAGTGTCTGAACAGGATATTTCTGGGCGCATGGTGCCCATCTTCCATAAGCCCTCCCCTTCTTTGGATTCCCTGCTGGCCATCCTTTCGCGTCACCGGATCATGGCACCGTGCTGGCAATCGGGGTAGTCCCCGGTAGTTGGCAGCCCTGTGCAGGGGCCAGCCGGCAGACAGGTCCTATTGATGGCAGATGGCGCGAGTGATCATGAAAGCTTCCGGTCGGGCTCGGCGCCCAAGAGGAGGGTGAGTCGACATCGCATTGCCGGGATCCATCAGGTGCCGGCGAAGAAAAAGAAAGACGAGAAAAAGTCCCATATTTCCTGTTTCGTCCAAGCGCCTTGCCTTGCCGGCCGGGGCTCCATGTGTTTGGACCCCACTTCTTTTATCGCCTCCACCAATCGCTCAGGAGCGGGGCGGATTCCGCGGAGGACGCTTTCCTTCTTTTGTTTTTCTTCAGGGCCCGTGCGCTGGCAGCTTCAGGCCAAACAGGAGCTCGTCCCTAGTGTTTTTTTCGGCCTCATTTACCATCTGAGTACAATATGCACACCGCGTTGGCCCATAAGTTGCCTTGAGTCCGAAGGGCATCGTCAGATGGTGGGCTCCGGTTTAGCTGGGGACTGTCTCGGGGATTTTTTTTTTTTTTTTTTTGGTATCAATTGCGATGCTTTGGTTGCCCGAATCTGCCCGCATCGGCTCCGACAGACGACGGAAAGACAGAGTGGCAAGTGCGGCCAGACGGTGGTAGTTGTACCAGACCAGGCGACCAGAACAAACCAAACTGATACGATCCACAGGTCAAATCTGGATTGGGAAAATCGCTGGATTTGCGAAACTGCACGCCCTTCGGGTGCACGACTCTGGGGGTGCGGGCTAGAAGTGTTCGAGAAGACCCGCAAAGGACCCCGGCCCGATTCGGCCACAGCTCTTTCTCATTGATTGGATCGACACCACCAACTCTGGCTAAGCCACAGCGCTCGTCCCGTCTTCGGGGCCAGATTCCGTTGTGGCCATGTCGGTTGGCGCAGTCCTCTGCCCGTCATCTTGGAGGCTCTGTCGCTGCCACGACATGCCCGACGGCCCGCCATCCCCAAAAGCGCGATTGACAAAGCGGATGGCGGCCTGCTCTCTGCGTGCGGCTCTGAGCCAAAATCGGCGCCGCCGGTAGGAAGTTGAGGCCAGCGTCGTATCGATGCTCCCTCGAAACAGACCTGGTCTTTGGCCGTCTCAGGCCGGCCCACCAGGTACCCCGGCCGCCGATCGCCGCGGTGGACATGGTGGAATGCGATGCGCCCATTGGTTGTGTGTCTGTCTTTTGCAGGGGCTGCCACAGAGACTTCTCCCCTACCCCCTGTCCGCGTTTCGAAGACGGGGGAGCTCGTCGACCAGCTCCGAGCTCCAACGGAAGTCCCATCAAGAGAAAGACGATCCAGGCGTTGCCCTTGCAAGCTCCCAGTTTGACGGCTCGACCTTCCCTGCCGCCTGCTGTTTGCTGTCTGCTACCCTCGCGCCAAACGGTGCGCGCGCTCCGCGGCCGACGTGCGCACACACCACACCAGCCCCGACAAGGGCCCGACGGCGCCCGCAACCCTGTCTGGCGCGCTGGCAGCCCATGCATCACAGAGGCGAGAGGTCTCAAGTGGGGTGGGTGTGGAGAGAGGAGAGTGTTTGACGGCCAACGTTGTGCGAACCTCCGGCCGGGTTCAAGAAGCAGGGTGTTCGCGGTACCTTTTCTATTTTCTTCCAGCCTCTCTTTTTTGATCCTTCTTCCTTCACGGCAACTGGCTTGCGGGGATTCGATCGAGTTCTTTTTCGCGGGTCGTTGCATTCTTGTTAGGAGGACAAGCGCCACCGACACAAACATGCGCAGCTAGTAAACAGTCTCTTTCTTTTCCTCTATTCACTTCACTCTGCGCTGGGTCGCCTTTATTTGCTTTTCCCTTTTTGGTATCTTTCTTTGCAGCGATTTCCCTTCCATATCCACCGCGCAGCCGATCCTTCACCTATCGAAGCGAGTCTTCTTTTTATATATTGCGACTGAAAACGGGATAGGCGAGCTCAGTATGCGGTAGGTGGATACAAAAAAAAAAAAACGGCAGTAGAGATGGCATCTAGGGTTGGTACAGGCTGACACGGCCACGCCGCATTACGCAGTCCTCCACGAACAGTCGAGGAGCTCATGGTCTTCCTTGGCCGGAGGCAGACGAGTCCGAGTCGCAATGTCCCCATTCAGCTGCCACCGCCGGTGCCGGCCCCGGTCCTTCTCATCCAGCCCGGCGTTACCACGCGAGCGATTCCTGGCTTTGGCGTTTCGCCGACCCCGCCCCCGAAGGCTCCCGCGCCCCCGCCGCCCGCACAGTCGGGCAGCGCACCGAGCAGTGCACCGACAAACGCGCCCAGCGGCGCGCCCAGCGGTGCCCCGAGCGGCGCACCGAGCCAGCCGGCGGGCACCGCCCCGACAGTGATCCCGACCAGCAGCACCACCACCGGCGACAGCCCACCCGCCCAGACCCCGGCCCCTACCGACACAGGGCGGCGTGGCCGCGTGAGGCCCACTCCGACCCCGTCTCCGTCTCCGTCTCCGTCTCCTTCTCCTTCTCTGCTGCCCGAGGCCGGAAACCTGATCCCAGGACTCCCGTCCGGTTCCCCAAGCGACACAATGACCTCCGACATGATGCAACCGACCGACCCCGCCGTATCGCCCAACCGGGGATCAGCCAACTCCGACTCGCCCGAAGCCCGTGGCCAGCAGGCCGGAACTGCGATTGCGATACTCGGTATGCCAGCCCTGCGATTTTGGTCTATGCTGCCATACTATTTTATTGAGCACGCGCGCTAACATGTAGCCTCTTCCTCCGACAGTCGGCGTTGGTCTCGTGGCTGGTCTCATCGCAATGTTTTTCATTCGCCAACGCAACAGGAAGCAAGCCAAGAAGGCGGCAGAGCGTGCGCCCACACCCGACTTCATTTCCCGGCCCCTGGCAAGAAGCGACTCTAACCCCTGGCAGGGACCAATCCGGTCAGGGAGTGGCGGGGCGGGAGGACTTAGCGGAGGGAACGTAGCAGCCGCGGGCGCGGGCGCGGCGGCAGCGGCACGAGGCGGCGAGTGGCCCATGGGTGCCGGAAACGTCTACCGAAACTCGATGGAGAACGCGCGATACGACGAGAACCAACAGTACACCGCAGTCCGGCCTCCGCCGCCCGTCAGCGTGGCCGGCGGCAGCATCCGGGCCCAGAGCGGCCAAGCAGGGTACGCCGGCGGCGCGGGCATGGCCGGCAGCAGCAGGAGAAGCAGCAGCAACGGCGGCGGCAGCGAACAGTACACGCAGTACCCCATCTCGCCCGCCTCGGCCGCCATGGCCGAGGCCGACAGGGAGTCGCTGAGCAGGTACCAGGCCATCGCCCGCATCAACCAGCACTACGCCGCCGCCGAGGGGCTGTCGAGGCAGCCGGGCAACTTCGCACCCGTCGACGCACCGTCTCCGCTCTACTTTAGGCCAGCGACCAACGGACCAAGGCCCGACAGCTTGACGTTTGGCAGCGGCGGCGGCGGCGGCCAGTATGGAGGAGCACCACCTCAGCAGGGCCGGTACTAACGGCGGACGAGGGGGACGAATGCTGTTGTACGATGTCTGACATTGTTTTCGTCTTGTTTTCTTTTTCCATGAGGGAGCGTTGCATTTCCGGGGTTACGCATGGGAGACGCCTGTACCACCACCGCTGAAAAGAAAGATACCACTACCCACTGTCACTTCCGGCTAATACTTTTGGCGGCTTATGATACGCCACGACATGACACGACACATACACACTACCTCTGTTGGTATCTATATCAGATAGTTCAAGCCGGGGAGCATCGGCAGAGGAGCTCCCCGTTCTCTTTGACAACACCGTCGAGGGATAATAATGGCGCATGTAGGGATAGGACATGAAGAAGAGAGTTACATATGCTTTTGGTGTTGGATTGTCTTGGCATGTGTGCCTCTGCTAGGCTCGAGATGGCGAGTGATCCCACAAGGAGCGCTATTTCCTACCACGAAAAACTCTCTTCCATCAGCCGCACAGCCAAGCCCTCCCGCGCCGCCGCCGCCACCGCCATCCTTACCTCGTCAGCCATGCCCGGCGGCCCGCAGACCACGACTACCGTGCCGCCGGCGCCGGAAGCCCCATTCTCCCGCAGCGCATCCCCCAACACGCGTGGGAGGTCAAACCTCGCCCCGACCGACACCGCCACGTCGACGTCCCCCCACATCGCCTTGTGGACCCCTTGCCCGCCGGTCGCCGGCAGCAGCACTTCCTCTTCCCCGAGCAGATCCCGCACCGAGCACACGAGCGGCGCGGTCCGCACGCCCCAGAAGAGGCGGCGGATGCCGTTGCCTGGCCACCGCGGCGACGTCCGCACCAAGGGCAGGAGGGCCCCGATGCCGACGCCGCCGGCGACGCAGATCAGGTTCGGGTATTCTTTGGTGGCAGTGCGCGGCGCCGGACAGAGCGAGGTCTGCGTGGTGCCGTACGTCGCCTCGACCAGCACGGCGAGGCCGCTGCCGCCCGGGCCGCCGTGGGCCCGGCGCGCGAGCGCTGCCGTGAGCCCGGCGCGGCGGCGGAGGAAGAAGGTGGCGGTGTCTGGCCCTCTTTCGTCCGTGGGAGGCGAGGAGACGGGCGGCGGGATCTTGTGCTCGGGCCTGGGGCCGGACACGGCGGCGACGGAAAGCGGGTGGTTCTCCCACACGCGCCACGTCAGCGTCGGGAAGTACAGGTAAGCGTGCCCGCCGCTGTCGCTCACGCGGCACCCGGGTACGTCGAGGCGGAGGTAGCCGTCGTCCACGACGGTGACGAAGGCCTTTTTGAGCCCGCCGCTCCGCACAACCCGCCACGGCCGCGCGACGAGCCGCTCCAAGCCCCAAAACGCAAACGCGATCCACAGCCAGATCTCGTACCCCCACTGCCACTGGTAGCGGTAGTAGATGTGGCACACGCACGCGACCAGCGCCAGCGCGGCCAGGACGACGTGCGACGCGAGAAACGCCTCGTAGAAGCGCCTCCGCAGCGGCAGGGTCGACAGCGGCACCATGGCCGCGAGCACCACCGTGGCCACGACGCCCCAGAGCCAGTAGCTCTGCGTCATGGCGAAGGCGTAGACGCCGTGGCTGCGCTCGAGGAAGACGACGAGGTACAGCACCGAGTGCACGACGGCCTGCAGCGTGCCGATGACGGCGACCCAGCGGTGCAGCAGCAGGAACGTGGCGGGCGACCAGCCCGTCAGCCACAGCAGGGGGCTGTTGCGGGACGGCAGCACCACGGCCAGCGCCAGGTTCGCGAAGCTCAGGTGACCCGTCCGGTTGGCGACGTACGTCAGCACCTGCTCGCGCACCGACGTGTACCAGCCGTGCGGCATCACGATAACGTAGCCGGCCGAGCAGAGCACGATGTTGACGATCCAGATGTAAGTCAGAAACAGCGCCTGGCCGCGCGTGGGGACGATCGCGAGCCCGAGCAGGGCGGGCGTGGCGTGGCGGCTCCCGAGCACGGGCGGGTCGATCAGCCAGCCGTAGACGCGCGACCGCAGCCCGCCCGGCAGCGGGATCCACGACAGCACCACGGGGATGGTGACGCAGATGACAAAAAGAAAGATGGCGTAGCCCGACGTGATGGCCTCGCCGACCTCATAGTAGTGGTTGCCGTTGTATGCGGCCAGGTACGTGACCTCGTCGACCAGGGACGTGGCGTTGAGGTACTCGCCGTGCGGCGCGATGGCCGTCGGCGGCCCCGCCGCGCGCGCGCGCTCCAGCGCCTCGGCGTACCCGTACTTGGGCGACGGCTGGCCCACCTCGTGCCCGATGAGCTCCGTCTCCCAGAACCAGTCGAGCTTGGAGGGGGCGACGACGTCGTCGCCGTGCCGGCAGTGCGTGTAGATGCACCAGGCCGCCGTCTGGAGGTACGGGTCGTTGGCGGCGAGGCACTCGGGCGTCGGCCAGCTGCCGTCGTCGACTCCGCAGTCGAGCTTGAACCGCACCGCCATGGAGCCGCAGGTATATGCGCAGGGCGGGTTGTACATTTCCGTGCCGAAGCCGATCAGGCCGTGGCCCGGCCGACCGTTGCCTTCTGCAACCGCCCCTGTGGCGAAGAACGCCGCCACGAGCGGGTAAAGGGGCTTTGGTGATGTTCGCATTTTGGCTGCCGCCGGGGCTTGGGCAGAGCAGGAGGAGGCTGAAGAGGAGGACCAAACGAAAAAAAAAAAAAAAGCGAAAGCCCGGGCAGCCACTGCATCGACTGATTGCGATCTACAAATATGGACACGAACGCACACCGACACCCATGCATGACACGTGCACTGAAGCCGCGATTGGAGGTTTGCATAGCTGCCCTGGTCCCTGCTCGGGGCTCCTGGCTGGTGGCCACATCCCCGCCGCTGGAGAAGTCAAATTCTGGGAATGGGATGGAGGTATATATATCCCAGCCTGCCACTGCCACCGTCCCGATTCGCCGACGCGGTTGTTGATGGGTATTTGTAGTGATAATTCTTGGAGAGTAAGGTGTCGATACTTTTGGGGTGCGTTAGCATCATCCCTGAGTTCCGATCGGCACGCCCGCGGGGCCCGACTGCCCTACTCGCCATCCATCACGTGTACATGAACTCCTCTCTTTCATGCATGGTGGACATCCTTTCACGGGTCTATCGCGGCTTTGTTGAAATGGTTACACGCGACTCACCCGTGAGCATGGTGTCCTCTCACTTTCGTAAAAAAAAAAGGAAAAGAAAAAAAAACAAGATATATCTATAAACACAAATACATTCATGGATTCTTCGGGAAACGGCCCGAAACCCCAAACACAAGAGCAGAACCGGACCTCCCCACCAGCGTCAAAGATGCGATATGAACTCCTCGTCATCGTCAGGCAGCACCAAACACCCAGCCGGCAGCCTGGGTCCCATGAGGCTCGATATCCCCTCGCTCACCTCCTCATCCGGTGAGTCAGACGTAGCAGGAAGTTTAGCCCCGCCAACAGTCAGCCACCCAAACGCCGACACCAGCCACGAGCGAGGCGGCGGCGGTGCCCTCTTACCCGGCGGCGCGGTGCCGATCTGCCGCTGCTGCACCTGCCCGGCGCACGGCGGCGGCAGCGGCGGCGACGGCCTAAACATCTCGACTCTTGTCCGCGGACAGGGGCGCCCCGGTGCGGTGCAGTCGCCCTCGAACCGCTTGTAGTCGCTGGCGGGCGTCTTGCCGAACGTCTGGTAACAGGGCTGTCGGTGCAGGCTGCCTATGGCCTTTTCGCACCGCTCCCAGTACACCTGCGTGTCGTAGGGCTCGACGATCAGGTAGACCTTGCCACAGCCCCTGCACCTGAAGACAGCTCCCCACCGAATGCACATCTCCGAGCTCTGGGGTTTGGGGCTGGTAACTTTTTTGTTGAGGCTGCCCAGGGGAGTTTGTTTGGAAACGTCCCAAAGTAAGTAGCTGGTACCTGTAAGCAGCTGACGGGAAGGTCGAGCTTAGACAGATGCTTGGGCTGGAAAGGTGAGAATCGGCTGCCCTCGGACGAAATGTTTGCCAGGCCCTTCCTTATAGCTCGGTGCGGAAAAGGGAGACAAAGAACTAGTCACCGCGTCACAACGTCTTTGTCATTGGGGTGGAGCGTAATCATTTTGACCGCACTGGTATCGCTTTGTTGTGGAAGTGATGTGGCGTTGTCCAATTGTTGCCAAGAGACGCTTTCTGACTGCAGAATGTGTCTGGCCACTCGCAGGTTGCCATGTACTCGGAAGAGGCCTTGCACAAGGAGATGCACAGGCCTCGTGGGTGGTAAACCCCATCTCTTCAGCTTTGGTCCACGGTGATCGCCAACCCAGAAACAGGCGCCGGCTGCTGGATAGTGCGGCTGGTAACCCATTTCAGTCTCAGCCCGGCCTTCCACTCGTCCAACTTCATAACTAGTCCTTCCGCCAGGATCTCGCCCGCCCGCAGTTGCCGCTTCAGGGGAGGGATCGTCAGCCACTGGTGCGCGGGGTTGCACGCGGAGGAGGCGTGACCCGGCGACGGCGGCTGGCCCGCGCGCGCCCGCAACGCGACCAGGCATTCCGGGCACGCCTTGGAGTCGATGCATAGCTTGCACACCACAAACTCGATCTCGGGCGCCAGCCGTCGCAGGCAGTGGTCGCAGACCAGCAGTCCGGCGGTGCCGTGGGCGCCGAGGAGGCCGCCCAGGTCCTCTCCGCCCGAGTAGTAGCTCGAGCTCCAGCTAGGTTCGAACACCTGGGACAGCACCAGCTCACGCCCGCGACGTCGCGGCGAGGGCGACAAGGAAGGGCTTGAGCGGCCAGACGCGTCGCTGGGACGCCTCTCGGACGACTTCGTTGTCGCCAGACGGGGAGCCGCTATGCTGGGGCTGCTCTCGACGCGTCTAGGGCCGCGGCCGCCGGCTCCGGGAGTCGATCCCAGTGATGGACTGCTCCTCCCTTTCACATTGCTGGGTCCAGGTGTTGAGCTGCCGGGCGATGAATTGCCCGACTTTTTGCTCTGTCCGCTCGTCGAATGTGGCGATGGGCTGGCCTTGCCTTTGGATTTGTCGCGCCTACCACCACGCTCGGGGCTGACTATACTGGACGGATCCATGGCGTCGGTGTTCTCGCCTGCTCCGACCGGTCGCCGAATCGACTGCCAAAGGGCCGTCGTGTTGGCATCGTCTCCGGCGGCGAGCAGAGTGCGTTGCAGGTTCTGCACGGCGACGATGTCGTTCTCCGGCTCATCGTCTTCGAGTAGCTCAAGACACTCGACAATTCGCGCCGACACCAGGCCCTTGGACTTTACCGCCATTGCTTCCTGTCCCCTTTTCTGTGCGTGGAGCCTGTATAAAAGAATAAGATAAATGGAGGCCTCGTTAAACTCCAGGCCTGCGGCGCGCAACCTGGCTCCATCGTTGGAGTCCTTGAATAGATCCTGCCGCTTTGCCATCAACATCTCCAGTTTTGTCAGCCAAGGCGCTACCTTAGTTTCGTCGAGTAGGGTCGGATCGGCGGCCAACGCCTTGACAAAGTACGCGCGGGAAAGCTGCGCAAACGTGGAGACGTGTTCGGCGCGCACGGCCAAGCTGCCCTTCTGTGGTTTGAACAGTCCCGAGAAGAGAAGCCCTTCGTGCAGCGAAATTGCGCGATCATGGTGCGGCTGGGAGCAGAGGTATACGCTGCCGAGGCAGTTGCGCAGGTAGAGCTCCTTCCAGTAGTCCTGCGCCTCGATAGCGGCGGCGATGGCACTGGCATAGCGACGCGCCAAAAGCTCGGTTTGCTCTGTCCGCGCGGCTGCCTCGGGGAGCCACAGGCTGATGGTCAGGTTTGGCAGCTGCGAGAGGAGGAAAGAGATGAAGCGGCTCGGTCCGGCTCCGTGCCGCGCCGTCTGCCGGGTGTCGAGCTCGTGGAAGAGCGTCATCAGCTCCTCGATGCGGCCGTTTTCGGCGAGGAGACGGGCATAGGCAGCCTCAGGCTCGAAATCGGCGTGTTGGTTCCGGAAGATGTCCGAAGTTGCGCGCCTTGCGTAGACCAGCGCCTGCGGAATGTCCCCCAGTTTGTCATAGCAACCAGCAATTTGACGCAGGTTCTGGTAAAGGCGCCATTTGGCTCCCTCGATCTCCTGGTATCGTTCTCTGTTCTCCCTGGAGGACGTGGTGGATGAGAAGGACTCGGACACGGTCAACACTGCGGCAGCCGACCCGGCATTCGAGTTGAACGAGCTGCTCGGCGTCAGCTTCTTGGGGTCGAAGAGATCTATGTTGAGCGCTATCGACAGCTCGTGGATCTCGACAGTCTCGGCTACGAGATGCAGGCGGAGCGCCGTTTCGTAGTTGCCGTTTGTGGCATGGCAGAGGCCGATGCGGCCGCAGTTCTGTATAATGCTGCCGTCCGTGGTCAAAGCGGTCTGAAAGTATTGGAGGGCCTGGTGGTGCAGGCCAAGGTTGAGGAAGGTTGAACCGATGCGCCTGTACCAGTGCCCGTCCATGGCGGGGTCTCCTGTCTTTGTCATTGATGCCCCGCTTCGTTTCCAGCTGGCATCCAGATGACTGGCCGCCCAGTCGGTCGCTTTGGTGATCCTGCTTTCGAGCGTGATATCTTCCCAGTGCTGCTCTGAAAAGGACCACAGCCCCGAAGGATCCTCGGTCATCAAAGCCAGCGTCTGCACAACGCCGAAGCAAAACAGCGTGGGCATGTAAGTGACGAACCCGTCCTGCAGCCAAGCCCGAGCATAGATGCGGCCCATGGGTTCAAGAAGGGCCACCTGACTCTTCGAGGCAGCATCCGCCCACGACCTTTCGTTTGCGGAATAGTGTGCGACCACTTCTTGGTCGCCGAGCCACTGGCGCACACAATCGATGTTGCTATCGGTCCAGATGTCGAGGGACTCCTCGAACAGGTTCGTCCAGGCCAGAACCACCAGTTCTTCGTTTAGCATGGCGTAAATCATACGCCCAATCTTCGCCTTTTGCAGCGCGGGCAGTGGCGACCTCTCAACCTCCTGGAGGTGCTCTTGCCAGTACCACGCTGCGTATCGCTGGAGAGAAAGGCCATCCTCGCCGACGGCGGTAAAGAATTCCGAGTCGGTGAAGATGCGAAGGCAGGTTTCGAGGACGTGGAGGCGCGCCTCGGCCAAATCGAAGCCGATGTTCTGCGAGCCCTCGCCGGCGTGGAGATTGGTAGAATCGTCGCTGAGGAAAAACTCGCGGACTGATGCGTGGCAGAAGGTCACCAAAGTGGTTCGCTTGTTTGACACATACTCGATGTCATGGTCTGCGGCAAGCACTCTCGCCGCCAGCGCAGCCCCGTCGCCATCCAGGCTCGGGGACTTTTGCAAGGCGCCCTGGGCTTGCCGACGAATCTCGTCATTCGTCCTCTCCGCAAGATCGGCGGTTGACAAGCCGTCTGCGCGCTCCAGAGTGAAGAAGCATGACTGTTGGCCTCGGAGCGTTTCTTCAAGCCGGAAAGGGGGGTCCCCGACCTTGAGCGTCAGGATAGACTCGATCTGCTCCAGGGTGAGGGCCATCTGTGCAACAGAGACCCAGCACAGTATTTCGTTGAGGTCGGCGGCATCGTCGGCGGTGAGAGTCTCGGAGAAGCTGAGGACTGTTTTCCTGAGCATGCCCGTGATCTCCTTGGGGTAGGACCGCAGACCGTCGATGATGCGGCGAGGGTGCCGAGCCCTGTTCAGCTCCGCAAGCATGAACTTGGCTAGAATAAAGAGCCCGTCGACTTGGTTTGTCATGACGTCGATGACCTGGTTTTTGAAGTCGTCGGATGTGCCGCGGAGGATTCGCGAGGAGTAGACACCTTCGGAAATATACGACGTGATGTCCGCAGCGTTTCGCTCGGGGGTGATGTGAATTGTCCGATACGCGCGCCCGGATGTAGAATCGTTCTCGAACCGCTCAATAACGGCCTCCGAGAGAGATGTGCGTCCGACCATGGCGACCTGGACGCGAGTATTGATTGGGGTTTGCTTGTTGAGATCGTCGAGGAGAGACAGAAACTCGGCGAGTTCCTGAGGATCAGCTTCATCCACGCCGTCGAGCAGGATATAAATATGTCGCTTCCACCGATCCGGCACCACCGGCTCGATGAGAAGGTGGCGGAAGGCGCTTGAGACCGTTTTGATGTCATCGTTGCTCGAGACGCCCTGAAGCACTTGTTTGCCATAGAAGACGTCCTGCTCGCAAATCTGGAAGGCCATGTCGCGCAGGGCCTGGATAAAGGAGCGCGTTTCGGGGTTGTTCTGCTTAAAGAAGAAATATCCCAGCATGTGTGTCTCTTCCTGCTCCTCGAGCAGGTTCAGTCCCCATGACACCAGCCTCGATGTCAGGTAGGATTTTCCGCTGCCTGGGTTACCGCATATCCACAGAAACCGAATGTCGCCAGCAATCCATGCTTTGAGAGACGCATCCTCCAGGAGCCAGTCGCCTGTGCCCGGAGTGCGGGTGCGGCTGAGCCCGAGGTAGATGTCCTGGGCGTAGGCCGATGGCCGAAGGATGCCCTTGAGCTTGGTTCTGTTCGTTGACAGCGCCTGCTCCCTGGTCTGGGGTTCGTGGCGTGTTTCTGCCCGGATGGTCTGGATGCTTACGTCAACACGCGAGATGATCTCAAGCAGCTTATCCTGATTAGACAGAGACCGCTTGACGCCCGCGTTTGTTTCGGCCATGACCAACTTCTCCTCGGCCTCCGTCAATGCGGCAAGGCGCTGCATGACGTCAGGTATCGGACTCTCGTGCCCAAACAGACGTTTGAAATACGCCTTCAGCCGGCCACGGCGAACCTCACTGGCGGCCAAAACGAGAGCCTCAAAGACGGTGGCTAGAATCTCCGAGACTTTGTTATATAGCTCTGGCGAGAGCCTCGCCGACATGTAGAACTTGAGTCGGTTGGTGAAGTCGGACATCTGAACGAACAGCTCGATGATGGAGTCGTAGACCTGAGAGACATCCTTGGCGGCGTTGATGAGGTACATGACGGCCGCAAACACGTTCTGGGAAGGAGGGAACGCTTCCGAGGCAGCACCCGCCAGGGCCTCGCCCACTTTTTCGAGAGGCGTGCATGCGGCCAAGATTGCGTCAAACAGTGGCTTGCGTTTCTCCCTAAAGTTGGTGAACTTGTCGTTCTGGCTGTCGATGACGCCCAGCAGGTCTTGGACACTGCGAAGAGGAGGGTTCAGGAAGTCTTCCAAGCGCTTTGCCTTGGACTCGCTGACGCGGAGTTGAGCCGAGGCCAGAGCGTTGGCGAACAGTGCCTCGACATTGTTCCTGTCGACCTGGCCGGGTGGCTGCGGTATCTTTTCCTTCTCGCTGCCAGAGGATGGGCCACCCTTGGCCGCATCACTGGGTGCCGAAGGCTTCGCGTCGCCGTTGACGGCCTTCGCGGGCGCCGGATGTTCAGAATAGGCCGGCGGATCGGGCAGCGAAGGTCCGGTCTGTGGCGTCGGCGGGATTGGTACCGGGAGAAAGTTGGGATCCGAAGCGGTCGAGGAAATGAAGGTCCAGGCTGGATGCGGTCCTAGCAGCTCCCAAAGCCAGGCAGGCATAGAAACAATGCCGGTTGCTGGGTTTCCCTCAACGAGGCAGTGGAGGCGCACTGAAGCCAGCAGCTGCTTGTCCACGGTGAGGTTCCCCGCCGCCACCGTCCTGGTGCTCTCGGCGACCCAGCGCTGCCACTGCTGCAGCACTGAGGATTCGGTCGGGTTCGCAAGTCTGACGCCTAAAATGACGCGCGAATAGCCGTCGGCGGTGGCCTCATGTTGGCCGCCCGAGGGAGTCGTCTGAGGGAAGGCCGCAGGGGTGGCGCCCAGGATGTGGAGCACGATGGCGGGCACGGCGGCCGCGCCTGCCGCCAGAGGACTCCAGAGGCGTTGAGGACGTGGATTGAAGTCGCCAAAGCTCGGGCCGCGCGAAAGCTTCCAAGCAAGCTCTGTCGTCGCGATTGGCTGCCCCAGCGACGTTTTCAGGATCGAGGCCAGCTCCTTGGTGAAGCCTCCAGTCGCCTGTCCTTCGCGAGCGCCAAGCACCTCACACCGACATTTCCACTCGACGTCCTGCTGCACCACCGAATGCGCGAAGCCGCAGTCCAGGATGAGCAGCACGTCGCAATTGGCCAGGCGGACGCAGTCGGTGACCTCCTGCCACGCCACGGCTGAGTGTCCTGCCGCGAGCCTGTCCACCCACACGCCCTTCTTGTCCGACCGTCGGTAGGCTGAGTCGCCGAGATAGTGCAGCACAAGCAAGCAGCCTTCCGTTTTCTTGTCTGGCGCGCCGGGGCTCTGCTTCTGCAGCTCGCGCAGCTGTTCGTAGACGCCGTGCTCGAGCTCGCGAGCGGCGACATCCGAGCTGGGCAGCTTGATGTCGTGCACGGCGTACTTGTAGCCGTTCTTGAACACGTCTCTCAACTCATCTCGGGCTGCAGTTCGGGCGTTGCTGTCGGCACCGGAATTGCTCTCGGCTTGCCAGCTGGCAAAACACGCGCTGACTTTGGCATAGGGCTGAGGTCGTGCCGTGATATTCGTCTGATGCCGTTGCACGCCGTCTCGCAGAAGGCTGATGAGGTCGCTGAGTTGCGGGAGCTGTGCCTGGGTGGGGTCCACCTGCGAGATCAATCCGGCCCCGGCGCTGTTAGGCTTATCCTCGTGCCCAAAATATCCACCGGGGAGGCTGATGATGTCGTTTGTGCGCCCCTGAGCGGCCTCTCCGTTCAGCGCCATGCTTACTCGACGATGTGGTGGCAGCAATCCTGTCCGGGAGCTGAAAACCTGCCCGCCCTTTGGTTCGGGTACGAACAGAACATGGCAAGAAAAAGGTCGGAGCAGCGCGCGTTCAGACATCAGGACACGCGGCTCATGTGCATGCGCTGGAAGATCACAGCCCCTGTGGAGTGGGTAGTGGGGGAACATCTCCTGCCGGACTGACTCTAACTTCTTGGGTCACAATTGGTTTTCAGGGGCTGCACCAGGCAGCGAACCCCTGAACCAACCAATCGCCAGGCGCCACAACCGCGCACTGCCCGCTCCGTGTCGAGAACCGTTGGTGTCAAGTTGACACCGCGGGTACCCCACGGGCTTCCGCGGGGCCAATGATCCATTGCAGAGCGACACTCAGGGTCCGCTGTTCCGTTCGATTGATGTCTGGGATATTTACTGCACGATCAAAATGACTTGGTGATTGGTCTAGTGGTACTTGTGCGTCTTATGAAAGCTACAAATGAAGGGACAAGTTTCAGAAGCTGGACAGGAAAACAAATCCGAGCGAGCCAGGCCGAATATCCTGATGACAAAAAATAAAATCTGCTTGATCGACTGCCGCGGCGACGAGATGGTCCCCAATACCCTCAAAACACCTCCGAACCCTGCTGTCACAGGGTGGGCCTCGGCCACGTGGCTACTGAACTTGCTTGTCGTCGCAGATCTGCTGGGTGCAGAAGCCGCCAGGCTTGACGCAGATACCGCAGCTCGAGTTGCAGCACTTGGTGCCGGCCTTGCAGAAGACGAGCCCGCACTTCTCGTTGGTCTCGCGGGCCTCCACGGTCTCAGGGACAGCCCGGGGGCATGGAGCTCCAGGCTTGCGGCAGATGCCTAGGAACGGATTGCAACATTCCGTGCCTGGAGGGCACTTTGTGCCGCGGCACGAAGCCTGGGCCTCCAAATTCGGCGGCTCCCGGCGCTCCACGGCCCCGACATCCCGAGGGCAGGCACTGCCAGGCCTGATGCAGATGCTCAGCAGTCGGTTGCAGCATTCAGTGCCGGGAGGGCAGGCGACGGTGCCACACAGGCCCTCGGGAGGAATATCGACGCAGGTGGCCTTTGTTCCATCAACCGAGGGCTGGCAGACCTGTCCCCATCCGCACTTTATAGTGTCGCAGGGGCTGGCGGTACGCCCGTCGAGGGTTTCCCCCGCGCGCTTCTCGGCGACGAAGCCAACCGGCGGGCGCGCCGCGGTGGCGAGAGGCAGTACACCGGCCAGGTAGGCAACAAGGCTAGCCAGAAGGCTCGTCCTCAGCGAGCGAGCAACCATGATGACGGATGGACGAGAGGCGATGACTGTGGAGGATGATTGCGCGTTTGCAGATGGATGTCTTCCTAAGAGAGACGACGGGGTTTCGTTGCATGGGAATGAGGAGGGCTGTGGGTGATCTCGGACAAAGAAGCTGAACAATCGAGCGGCAGCCAGCTTTCTTTTATACCCTGAGATGGAGGCGCGGTCCCTTTATCATCTAAGCCCATCACCGACGCCGAGAATACAAGCCCGCCGTGCCCGCTAGGTACAGGGAGGTCATGGGGTTCATCCTTCGGAGAAACGACCCAGCGAGCAAATACGAGCTAACTTCCGTCTATGGGCTTTCAGCTAGCATTGGTCGGCCGATCATGCCCACAGAGGCATGTTCGGCGAAATAACGCCAAAGATACCGCCCCAACGGCAATGGTGGCCTCGATGCCGGTTTAAGGAAGGTTTAGAGCAGGGCCTCGGGGAGCTTATGAGGGCTGAGCTCGGTGCTAGGAGTAATATCTCACTCGGCCCTCGGCGTTATCCCGGCACGGCATAAGATCGACGCCCCGATCCAGCCCTTCCAGGCTTCCTACATAAGACTGCGGTAGATCTTTTTTGGTAATATGCCCGTATCCGACGCCTCTGAGCCGAATGCTCGCTGCAACTGCCTGCTTTCAGATAAAGACGCCCGCCCGCCCGCCCGCTGTAAGTAGGTGGGGTGGTAAAAGCCACAACATGCGCCGGGTGTCAGCTCCGCTCCGTTTCTGATTTCCCACTAGCTAGGGAGTCCGTAACCACGGCAGCACAATTCAGTTCGTGTGACCATCGTGACCAATCCTACGACTACCTTCAAATAGGAGACCAAGATTGCTACAGATGACGTCCCGGTAAGCTGTCTAAACTCCATACGGCAATGGTCCCCGAGTCTGAGCGGCTGATCGCCGGCTCCCGTCAGCCATATTTAACGGTGAGACAGAGCTGATGGCTGGAGTTCGTACTGCGTGAGAGAGCATGCGGGGCTTCGGTCCATATCCAATTCCTATTTAATAGATAATGGGAACGGTTATTAATTTGCTGAACAAGGGCAAAGCGTTCCGAAAATGCCTCGGAGGCCACAAGGGTCGCGTACACTCGAGCCACAAGATAATAAGTCAATGTGTGGACCTTATAACCCTAAAAATCTTCCAGAAATGGCGGTTGATTTGGCGAAGCTAGGTGACGCCTTAAGCCTTATAAGGAATGGTCAGGATCTAACCCGAGACATTAAACTGTGACAAATGGCCCCCGTCAGCTTGGCCCGAATTTTCTAACCACATTTATGTTGGAATAGCACTGGTGTGCGCGTGCGATCTGTAAAAGGGGGTTCCTCACGGAGGGAACCAAGGGCCCTTTGGGGCCCGTCCGGGCCCCACGCGAAAAGTCACGTGGGGAGCGGAGGACCGCCCTTCGGGCGATCCCTCCGGCCTAATTACAAAGGGCCATCCAGAGCTCTACTCTAGGCAGATAGATTCTTTCCCCCTTATGCACAATAACAGGACTTTCCCCCAGATCACAGAGATCGCTGTTCATCACTTTTGGAGCTTTCCGAGCCGTCAAACAGGAGTACAGACTCCTACCAACAATTTACCTATATACATGCATGGTCATGTACACCGGCTAAATCGCTAGCGTGTTGTTTCCCGCTAAGGAACCTCCATTGGGTAACAATTTACGAGAGTTTGACGTTCCCAGAAGGGCTTTAATAATGGGCGAAGTAAGCCATAAAACTAGGATACTTCCTGGCGTATAACACAACCATGGGACCGACCTGCCTACCAGCGCAACCCACAGCCCGCAGCGTAGCTTAATAATTTCCTTGCCTAGGAAACTTTAAGGTATTTGCTCATGCAGTGTGCGGGATAATAGCTACTTTGTTGGAATAGCATCTGTGTGCGCGTGCGATCAGGAAAAGGGGAATCTCCAGGGGAGGCAGCGGGACCCGCCGGGTCCCGTGCCCTGTCACCTGACGATCAGAGGATCGCCCTTTGGGCGATCACCTCCCTGTACATAAGGCCTAGTTCAAGGACCTACCTCTGGCAGATAGATCCTTTCCCCTTCATGCACAATAGAGGACCTTTTCCCTGATCACAGAGATCATTGTTCATCACTTTTGGAGAGCCCCGAGCCGTCTGTAAACAGGAGTACCCACTCCTACCAACATACTTGCTAATTACAGATAAATAATTCTTAAATTTATGTATTTTTCTGTTAATCGCGGGTTGAAAGTCATTCAAGCCACTGAACTTTTAAAGCATCCCCTTTTACGGAATAAGCTTGAATTAATGCAGGTTCGACCAAATATTCTTTTGTCATGCTAATGCTCAGTATCCCTTTCTAATAATAGGTGCAGTATCGCTATAAGAGAGTGAGCAATACAAATTAACAACAAGCCAAGCTAATAAGTGCAGTATATCTCCGGAGAGCTGGAACGAACCACGTTGCCGGTCAGGCACTCCCTTCGGTATCCTCAGGTGGTGGATGTCTCGCTGGGCTCACGGCGAGCCTCATCAAAGACCTGATGCGCCCAGCCCCGGATGGAAACATCCGATTTCGCGCTCTCGCGAATTTTGCCTACGCCGGCCTCGTAGCCAGCCAGCTCCTTGGCCGAGGCAATCTTCCGCCACACCCTCATCTGGGGCCACAAAGACTCAAGCTCCTTCTCGAAACAGACAAAAATCTGCTCGGCAGTGTCTAGCGTGTAGTCGAGCGAGAAGACGGCGTTGTTGTAGCGGGTCTCTTGCTCGCTTTCGACCCTGTACAGCTGCGATAGGCGAGCCCGCTTCCGGTACAGAGTCTCCTTGGCGTCCTTGTAGATCTCCCGTGCGGCGTTAAAATGCTGCAGCGAAAGTACCTGGACCGCCAGGGGTGCGCGATCGTTGAGCAAGGCCGCCTCGTGCTTGGACATGGCGACTTTGAATTGGACGTCCAGCTTGCTGAAAGCCTCTGACATGTAGGGGAGCTCATCCTGGATGTCCATCTCCTCGGAGAGGGTGGCGGAAAGAGCGCTGTCGACGGAATTCATGTAATCTATGGCCTCTTGGATTCGCTTGTGATACAGCCCGACGGAGTTGTCAATGGCTGTCATCCGAGCGATGCAACCGTCCAGCCTGGACTGGGCAAGCTTCACCATTTTCTTCTCGATTGGTGTGAGTTTATCCATGACTGCTGTTTATGCTGCGGCTGTTCGTGCAGGCGATGGCAGAGGAGGTGTGCTTGACAGGCTTTTCTTGACTGATTGCTCTTCCTTGCCGGAATCGAGGTTTAGTACTGCTGGCACTTGAGAAATAAACATGGTGATAGTAGTTGAACTTGGCCCGTTATATATCTATCTGAACGGTATACCCTCAATCAGATAGCGAAGAGTTTTGGCGAGCTGTTGTCGCTAATGGTGTTCTTTGTTTCCCCCGCGAAATCCTATTTGCTGACATAGGCTTTGTTGCTAGTCGGCCTGGATCTGGGCGAGACAACGGCGTCTCCACGGGCTTTGAGCAGAGCAGCAGCATTGGGGGTTATTCCAGAGGATTCGGTATGTTGTGCTGAAGCTTTCGCGCGACTGGGTGTTCGGGCCTCTTGCATGTATGCTGGAAGCCTGCCTCGTCATGTTAAGTGTAATTAAATAATTAGATCGAATGGCTGCGATGCCAGAAAGCAAGGGAATTCCGGGGAATCCTCTACTTGCTTTTCCCAGCTACAAGTTTCTGTAATCAGGTCGTATCACCCTGGCTGCCAGCCAGAGCCGCAGTCGAGAAAGCGGTTTATGCCATCATCATTCGCCATTAAAATGTCAGGATTTTTGTTTTATACCATCTCCGAACCTTCTAAACGCTAGTATGAATGATGAGTGAAATGGCATAAAAAATACTTGTTGATCTGCTGCCGTCGTCACGTGTCGGAAACATCTCGCACACATTCCTCGGATTTATTCGGAGAGTTACGGCAGATCCCTGAGGCCAGCCGCACTTAAGAGGACCGTGGCGTTCCCTTTTCCGCCCTGCATCCTCTCTTCGTGCTCACAGCCTCGCGGAAATATCCTGGACACTTCTTGCTAGCCAAAACATCCAGACGGCCCCTGTCTTTGCACATCATCCGGGACATTGTTGGATCAATTTCCGCAATACTCCCACAACGCCCTAATCACCCATAATGGCCAGCCCCAACAAGCTCTTCGATGCCCTGATCGTCGGAGCCGGGCCTGCGGGACTGGCAGCCGCTCTGGCACTCGGGCGTGTTTTGCGAACTGCCGTCGTGTTTGACACGGGTGTCTTCCGCAACGCGAGCTCGCTGCACATGCACACCGTCCCCACCTGGGACCACCAGTCGCCTGTGGCCTATCGAGAGCAGGCCGCCCGCGAGATCCGCGAGAGGTACCCTGAGATAATCTCTTTTGCAAATTCGGGCGCGGTATCTGTGAAGAAAGTCGACGATGGAACGAAAGTCAGTCTCGTCGATGATCGAGGACGTACCTGGGCCGGCAAGAAGATCATCTTGGCGACAGGAGTGACGGACAGGTTCCCAGATATCCAAGGCTACGCTCAGGCGTGGGGTAAAACGATGTGAGGATGCATCCATGCGCAGATGTTTTGATCCACGGCTGCACTAGGCGTGATATCATGCTCACTGACAAAATCATGATGCAGATTCCACTGCTTGTTCTGTCACGGGTACGAACAAAGAAATTCCGAAAGAGCCGGCATGCTCATCGCTGGCAAGGCCGTGCTGGACACTGAGGTGGACGTTGCTGTCCATTTCGGCCACCTCGGCAAGCAGTTCGCTAAGCGAATTTCCATCTTTCTTGATGGCAATACAAAGCTCATTGAGGACCCGCGCGTCAAGAGGTTGAGAGACCAGGGGTTCGAGATCGTTCCCCAAGCTATCGTCAAGCTTGAGCAAGAGGAAGGAGACGAGCCGACCTGGATCGATGTGCACCTCGACGGCGGCAGCACTGAGCGGCTGAGCTTCCTTGTCCACAAGCCCCAGACGGTCCATACATCTGATCTGCACGCCCAGCTGGGTGTGGAGCTTACTGCCGGCGGTGACATCAAGGTTAAGCCACCGTTTGGCGAGACAACGGTTGAGGGAGTCTTCGCTGCAGGTGACTGCGCCGTTCCTCTCAAACAGGTCGCTTGGGCTGTCGCCACAGGTGCCAGTGCGGGCTCGGGGGTCAGCTTCCAGCTGGTCGATTCTGACACCAAGCAGGCCAGTGGAGCGCCTCATATGGCCCATGCGAACCAGAAGCTTCCGGGGCGGGAGAGGGAATAGTTGCTTTTTTTTTCTGTTGCATAACAAGAATCGGCAGGGAAATTCTGCGTTATCCAAGCCCTTTGTCACTACTCCTCCAGGGTGTGTTCTGGCGACGGAATCACGTGGAATTTTTTCTGTCTTTGTTCTCAAAATAGGGATGAACGGGGTGGAATATCGACGGATGCGTCAAGGCGAATCAAGCACTACCATCGAATCTTCAGCCGTTTCCCCAAATTAGCGTTTGGATTTTTATGGGTTGGCGTCTAGCCAGCGTCTGTTTTATTCCAGGTCAAAAAAGAGTGATGTGACGAGGCGGCCGCTACCAAACCCAAGCGAGGAGATTGTGTGCCTCAACACACCAAGCTTTCTTCTCGGTGTCATCGGAAAGCGTGTGGTGGAATGTGGCTGGAGCAAAATCTCGCCATCAAGGGGCCTTCAGGACGACCTTCGTTGCGCCCCTCCCGTATTTACCTTTCGTGCCTCGGTTCCTCCCTGATGCCTGGCTGTCCGACAGAGTGCTCGGGGATTCTGTGTTTGCTGGCTGGCGTCGCGTTGACTGTATCAGCCGACCGATTGTTTGCAGAATGCCCCTGCTCTTTTCTCCTTGTGACTCTCCCGACATACTCAAAGGGAGTCTTGCTGGAGCAGGCCATGGGATATCGCCGCACCCGGCTGTGCGTCTTTGTTTGGCGCCGAAATCGGACTCCCCGTTCCATTTCTGGCTCCCGGCATCAAAGAAGGACGCTCAATCTAATGTCGCGTTGATTGGCAGCAGCTGTATTAAATAAGGACACGCACGAGAACTTGACTCCCCAACGAGCCCGCCAGCTCCACAAGGCACCGTACGACTTTTTCTACGAATACCTCATACTGCTCAAAAAGTTCTGTAATCCATACGCATTCAAAAATGGGCCCTACCTCCGATCACGAGACGGCCTCGCTCGCCAGGCTTTGGAAAGGCATCCGATACAAGTGGGAGACGCAACCGCTTCTCGAACTCGACCACCATGGAGAACCAACTGAAGCGCCGCATAAGGTTCTTGTGCTCCTGCCAACAGAGGAGCAGCTCACCACATCATTTCTTGTAGGAGATGAAGACCAAGAGACCAGGAACTGGGCCCAGTACAACCCAGCATTCTCATCCCTGCCTGTCCTGTTCAAGTTAGCCAGATCACTCGGCGCCTCCGAGCAAGGGATCTTCAAGATCTGCGTTCCGTCGAGCCTGACCGACCGACCTGAAGGGGACCTGCGCCTCCCCGCCGCTCTGCCCGGCAAGAAGCACCCTTGCACGTCCTACGTGAGGCAGGCCGTGGGGCCCGGCGACTTCCTCCGTCTCCTGCCCAAGCCGGTCAAGAGCGGCGCCTTCGAAAGGCCGACGGCGGTGGACACCCCGAAGCCCATCGACGTGCTCCGCGCCAGGGAGCGCCTCTGGTCGCTCAGCGACCGCGGGGCGCTGCATAAGACGCGCTACATGGCCGGCGTGGACATCATGAACGACGAGGCCGAGGACAACAGGGCCAAGGCCGGCGTGCCGAAGCTGAGCCTCATCCACCCGCTGCACCATAATTTCCTGCGCGACTTCAAGGCGATCCGGGGCATCATGACGCCGTACAAGTACGAGGGCAAGCCGCTGGCGCCGTTCGCGTGGCACGTCGAGGACGTCGACCTCGTGGCGCTCAACCACCTCTTCCTCGGCACCAAGGTCTGGTTCGCCATCCCGCCGGCCTCGCGCGAGGTGGCCGAGCGCGTCTTCAGGGCTCAGGACCTGGTGGCCCAGGCCAAGGTGGACCAGGTGCAGTTCATGCGCCACGACTCCATCGTCGGCGGCCACGCGGCGCTGCGTGCGGCGGGCGCGGCCGTCATCCCCGTCGTGCAGGCGGCCGGCGAGATCGTCGTGACGTGGCCAAAGACGTACCACTCCGGCTTCAGCGTCACGTACACGGTCGCCGAGTCGGTCAACTACGCCGAGGTCCCCGTCGACCTGGAGCACTACCAGTTCTGCCCCCTGGGCTACAAGTGCGGGTCGTGCAAGATCCAGAAGGAGGACTTTGAGCGGGTCGACCCCTGGCCCGGCACGCCGGGTGCGTCCGAGACCGAGAGCAGGGCGAGCCGTCTTTCGACGCCCGAGACCATCAGCGATCTCGAGGATCAGCACCAGATCGACGTCACACTCGAGACCGAACACCTGCCCGAGCCTGTTCCCACGTCGGTGCCCAGTCCAGTTGCCGAGCACAGGGGTGACGGCAGCGAGCTGCCCCTGCCCCTGGTTGACACCACGCTACACAATGAGACCCAGATCTCGGTCGAGGAGGCGATTGTGGTGGCGGAGGAAACCCCGAGGTCGTCCGTTTACGAAGATGTGGAGCCCATCGACGTAACCAGCACTACTATCGCAGGCGCAGTGTACCGCTCCGACTTTGAGGCCACGCAGTCCGAGGAAGAGACGACCCTACTTTGGGAGCCGGAGGTCGCCGAGGCAGAAGAGCCCACTACGGTCGAAGGCTACGACGATCTGGAGTTGGGACTGGCTGAAGAGGGCTTCGAGCTGGCCGAAGAAGGCGTTAAACTAGCCGAGGAGCCCCCTGTCGAGATCATTCCGACCTACAAGCACCAGGCCGGAGCGGGCAGCAAGCGGAAGCGCAATCTTTCCGCGGCTGACGGGATGTATCAGCCCCCGAAGAAGATGCGGCGGGTCGAGGACGACAATGCCACCTTTAGCCTACAGGAGCGGAGTTATTCTGTTTGAGTTTTTTTTTTTTGAAGATATGGTTGGTTTAGATTTCACTCTGCTGCAATCAGCAGGGGACGGTGTAAAGCATTGAGGCGATGGTGCATGCCTGCAGGGCTTTTTTTTTTTTTTTTTTTGCTTTTCCTATCTTTGCTTCTTCTGGCGCAAAGGGAATTTCATAAGAAGATGTTGAAAACTTTATAAATATCCCCAATCAAATGTTGAATGTCTTTGTTTTCCCACACGCTGCAGACCCGTCTGAAGGATATCGCCAAGCTTCCCTGGCTACAGAAGCGTCGTCTTTGCTGGGATCCATTCTTCCAGCAATAATGCATCAAAACTCTCCTTTTTGGTCGATCAACGGCTGCTCTCTGTCTGTCGCCTTTCCTGGCTCAATGCATCCGCAAAAATAATTCTCAAACGAGCGCTTGTTTATCTAACAAAACTGTCAGGCGTCGATACTTTTGTCCCCCCACTGTATTAGGTGAGGTTATTGGCCACCACCTCGTCACTGTGGCGTCTGCTACCCACGTGCAATACCTAGGTGTCCAGAGACCCGCCTTCGCCTACCATGGACGAGACATCAGCTATGCCAGCTCGCGATGACCTCAAGGAGGCCGGGCCGCCGTAGCCGTCCCGGTCGCATCCCCGGCGGTACATTGCTACTCTCGAACGTCTGCCCAAAGAACTTCTCGCCTTAATCTTACGCGCTGCGTCCTCGACAACAGGCATCCATGCTCTCGTCGGAGCCTCACCCACCCTCCTTTCGGTTTCTCGATCTGTCAAGCAGTCAGTTCTCGTTACCGTCGTCGCCAGATACCTGGGTCCCGCGCTGCGCGATGCCGTCACCGACGCCGTGCTCCTCATCCCCGGTTTGTTCGACTACCACCGCCCGACGCCACAGATCTTACCACTTCTCTACTACGAGTCGCTGCCGCCCCGCCTCTGGCTCCAGGCCCTGACGCTGCCAGACTCTGCGCTTTGCCCCCTCGTGCGCACCCATCACGCCCTCGCCTTCTTCGTCGACGGGCTCGAAGCCACCAGGCTCCCGGAGCTTCGGATCACAAACCCGGAGGCCGCGTAGCCCCTGGGGTGCAGCGAGTGCCGCCGCCTAGTCCAGGCCCTGGCCCGCCTTAATTCGCGGCGCTCCGTATACCGGAGGGCGGCGGCGGCGACCCGAACTCCGAGTACCGCGACAAGCTCGCCCTCTAGCAGTGCCAGCCGCTATCCGACGCCGCGGTCTTCGTGACGGAACCGAAGTTGGAGCGCACAGACTCAGACCCATCAGTCCGCAGGGTGCCCCTCGCGATGCAAAGGCCGTGGCCGGATCTCGTCTCAATACGCAGACGGCACCTCGCGCATCGGGCTAGACACACGAAGTCAGAGGAGCAAAAACCCTGCCTGATGCGCGGTGTCAGGATGATGGTGCGCGAGCGCGGCGTGTATAGCATGGTTTTGGGACCGGGGACCCGCGAGGGCGAGTGGTATTAACGGTTCAGGCACAGGCTGCGTGCATCCTCGGAGCTCCCGACGCTTGTGGTCTCTCCGGGTGGCGGCGACTACCTAGAGGACCTACTATCGTTCGCGTGGGTGGATACGCACGCCGGGCCGGACTGTCAGGTTTGGGGGATAGCGTACGGCTGCACAGGCACCCGCTACCGCTTAGCCAGCTGGAAAAGCCACTCGGTTTCGCCGATTGGACTGGGCGCAGGCTGGGCGCGTGGCGATGGCTCAGCGTCCGTTCCGGGACCGCCGCCGCGTCGAGATGTTCAAGGCGACTAAGCCCGCGTTTGCGACTGGATGGATCAAGACGGTACTGCCCGTAACAAAGACCCAACCGGGAGCCTTGCTTTTTCATGCGGGCTTGGAACTGCAGGCCCTCCGATCAGAAGCGCAAGTTTTGTCGCCATCCCAAAGGCGGCATTTTTTTCGTGCAGTGCGCTAGGGAGCGAACATTAAGGTTTTATTTTGCAGAGCCACGGTCCCGGTCCCCACGAACGTACACGACTTGCTCGCCCTTGCCAATACAGCCCCTGACACCGCATCACATCAGCCCGCAACCGAACTCCGCCGCATCATTGCCCCTCCTCTGGGTCATTGTGACTGCGCGCTCGACTCTCAATCACAGGTCATAGTACCACTCCTGGTCGTTGCACTCGTCATCCTCATCGAGATAATCGTCTAGACGCCCCTCGAGCTCCTCGACGCTCGAATTGCCGAGGAGCGTGGGCAGTGAGACACGGACGTTGCGGCGCTCGTCGGAGTTGCCATTGGAAATGGCGAACTGGTGATCCACAGCACCGGACGAGCCCCCTTTTGGTTCTTGCGGCGGCAGCCGAGGTGGCGGTCCTAGTAGAAGGCGCGCTGTAGAGCGTGTTGTTGGCGGCGGCGTGGTACTTGAGCAGCGCCTTGAGATACCTGCGGTTCTTCCTCTCGCCCGACTGGAACAAAAACTCGTCGGCCTTGGATCCCATGCGCCCAAAGGCATCGTTGGTCGGCACGAAAATGGCGGTGCCGTTGAGGGCCAGGTCCTGGAAGTAGCTGATGAAGCTGGTCTGGTTGAGCGCCTTGACAAGGCGGCCGAGCCGTCCCGGGATGAGCGAGACGATCTTAGCGGCCAGCGGGGGCGGGAAGAGCGGTGTGTTGATGACGTGGACAACGCCGTTCTTGGCTCGCTGGGAGGAGGTAGCTGGATTAGACTACATCCCGTGAAGGCCGAGGCATAGGACTCACGAGATGTGATTAAACTAACAATGTTTGCGCCAATGGCCTTGCTGAAGAAATTCACGAGGACTCCACCAAACAGCCCGACGCGGCTGCGGAGTCTCTGGGGGAGGCCGCCAAGATAGGTCTCGTTGTAGGCAGACGCCAGGGTCTGCCGATGCAAGAGATCCGAGACCATGTGGCGGCCCCACGTGATGTGGTACAGAGGCTTGTCTTCAATGAACTCGCTAGACGGGCCGTTCTCGTCGTCATCGTCGCTGCTGCTGCTGCTGCTCTTCTTGTCCTCATCACCACTACCGCCGGCAAAGCAGAAGCTATCATCGGCGGGGATGTTGGCGTTGGTGCTGTTCAGGATCTGGATGACGTTCTTGTACTTTGATGCCAGCTTGTAGAACTTGGCTGTGTACTTGCCGTTGGAGATCAGGTCATTGTGTTGGCTCCCATACTTGCGGGCAGTTCCCCGGACACGACGGAGGAATCGCCGTCAGGGGTAAATATAGGACGAAATCCCAACATTTAATCTAAATCGAACGAGGGTATCTAATATCTGACACTAAAATGGCCCTTCTATCCGCTTGCGTCCGCTGCGTTTCCTTTAAAGAATTCTCAAACCCGTATCGTACACTGCCGCCATAGGAGCCACCGCCACCCCTGAGCGGTTGCCTGTGTTTCTTGCCCCCGACCCTAGCGGTCATTGTGAAGCTTTCGCCCAGGCCCGATCCGTCAGATAATTACGAGACGGCTAGACGCGGTTAGCCGTGGTGCGGCCCCAGATGGTGGGCGGTAGGTGCTGCTGCACCTCGACGACAGGCATCTTGCCCAGCGTCGAGGCCGTCGCTGTCGAGTCAAACGAGCGACGCTGGTTCATATCTCGGGCAGCCATGACGCGGTTCTCAGCCCTCTTGGCGGGCGAGAGACTAGAGATGGAGAAGCGGCGGCTGTGAAACCGTCCGCAGATAGTCAGCGCCGGACCAAAAGCCTTTGTGCTGCGAATAGTGATGTTTCTTTCCCAACGACCAGCGTTGGCGGTCCGCCTGCGCAAGGGCCTTTGCATGGCTCGAGACAGGGCAGCCTACCTTGGAGACATTTTGCCTTGATGATTTCAGGATGACGTGGCGGTTTGGGGAGGACGTTGTAATATTTCTTGGTCGATGGATTTGATCTTGCTCCGTGCCTGTTGGGCTGGAGGGGTAATGCCACGGACTGACCGGTTCGCGGAGAACTCGGTTCAGTTATGTAGAAAAAGTCTCACGATGATCGTTTCCCTGCTTTGCCACCGGGGCAAAATGCTCCTGGGGTTGCTCCTAGGGTTGGCGGTGCCAACGCCAACATCGTGATGGCCATCGATACGGATCATCGTGTGACGTCTCTAGGTCTGGTAGCCCCTGCGCCCCTCGCACTCCTGCAAGGGACTTGACGTGCTTCCAGAGACAGCGACAGAGTAGCACCACCGTACGGAGATCAATCTGGGGTGCTGATCATGACGTTGGGTACTTTGAATCGTCATTGGCGAACCTGCATACTGACGAAAGAGGTCGACAGCCGAAATTGCAATCTTGACTCCCCAGTTCCATGTTTGGCTCGTGACACGGCGTCTGCTGGCCGAGGCGGCGCATTCTAATGACGGCCGGGATCGTCAGACCCTGCCTCAGTAGAGAGCTCGTGGCCCAACCGAGCGGATCGACGAACCCTACTTGCATCACAATGCAGAAGTGAAGACCAAACGCCGGGGTCGAGACCCAACGATTGGCCGCCTGAGAGGGAGCAATAACAGTTGCAAACAGCAAACGGTCACGGTTCACTAATTCTTATCGTTTGCCCAAGGCCGAAGCTGTTTGAAGGGTGTGAACGACGACGGAACCAAGGGGCTGGAGATGACCCCTGACGTCACTGGCCATCACCCACCACCAACAGCCAAAGCACATTTTCGGGGCCGAAGAGAAAGGGTATCTATCGTAGAAGAAAGTGCGCTCGCGGAGTGGGAATGCTATCTCTTGGCGAAAACGATCGGAGGAAGGTACACGTAAAGAATCTCGAGTGAAAAAAAGGATGGCGACAAAAATAGAAGATAAAGAATTGCGTGTGCCCGGACTCGAACCGGGAGCCCATCGATGGCAACGATGGATTTTACCCTTAAACCACACACGCTTTAGCGGTGAATGGGAGTCTGTTGTTTTCTCCACAGTATATGCATCATGCTCCTCCTCTTTTCATCGCATCCTGAGATGCACTCGCTCAACCAGCATTTCCATCAACCAAGCTCTGCGTGAGAATGCTTTGGGATTATGTTTATCATTGGCGTGTGCGCCGCAATATTCTAACGTCGCCGGCTATAGGTACGGGATAATACAATAGGAAACAGATGGATAAAATGTCGTGTACAAATCCAGATTTCGCGCCCCTCATTACATCCCTGCGTCTCATCGTCTTGCTTTCTTAGCCGCCAACCCCCTACCACCTCCCATTGTTCTGATGATGCAGGCCCGTCACCTCGGGTGCCGGGGTCGTCGAGCTGTAGTAGTCGGCGTTGTGGCCCTGGCCGCCGTGGTGCGTCGCCGTGTAAGCCGGGGCCATGGGCGTGGGCCCGCCAGCCTGCTGCTGGGGCGGGGTGTAGGGCGGAGGCGCTGTCGGGTCGGGGTTGTAGTTGCCTCCTCCGTTCTGCTGGGCGACGTTGGGCTTGTTGGCATTCGTGTTGTCGGCGTTGTTGGTGTTCCAGCCTCCTCCCCACTTGTGCGCCGGGGCCGTGCAGCCGGCCGCCACGGCGCTCCTCCTGCGGCGCCTACGCGAAACGAGGCAGTAGAGCACAACCAGGGCGACGGCGACACCAGCGGCGACGATGCCGATGATGGCGCCGGGGTGGACGTATCTTCGGTGCTGGTATGGAGAGTAGGCCTGCCGCGCCACAAGGCGGACGGCATCTGCTGCTTGTTCTGAAGTCGGGATGTACATGATGTGTGTGGTGTGTTTTGGTGGCTTGGTGTTGCTGGCTGTGAACTCTGTGAGCCTGCTGTTGGACCGGGCGAGCAGGGTTCGATTGATGGTTTACAACGAAATGGCGTCGGAGGTCCGACGGACTGCCTTCTTTTAAGCAGAGTGCCGGATCGGCCCACGAACTCCAATTTGTCACGTTGTCGCCCGCCTGTAGGCCTCCCTGGCGCACCACTGAGCCTTTTTGGCCATGGCGCATGACTTCATCGTGACCTCGCTGCGGCCGGTTTTTGCGGGGAATTCAGCTGCGCTGCGCCAGTGCAACGAATGCCCTCCAGCCACGATGCCGATTCGCCACCGCACCCATAGGTTCTTTTTTGTTCTTTTTCCATTTGGCCCCATTCGGCCCCATTTGGAATCCCTATCCATGACGGAACCGTCCCCTCCGGAACCGTTGGCGGCCAATCCTTGGCTGACAGCGTTGATGCCGGTGCCATCTTTGACCTTTTGTCGCAGGGCAGCGTTAGTTATTTGCATTGAATCGGAACACCCGACGGCTCTGACATCATCAATCATTCGGCACCAGGCACAGCCCTCAGCCTCAGTCGGCGATTCGTCGTGGCAAACCCGACAGCCGATTTCCGGAATTTAACAACCCACAGATTGGAGAGAGCTCCCAGGTGAATGAATGTGATTTGTGGCTAGAATTGTTCATTATTTTAAACCGCGTGCCCCAAGGCGCCTTCCCTTCGCCGCTCTACGACCCAAAGTGCCCAACGTACGACTCCCACTGAGGTTTTGCCATAAACATCCGACGGCATCCTCTCCAGCGCCCAGATCCGACGCCAATCGAATTAGCCGTGGCGCCACCAGCGAAAGCAACAAAAGCTCCCACGTGACTCAAGTCTTCCAAGGGAGATATTTGTTATCGATCCGAGTCGCCCGCTGCTCGATTCGTCGCTGCAGGATCGTCAAGGGCAACATGGCCATCGAGCTGCCGCGCCAGAGCTGCCGAGCCAGGTCGGAATCAAAGGGGTAGTTCCACGCGGCAAGGTAAACGCCAGCGCAGACGCTTCCCATCAGGACCCAGAGCAAGTAGCTTTGCTGGCCGCCCAGCTCGAAAGTCGAGGGCAGGGTACCCGGCGAGCTTGTCGTCCCCAGATTCCCGCTCGCGGCCACGATGGACGGTTCCCTGACCACCTGCGGACAGCAAAACAACGTCACATACATGCTCAGCCCGCAGACCACCTGCGCGGCCGTGAGGACCTCGAGGAGGGAGAGGTGGCGCTTGGTGGCAAGGCGCCGGGTGATGTCGGCGAGGAACCAGAGCACCTGGAAGACCGTCAGGGTTTTGGCGAGCCGGTCGAACCCGGTCCGGTTGCGGATGTCGTCCGGGGACGGCGCGTCGGATCTCAGGATCTTTGATATCATAACGAGGTCGACGAACGTTCACGGGCTGACTTTGGTGTACTGCTTGCGAGCCGCAATCTTGACCCCGGCAAAGTCGTCGTATGTGTAGGTGCTCTGGAACATGCTGGCGGCAAAGGCCATCCACGCCATCAGCTTTCGGGGCCGCCGCCGTTGGTATTTCGTCTTCTCGAGCTTCCACCCGCCAATCACCACGTGGAACGTCTGGCACAGCGTCCAGTCCTTCCAGCCCGATCGTATGCGAATAGTATTGCGTAGCTTTAGAACGCCGATGAGAAGATCGATGGCGTGGAAGGCTTGGTGCTCGGGGAGCGAGATGGACCTGACGAATCTGGCGAGCCTGTGCTTGAACCCTGTCTGGCTCACCATCGAGTGGTGCGCCGCCCAGGTGGTGAGGAATATCGCGGCCGTGCAGGACCAGGTTATGCTGGCCGTCCCGCGCCCGCCGCTAGGGTCCGGGGTCCAGGGTCCATCCCTGGAACTTGATGTCGGACATAATGTATGCCCAGGCCCGACTAGTGACTCTGAATGATTGGGGCCGGGAGAGGGAGGTCATGACTGGCGTCAGGGGCTAAGGACTGAGGTGGGAACCAGCCAGTCGCAGAAAAGCTGGGCGACACAGGCCTTTTGATATAGCGAAAGCTACTCCTTTGAATGCGGAAGGGTCCACTTTCAATGGCAATCGCGCCGTCAGGAATGCTTTGTAGCCGTGTGGTAATTATGCTTATGGGCAGGGAGCCTGGGTGAGCTCAATGCCAAAGAGAACGCCAGCTCGGTCTGAAAGCGTCCCGGCTTGACCATTGGCAAACTCGGGGCATCACCATCTCCACGGGTGCTATAAATCAAGGGCCTGTACCAGATTAAACGCTTTTTTCACACTAATTTTGTATACGTCCACGGCGCGTTTAATGGACAAGCTTGCCTCCGGAGAGCCAAACATCTATACGGACGGGCACAAGCCGACGACGATTTGGGGCCGCCTGGGGGTTACACAAGGAAGCCGCTAGACAGGGTGTGAAAGCTGCTGTGAGGGCAGGAGGTACGTGTAGGTAATAAAGCTGATATCACTGGCCTATCGTGCTGCCCCGGCGCCCCAAGACAAACCGCGCAGTCAGAACCCTGGCAGACGACAACTACACGGCCGGCGCAAAAGTGACGACGGTCTTCACCCGCTTCTTGGTCAAAGTCGTGCTCGCAGGGACGGTGAGCGACGCCTCGCCGCTGCCCGGCCGCGCGGAGGCCTGCACGGTCGTGGCGGACGTGACCACCGTGACTGGGCTCTCGTGCGCGCTAGAGTCGACACCCCCTCCCCACACGTCGTCTGCGTCCTCGACGTACATGTCCACCACGCCGCCGTCCTCGTCGATGATGATGCGCGTGCGCGACTCCGGGCCATCGTTATCGTCGTAGATGATGTCGCAGCTCCGCCCGTCGATCGGGTTGCCGTCCATGTCGACGAACTGCAGCCCGTCGAGGTCGGGGTCGCCGGGGCCGCCGCTGCCGCCCCGCTGCCGGACAGCTTGGTCCACGTGGCACACGGCCTCCTGGTGATCCGTCTCGGTGCCGTTGCCGGCCGCCGTAATGGGGTGCTGTTGCCGTTTCTGGAAGCTGCCGGGCTGGTAGTCGGTCGGTCGGTTAGGCGCAGCAAACGGGCGGGGATCGTCCCTCCAGCTCTGGCGCTCCCAGCCGTAGGCTCTCCCGTACATGCTTTTCCCCCGCAAGGTACGTATTATCAGCGCGCCACACATCGGACATGTGAGTATGTGGGGGGGTTGGGTTGGTTCAAGCATAAGGTGTGAACAACTCACGGGTCGTCGTCGAGGACACGGAAGCCGTGGTCGGTGACCGTCTGGGTTCCCGGAGGTCTGTTCCCTAGGAATGGAGCGAAGGTGAACGTGGCGAAGCAGAGCGAGTTCTGCGTCTGCGAGTCGAAGCCGTAGGCGTTCAAGAAGCGTTTGCCACTTCCGCTGCCGCGACCTCCGCTGAGCCTTCCGAATTTCCTATAGAGAGACAGAGAGAGGGAGAAAGGAGCAGTGTTAGTCAGCAGGCGAAGAAGTCACCGGCACGGACAGGGGATGCCCTCCTACCATGTTGCCGGCGGGCCCCTATCCCGGATGTTGCACACGCTGCGCCTGTAGGAGGAGCAAGGGCGCCATTGCGCCCTCTTCCAGGCGCTGTAGTCGCGGCCCTGCGCGGCGTTGGCGGGGCCGTTGACGAGGCGGCAAGCCTGCGGCTGGTTCCCGCCCGACTCCTCGAGGTCGCCCATGGGGAACTCGTCCAGCTGACACCGGGCCATGTTGTTCGCGTTCGGCTCCTGGGCCCTGGTCCGGAACGCCGCGTGGCGCTGGTTGCCCGCCCAGGAGAAGTACCTGCGGCCCCCGGGACGGCTGGCGTCTGGCTGGAAGACGGTGTTCCCGCCCAGGACCTTGTCGATGGCCCAGCGCTGGTTGTCGCACACCTCGTCCCAGCCCATGTCGTAGAAGCACGTGTACGCGACGGCGCAGTCGCAGCTGGTGCCGCCGCCGCCGCCTCCGCCGCCGCCGCCAAAGTCGAGCAGCTGCCACTGGCCGTACGCGGTGCGCGTGCCGATGGTCGTCGGCGTGCCCCTGTTGGGACCACGCATGCCGCCGCCGAAGATCCAGCCGAAGAAGTCGCCCACCAGGCCGGCGATGAAGCCGATTGCGGCAATGGCGGCGGCGGCGGCGGCGCAGATGCCGCCGAGTATGATCGCGAGCCCGAGCGTCTCGATGGACCCGATGGCCCCGATGGCCGCGCACAGAGCAATGGCAGTCCACCCCAGAGATCCTTTGGCCCTCTTGTGTAGCACCATGCCGTGCTCGTCCCGGACCATGAGAGAGTTCTCCGTGCTGCTGCCGCCGCCGAGCTCGCCCTGGCCGATGAGGTTCAGGTTGCCCGTGTTGGCGATGGGTGAGGGCTCGAAGCCGGAGCAGCAGAAGGCCTGGTACCCGCCGATGCACGTCAGATCCCTGACCTGGCCGTCCTGATTTGTGTGGTACGAGTTCGTGTTGCGCGCGACCAGCGTCGCGTTCCTGTCCGAGCACGCGGGCGAGCAGGGGAAGCCGACGCCGCGGAACCCTTCCCACCTGCACCTCCCCATGGTTGTCCCAGGGGCGCAGCACAATGTCTGGACCTCGCCCGGCCCGCAGAGCGTGTTCCGCTGGACGGCTGACGGCGAGCCGCGGGACTCAGTCACGTCAAAGTAGCCGTCGGTGCACTGCCCGCCGCACAGGGACCAGTAGCAGCTGTCGGCCACGGCCTTCCGCCGCGTCGCCTCGGCCGCCTTCTCCTTGTAGCCCCGCTTGAGCGAGTCCGAGACCCCGTTGGCATCGCCGATGCCCAGCATGTCGTCCATGCTCGCACCCGTGTTGTCCTGGTCGATGGACCACTGCCGATTCGCCAAACGTGCCCGGGGTCAGTACCTGTTTGTTGTTGACGGTACACGCACGGCAGTTAGGTGGCGATTAGGGGCTCCTTACAATCATGACTCCACCCAAGCACCGCCTGTTGGCCAGATCCATCTTCTGCTGCATCGTCACGCCGTCGTCGTAGCTGACCCACTGGTCGTTGTTCCAGTGCATCCATTTGACGCCCGCCTTTTGGTCGTACGACTCCGTCGCGGTGCCGGACGCCAGGATGCGCTTGATCTCCGAGTTGGTCAGCGTGCCGGCGTTGTTGGAGCACTGGCCGGGGCTCGCGCCGGCCGTGAAGCGACACACGCCGTTGGGCACGTTGCACGACGGGTCGGCCAGCGTGAAGGACCGCCCGTACCAGCCCAGGCCCAGCGTCACCTGTGCCGGGTTGACGCCGGCGCGCCACATCAGCTCGAGGTTGCTCTCGATGTCGGTCAGGTTGGTGTGCGGGCGGATGAAGGGCCCCGTGAACCGGTTGCTCGAGTCCTAGACGCCGTGGATGTCGTAGCTCATGACGTTGAACCAGCTGATGCTGCGCGCCATGGCCGGCAGGTCAAAGTTCTGCAGGTACCAGAACGACGACGGGATCGCGACGCTGATGCCGCGCGTCCCCAGCGCCGCCCGCAGCTCCGAGAGCAAGACGACGTAGTTGGTAGTGTCGGCCGCCACGCCGCCACGATCCTCGGCGCCGGGGTACTCCCAGTCCAGGTCCACACCGTCGAAGCCGTACGTCTGCATGAAGTTGAGCAACCCGCGGATGAAGGCCCTCCGGTTGGCAGCGTTGCTGGCCATGTTGCTGAACGCGCGCCGCGTGTCGGGCACGTTGCCGGGGTCGTTGAACGACCAGCCACCAATCGCGATCCAGGTCTCCAGGCCGGGCTTCCTGCGCTTGAGCGCCGTGAAGCGCGACAGGAGCGTCCCCGCGTTTGCGTCCATGGGCGTTATCTGGAAAGTTGACGGGTCGAAGAAGGCAAAGGAGAAGATGACGTGCGTCAGACCCGACACATCCAGGTCCTCGGGTGGGACGGCGTCGCACGACTTCGTCGTCGACCAGCTGGCGTAGTAGCCGACCCGGCGGTTGCCGACCGCGCCGCCCGAGCTGGCGCACGAAGGGCTGGGCGCAGGCCCACAGCTCCCGAAGCCGTCCTGGCACCCGTTGCCGCAGAATTCTGAAGTGCTGCCGCCTGCGCGTAGCCAAGACCCAACCAAGTCAGCATCCGATCCACCAGACCCCGGAGAGACCTCGGAGGCAGGTGCCCGTCGACTTACAAAACCCGTGCTGGGAGCAACAGACGTTCAAAGGGCACGATGCCTTTGCTGGATCGGCATACTGTCCGCAAGGGGCTTTGGCGTCACAGTTGCTGATGCAGACGTCAGGGGCGCAGCTCGATGGGGCGTACGAGCAGACGCCCGTGTTGCTGCAGCAGGCGCCGTTTCTGCAAGGCTTCCCGGGTGCACAAACGCCCTCTGGGAGGTCGCCCGACTGTCTCTTCTCTAGTAGAGGAATGGAGTTTGGGCTCATGCGGTCAAGCCGCGCATCCGGATTTTTGGACAGGAACCGGATCAGGGGCTCGTTTCTGAACTTGGGCGTCTTGTCCGAGTACGCCTGGTAGAGAGCCCTTACGGTTAAGGATGAGTTCCTCGGCAAGGGGGACGGCCGGCTGGATGCGGCAGGCAGTGCAGACGAGTTTCCCGGCCTTGACGGCTGGGAGCTGTTGCCGCTCTGACCTGGGGCCTGGGAATACCCACGGCGGGCAAGAAGGAAAAATAAGGTGAAAAGAAGCAGCACCTGCATCGTGGCAGTCAAGTTACTGCGTCTGCGAAGCTGCTAGAAGTTGGTTCGATGAAGGTGAAGCAAGGGCACCACCGTCGTTTGCCTAAAAAGCAGACACTACCCGACGGCGGATGGGATCAGGCACCATAAAGTGCTCGGGGAGAGTAGAGAGCTACCCGGGGGCCGTTCGTTATGGGCCTCGCCATTGCCGTGATCCCGACACATACAAGGCCACGCTCTGTCGATCAATGTCAATATTGGCTTGGCCTCCCAATCGCAGCCGACCCCTAATGCCGCTTAAGCTCGGCAGGCGGATCCGACCCGCCACCGCCCGGAGAATATATGCAAGTGCGTGAGACAACCCCGCACCGAAGACGACCGCCCAGCAGAGGAATGGATTGCAATTGTCTTTTGGCTTCGGAAATTACCAAGATAGAACGGTTTATTTGAAGTGACAAGCAGGAACGGTTTATTAAAAGCACCAAACAGGGACGCTCAAAAGTCACATGGCCCGCTTCCCCCGACAACTACACTTACGTAGTAGATCTATCCACTAGGCAGTCACCAGTGTGTCCAGCCTCACGGCGTTAAAGGTCCTCTCTTTTCCCGAGAGTCGGATTTGCGAGCCAAGCATCTGGAACGGTTTCTTTTCCAGCCCCAAGCAATATGCCCTTCCACAAGCTGTCCTGGGCTGTCCTGCTCGTTGTATGGACAGCCTGGACCTTGGCCGATTTCACCTTATACAAGGCCTACAACGCGGACGCCTTGATAGCTGGGCTTGCCCTGAGTGGCACTTGCCTGCAAGCTCTGTAAGTCGGCCGACTACACGGCCGGTGACAATCTGAGTAGGTAGATATCTTGACTGACGGGCACAACACTTTCGCAGCAATACTACCGTCACATGCAACGAGACCTTGATCAATCTTGCTGGCCAGGGCGCAGATATTCATTGTAGGCCCGGTCTAGTCCTGACGGACCGCCCCGTAATCATCACTGACATGCCTCTCACGCACAAAATCCAGACTGGACGCCCACGGACGTCACGCAGCTCTGCTCCTCTGCGTGCACCGAGTCCCTCGGAGCCTGGGAGCGTAGAGTCAATAGCGTGTGCGCAGGGGGGACGACGATCCGGAACGGCGTCATCGTCGGGGCCGGGGCGCTCCCCCTGACCTTCACTTACAATGCCGGGCTCGTGTGCACGCGGGATCGGGCAGCGTCCAAGTGGTGCTTCCTGGACTCGCAGACGTGGCAAGGCAGCGACTACGTCCGCTGGGACCCGGACATGTGCTTCGGCAACGGCGACGACAACGGCACCGTCGCGCCCGGGTGCGCGGACCCGGGCTTTGACGTTGGCGGGGTCGATGACGACATGTCTGCCATCAAAAACCTCTACGACAAGGATCTGGTAAGAGAAGGATCAGAACAACGAAAGCAACAAAAAAAAGTTCCTGACAGCGCAGTGCAGTACTGCAGTGATTGCTTCCTGCAGATATACCGCAAGCGGCTTCTGAACCCCTGGCTGCCCAACGCCAACTTCACGGACTACCTGATCAACCAGTTTGACGACATCCAGCGCGAGTGCTCCACCAGCCTCCCCTACACCACCTCGGCGTCGACGCTGTACGTGGGGGAGGCGACTACCACGACTACCACCGGAGCGACCACGACCGGCCCGTCTACAACGGCGACCCCTACCTGCCAGGGGCAGACGATACAGCCGCTGGCGAACTGGCTCACCTGCAATGACCTGTGTGACACGTGAGTGCAAAACGACCCAGAAACGGCGCGTCGGGCCAAGGCACCATCCCCATGCTAAGAATTGCTCCTGAATAAGGTACAACATTTCTACCGGAGATGCGCGGGTTGTCACAGGGGACAACAGCTGCTATTTCAACAAGCCGCTTTGCGTGCCCCTGCCGTGCGAACTCGACATCGTCTGGGACCGCCCAACATGGTAATTATTTTTTTCTTCAAAGGGCACCCGTGATATCCTGTGGTGGATGCACCCCAATTGAATCCATGCGCTGACTATCATCCCAGCGATGAACTTGCCCAAAGGTACTCCAACTCGACCTACACCGTCACGCCCATGCAGTTCCTCAGCTGGAACCGCAACATCCAGGGAAGCTGTTCTGGCATTGCTGCAGGGCAGCGCGTATGCAAAGGGCAAGTCCAATAATCCAAATCCCCAGCCCAGGCAAAGATTTGGTGCCAGTTGTGCTGACGACGCGGGGAGGGGCTCTCGAAAACAAAACCAGATCGCCAGGCGGCACGGCACCCAAACCCAACGCGACAATAACCGCCCCCGGCGGAACAGGCTCGCCGACCTACTACGAAGCCGCCAAGCCGGCCAATCCGACGCAGAGCGGCACCATCAGCCAGTGCGGCGCCTACTACCTCGTCGAGGCCGGCGACGACTGCTTCACGGTGAGCCAGCGCTTCGGCTTGGCCGCCGGCAAGCTGTGGGAGTGGAACACGTACCTCGACGAGGCGTGCACCAACCTCTGGCGGGGCTACGACGCCTGCGTCGCCCCCGTGACCCCCAAGCGGCCCTCCGCCGACGGCACCTGCCCGCGCGGCGTCACCTGCGAGGGGACCGCGTTCGGCGACTGCTGCTCGCCGTTTGGCTTCTGCGGCAGCGGGCCCGAGTACTGCGGCGACGGTGGTGGTGGTGGCGGTGGTGGTGGTGGCGGTGGTGGCGGTGGCGGATCCGACACGACAGACGGCACGTGCGGCCCGGACTACGGCGGGACGGTGTGCACGCCGCAGTTCGGCAGCTGCTGCAGCATCTACGGCTTCTGCGGGTCCGGATCGGCCTACTGCGCGCCCAGGAACTGCCACTCGGGCGCATGCGAGCCCGACATAGGCGGCCCGTCGACGAACGGGGAGTGCGGACCCAGCAACCCGGGCAATAAGACGTGCACGGGGACGCAGTTCGGGGCGTGCTGCTCGATATATGGCTTCTGTGGCGATGGAAACGATTATTGCAAGGGGTCCAACTGTTATAGCGGCGCCTGTATCCCTTGATCCGATGAAAGCGGCTCGGGGCGGTGCCTTTTCTGTAATCTAACTGTCTCCTGCTGCTCCTATTATGGAGGTTTTATCTCACACAGCTGCTTGGAAACCCTTTTACGTAGGGTGCTATGACCCCTCCTGGCGACGGCGCAGAGTTCTGGCTACCGCGAAAAAAAAAAAAAAAAAAAAAAAAAGAATTTCGTCTCCACCCACAACCATGGTCACCAGCTCGGCGGAATCGTATAATCCGTCCAATTCACCGTAGCATCCTTAAACACTTCAATCGAGCCCTGCACGCCGTGCCGCCCGACAGACCAGACCCCTCGCTCGACCAGGCCTGCCCAGTGGTCCAGCAGCCGCTCCAGGCGCTGGGGCCGGTGTGGGCTTCCCCCAAAGGGCTTGAATCCATGCTGGAACAGCTCGTCCGCCGCCCCGTCCTTCAGCTCGTCCCCGTTGCTGAGGCGCGCGCCGTACAGGTTAAAGGGCAGCGGCAGCCGGAACCCTTCCTCGGTCGCCTCGGGCTCGGACCGGACGACGCATTCGCTGTAAACACCCGGCGGCACGCGAGACGGAAACGCGATGCCGTCTGGCACCGTGCCGTGCCCGTCGTCGTAGTAGCCGCGGAACGAGGACCTCCAGCCTGAAACGTCGACCTGCGGAGCGCCCGCCTGGCTGAAGAAGATGTACACGGGCGGCACAATCCCTTCCCGCGCCGTGCCGTCCCACTGGGGGATGCGCCGGGGCAGGTGGGTGAAGGGCTGGGCGGCGGCGAAAGCAGTCGCGTCCGCGGGAGGGAGGGAAAGCCCCGGTGCGATCTGGCGGATGCGCCGGGGGCGGCGCGCGAGGCCCAGGAAGGCGCGCGCAAAAGAGGGGTCCGGGATTCTGGCTGCGTCCATGGTCGCAGGCGTAAGCAAGGGCTCGCGGGGATGGTCATCATCGTCGACCGTGGCGCCGCTGCTTTGCCGACGACGCGCCTCTATGGCGTCGCAAAGCCGGTCCCACGCCGCGACGCACCCCGCTATCTGGCCGTCGCCATACGGCAGCCACTCCCAATTCCCGATCTTGACGTCGCCGTGCAGGGCCGGCTCGTCGGTGGGAGAGGCGACGACCTTGCCGAGGCGGATCAGAGCTATCCAGTTGGAGAGGACGGTCTCCAGGGGATGCCAGCTCTGCGGGTGCTCGTCCACCGGAAACGCACACTCTGTGTCGTCCGGGTGCGTGAAAAAGCAGGCGAGGTGGCGGCCCTGGTGGTATAGCATGCTGCCGCCCCACTTGCCGTCGCAGGCGTCCATGTTGGAAAGGTACAGGCGCACGATGGAGTCCTCGGGTTCGTCCTCGAAGTCGGCCGTCTGGTTGTCGAAGAGGCCGGTGTAGTCGCCGTCCGGGTCAGACATGCCTGCAACAAAGAAGAAGAGCGGGGTATCGGGAGCGCGTGCCGCGTCGAGGAAGGCGGCCACGGAGGGATGCAGCCTTGGGCGGGCGGCCTCGGCCGCGTCGCCGTGCGTGCTGAAGTAGGTGGCGCGGCTGCCCTCAGCAGCCGGGTCGAGCCGACCATCAGCCGCTAGCCAGTAGTCAACGAGGTAATTGTGGAGGGCGGCGCATCGCGCGTGGTCCATGCCATCAAGGCCTGTCCGTGGCGGATTGTCGGACGTGACGAGCTGGTCGTCGATGCTGGGGAGCTGGGGCGTCGGCATGGCGGTGTTGGAGCTTCTGCTTTCCTCCATTGTTGGGAAACTATGCTGTGATTCGAATCAACGATTTCAGCCGTGCTGTAGTGCCTATAGGGTACATTTGCGTGGGATTGGTGCTGATCCGCCAAGCATCACCCCGCCTGGCGACCAAGACAAGTATCAGTCGCCACCGTCAGCGAGATGGCATCTGCCATTGCTCACGCCAACAGTAGTTTTGAACGGAACTATTCACGATTTTCTCTTGTTCTAGACTAGGTAGTTATCTGATCCCGCATTTTGTGTGCTGACCGAAATATCCCCAAAAGGTGCGGGTTGAGACACGGCTCCAGTGTTCGTCTCCCTGGGACTTCAACGGGGTTGCCTGCTCGGCCTCAATCATGGGCAATAGAGGAAGGTAAGAGACAGTCTTTTGGAGAGGTGACGCCGTGGTTCCGCACCACTTTCTACCAGCGGGTTAAGCGACGCGCATGCTGAACGTACCTGTAGGGAAAAGACTGGAGCTGCGCCAATAATCCTTGGCAGCCGCACGCGGGTGGCCTGACGCTGCGCTCAGCTTTGCCAGAGCGGGCAAGAAACAGCGGGGACAAGTGTTGCCACAGGTTTACCAGAAGTCGGAGGCTCACGTTGTCTTTGAAGGGAATTATATGACAGAGTAATCATTGGGAGCCTCTCCGGTCAGATAGAATACAGCCCATGTCCATCCGGGAACGAAATAGAGAAAACGGGCTAAAAAATCTAGTAATTTCTTGCTCGGCTTCCTAATTAGAACCACCTCCGGATATTCCGCTTTTCCTCAAAGTACTCTATCGCTAGGCACGCTTATTTCCACCCCAAGTCCCCAAACAAACTCATCCGGAACCTGGCATCGAGCTGTTCTACCCTAGCCACCAGCGAGTCTTCGATGATCCTCGATTTCTAGGTCCAGGGGTTTACGAACTTGCAAGCCGGCTATTTTGATGACGGCCACCAGCGCGCGTTACTTCCGCACGACAAATATCCGCCTTCCCATCTCATCGGATACTTGAGGCAAAAGATATCCGAGCTATGGGCCGAAACCGAACTTACCTCTCGAGGTCGAGCCACCGTCGACGTGGGGGCGCCGGCCGGGAACATGCCGGCGTCCTGCAAGCAAGGCCCGTTCAAGGATTCTATAAGCGAATGATTATGACGGACGCAGTACAGGTAGCTCACCCCACATGAAAAGGATACGTCGGCAGTAACGGTTTGCTGGGGCTCGATCACGGCCGGCGCCGCTCCTATGACTTGACATCACGATCTGCTATCCCCTTCCTGAGAACCACGCAGGGCTAGGTCCCCGAGTCTAACTCGCAAGACCGCCACGATTTGCCAGGTCGGCCACGGTCATCGGTGATAATAATGGCTCCGAGGCTGCCGGCGATAGACGCGGTGCATTGCCAAGATGGACTTAATGATAGGCTAGGGGTCAAGATGGAGGCCGAGTCGTCTCGTCATGACGGAGAATATTGACCGTTTTTGCGCAAAGCGAAGACGAGGGATTCAGCCGCACGGTTCGGCGCTCGCTAAGAGGTTGAGCGCGGGGATATACATCATGACAACACCCTCACCGCGGCGAAAGACGCACCAAAATAGGAACAGGCGCTCCGCAGACCTACATACGATCCTACCCCCATAATGCAGGCTGCCATATCGGTGCCACATCGCCGAGTCTTTGTTGACGGCTGGATCTGTGCTGACGAACCCTCCGATATGAGCCCATCTCGAACGACGTCATCCATGTTAAGCTCGCGGGCCCTTGGGCGGGAGTATGCGGCTGGAAATTACCGCGGCTCCCCTTTTGCCAAAAAAAACTCGTAAAGGCCTGCAGCAGGACGCAGAGATGCGGAGACGGGAAGAAGCGGAGGGATCGGCGCGGAGTGGGAAGTACACGCTCGTTGTCAGGTTGGAAGAAGCAGCTGTTTCGTCATCGTCTTGAAGGCGAGATGGGGATCGGTAGGGCTCCCGGGAAACCCCAGGTATAAGAGACGTGCCATCAGAAAAGGCAGGCGAGCTACGACTTCTGCGGGATGTCATCTCCACCCTCCCAAGCTCAGGGCCGCTAGAAACAGACAATGATTCGACATCTGAAGGAAATAGCCCTGGTGGCGGCTTGGTTGCCCCAGCTAGCGGTCGGTAACGTGTGCAGCACGCTCGCTGCCTCATCGCCCTCGGTGGAAGTCGCCCGTCCCTTGTCTGTCAAATACAACAAGGAGCAGACCGAATACTGGTCCACCGGATGCGGCAAGCTCCGCCCCGAGTGCATCATCTACCCCGGCTCGGCGGCGGAGGTTTCCCAGATCGTTTCGGCGCTCCGCGGCACCAACGAAAGCTTCGCCGTCAAGTCGGGCGGCCACAACCCGAACCTGTACTACGCGAGCATTAGCGGCGGACCGCTGATCTCGACCGGCAAGCTGAACCAAGTTGAGCTCGATGCCGCCACAGAGACCGCGCGGATAGGTCCGGGCATCAGGTGGGACGAGGTCGCTGCGAAGCTCGATGGGACGGGCTATTCTGCAGTGGGCGGCCGTCTCGGAAACGTGGGCGTCGGAGGCTACATGTTGGGAGGTACGTTGAGGCTTCTTTGGGCCATTCAGCGGATGCAGCACGCAAATGCCCCCAACTAACAGGCGAAACTTCTCTCCCCTAGGCGGCCTGAGTTTCATGTCGACCGAATACGGATGGGCAGCCAACAGCGTCGTGGCATACGAACTGGTCTTGGCGAACGCCTCCATCGTCACGGTCACCAGGTCGTCCCATCCGTCTCTCTTCAAAGCGCTTCAGGGTGGAGGCAACAGATTCGGGATCGTAACCGCCTTCATGGTGAAGGTCTACCCTCAGGGCCAGATCTGGGGCGGCAACTATTTCTTCAACTCGACCCCGTCCACCGACGCCGCTCTGCTCCGCGCCGTCCGCGACTTTACCGCCACCTACCCCGACCCCAAGGCCGGCATCATCCTCACAGCCGAGCGCGCGGGGCTGGGCACCATCGACTTTTGGACCATGTTCCTGTACTACAACGGGCCGACCCCGCCGCCGGGCGTGTTCGACAACTTCACCGCCATCAAGCCTTTCGGAAACACGTGCAAGACGCGCACCATGAGCCAGCTGGTTAGCTGGAACAATTGGGCCGTGGTACGGGGCAGCGTGTACACCATCGGGACCGAGACGGTTCCCTTGCCTCCGCCGCCGCCAGGATCCGGAGCGGACGCCGCAGACCCGGGCCTCGCGGCGCTCGAGGATGCGCACGCGAACTGGCGCGCCGTGTCCAAGACCGTGCTCGCCGTGCCGGGTCTGATCGCCAGCACGGCCTACCAGCCGATCCCGCGGTCCATGGCAGGCGTGGCCAGGGCGAAGGGAGGGGACCTGCTGGACCTCGACGAGGACGCGGACCGGATCGTCATTGAGTACAACTATAGCTTCTTGCTCAAGGCGGATCGGCCGGCCGTGGACCAGGCGATGCAGGCCACGTACGGCGGCGTGCGAGAGCGGATCGTGGCCATGACGGCGAACGGGACTCTGCCCAACGTGTACTTGCCCCTGTTCGCCAACGATGGATATTACCGGCAGGATTATTTCGGCAGGCTGAGGCCGGAGAGCCAGGCTTTGGCGCGCGAGGTTAGAGATGACGTGGATCCAGAGGGTTTGTTCAGAGAAAAGACGGATGGGTTCAAGATTTGATGTGCACTAGTGGGGCGCGGGGTGTATTGAAAGACGCAGGTGAGTGCGGAATGGCTTTTGGATCCAGTTTTAGCGAATAGCCAGGGATACAAAAGGGCTTGGCTAGGTTGTATTTGTGGCAAACGGATTGATAGCATTGCTCGGGTCCAAACTAAATTCTCGGCATTCAAAAGATATACACGGCCATTTGAGCCGGCCGCCCGGAAGCGGGCCACCTTCGTGGATTTTGCCGGCAGGACGCATGCGGGTCATCGAGCTCCCGCATTTCGCCCACCCCTGGCGCCGGAGCCCTCTCCCCGCAAGTTCCCCGTCGCATCAAATTGATCTGATTCTCATTTGCTGCCATCCCCCGTACATAGCTCAGGATACTTTCACAAGTCAAAGATCTAATGGCCCATCAACTTGTTGCGCACGAGGAAGGCATCAAACGGCACGATGTAGTGGCCGACATTCACTATTACAATGATCCCGGAGACGGCTCGGCCCCGCCTCCAGTCATTGCCGGCAGGTAAGCCGAGACGTTTCAAGGTTCCAGAGCCGTAGACACCAAATACTTACCGGGGCCTGTGTGGGGTTTTTTTTTTTTTTTTTGGTACAGCAACCAAGTGATCAACGAGCGGCCAATGGCCAAAGTCCAGACCGTCATCCGCGATGTCAGGGGCGAGGAGGCCGGATACACGCTCGACAGCCACGGCTTCCAGTTTCACGATCACACGTCCGGATACGGCGCCGGCGACGTCACGGCCTGGCGCGACGAGTCTAGAGTCAAATCCGAGTACTACCCCGAGTGCGAGCAGCTATACAAAGACGTGTAAGTGTAAGCACGGGGTCTTTCGGTATCTGTCTGTCTGGCTTTGAACAACACCGACTGGGCTGGCGGGCTGGGCTGGGCTGATACCGATGCTTCCCCTACGAGCAGGACAGGGGCTTCCCGCGTCCTGATATTTGGCCACCGCGTGCGCCGCGGCCCGACCAACTGGCACTCACTGGGCCCGGGCAACGCGGAGCGGCGAGGCCCGGTGCACGGCGCGCACGTCGACCAATCGTACGACGGCGCCGTGACCGAGTTGCGGTTCTACCTGCCCACGGAGGCGGACGAGCTCTTGAAGCGGCGGTTCCAGATAATCAACGTTTGTGTCTCCTCAACTTCGCTTCCCCTAAGAATCCCGCGCTGTGACTGTGGGAGCACTAGCCACCTAACATTTGCCATGCCGACCTCGGGGACTCGCAGATCTGGAGACCAATAACCACGATAATCAAGGACCCCCTCGCCGTGGCGTCATCGCAGTCCGTCCCAGACCAAGATCTGCTTCCAGCTGAGGTCCGGCTTCCGTCGCACACCAAGGAAACGTGGGCGGTGCTCTCGCCGGACCGCCCCGGCCGTCCCGCGGGATTACCTCGCCATGAATGGTTCTTCAAGCACAAGCAGCGGCCGGACGAGGTTCTGCTCATCAAGTGCTTCGACAGCGACGAGACGGTGGCCAGGCGCGCCGTTCACGCCGCCTTCATAAACCCGGAGACGGCGGGCTTGGACGGCTGCCGGGAGAGCATCGAGCTGCGGGCACTAGTTTTCTATTGACTGACCTAGGTCATACTTATTATCACTGCCGCCGTGCGCCTCATTATGCGGGGGTGGTGATGATGTCGTGTCCAGTGTCCAGTGGCTTCCAGGGGCGCACGTGGATACCCAGACGCCCCCTGGCTCCCCTAGATGCCCTCTGTTGGGGTCTGGTGGACAAAAGAAGGGGCAACGAATGATCCCCGGAGGGGCCGTCAACGCCTAAACCAACCTGGCGACGGCTATGCAAATCGACAGAGGAAATCAACTACCAGCAAAGCATACGGGTATGATACAATGGTAGAATGCGCCCGAGATAGCCGTTTGTTGTCCCATGCAAAAGGAGATTCCGCCATATTGCCCAAAAAGACCCAAAACAAAAGAAGCGCAATGTCGAGATGAAATTGAAGGATGGAGTTGAGTCAGCTGTCGTGTTTCCTAGGGCCGCGTGGCCCACCTGCGTCTTCCAGCAGGTCGCCGCACGTTGTGGCCGAATTAAAAAAAAAGACGCCTCAGTGCCCTAGCCTTGTCCAAGAAAATAGCAGACCGTAGTCGCTTAGAAACGAGGATTACTCGCCCAAATACCGCCTCCGTCCCGCGATAACGGTCTTCTGAAGATTAAACTGCGCGCCGGGCACTCTACCTCTTGGCTGGTAATACCCCGTCCAGACACGAGAGTAGCTAGGTGAGGGTAAGGTGTCAGCATGATTGCGCTGCGCATCGCTGGGAACTGGCCGTCTGGAACGGCCTCTTTGGATCAGAATCGGGACAGTTTCCCCTACCTCAGTGCCGACAATCCCTTGGTTCGCAAGATACCTTCCCACGCCCTTGATGAGCTCAATCTGCTCGTCAGGGGTCAAGCCGGTGATGGCGTCCTCGAGGACACCCCCGAGACCCAACTTGTGGGTGGCGATGAAGGTGTGGTAGTATATGTAGGAGAAAAAGCCCATGGTGAATTGGCAATCCATGCGATCAGTCATGCCGCCGTGACCTGGAATTGAGTCGCCAAAGTCCTTGATCTTGAACGTGCGCTTGAGTCCGGAAGCGAAGAAGCCACCAAAGGGGGCGATGAGAGAAGCAAAACTGGCGATGACCAGCGAGTGCAGCTGCATGGTGCACATGGTGATGCTGAGCTTGGAGGCCCAGTCGCGTGGCAGGAACACCAAGTCGGGCAGCGTGTAGGTCTTGGGGACGAAGACTGGGTTCGGGTCACACTCGAGCCCGGTGAAGATGTTTGCGCCGAGATCCTGGTGCGTCGGGATTAGCAGGGGCCCAGACCACGGGTCATGCAAAAGAGATGGGAGGGCCTCTCACAGTGACAGGGCAGATGAAGTATTTGCTGCGGCTCAACAGGTTGGTGAGGAGGATGCCAAACAGAACAGTCATGACCCAGGCGCCCACAAAGCCCTCGACCGTCTTCTTGGGCGACAACTTGATGAGCTGTGTGCGGCCGAAGGTGATGCCGCAGATGTAGGCAAAGATGTCGTTGGTGATGACCAGGGCGGCGGGCATGAAGAACCAGAACATGCCCTCGAAGATGTTGTTCATGACGAAGTGCGCCTGCACGACGATGAGGTAGAGGGCCATATGCGTCCAGGCGAAGTTGGTGAATTGGAACTTGTAATTGCCGGCCTTGAGCGATGCGACAAAGAAGACGAAGCCGATCACGTAGAGCACGAAGCTAATGAAGCGGTGGTGGGTGGCCAGGGGGAGTAGAACCTTGTCGACCAGGACAATGTGCTTGAAGTAGTAGATGACGCTCTCGCCGTAAAGGAAGTACATGGCCGAAGCCAGCCAGTACCAGTTGAGGCTCTTGGTCGAGCGCAGCTGGCGCGCACGGCTGGGCACATTGGCGATCGCTATAACCTCCTTGAACGAGATGATCTGGATGGTGGTGATGATGAGGATCATGTATATGTGGCCCATGAAGAGCGCGCCGAAGAAGACGCCAATCATGACAAACGTCCACAAGGTGCGCGTGAAGAAGTTGGCCTTTTTCTTCTCGTATTCGGCCGTGGCCTGCTCTTGCGGCGTGGTTGGTTTCTGCGTCGTGTCTCCCCTGTTAGCCCGCGTCCCCAAAGCCCCCGGCCTGCTTCTTGCTGTTCCTGTCCCGCGAGCCATGGGCTCTGGGAAGGCCCATAGATGCAAAACATCTTATTCTTGCGCGCGTACCTCCTGGATGTCATTCAAAGTGATAGGCGACCTCATCTTGCCTGGTGAGCCGCCATCCTCGCTGACGTCGGAGAAGCTGGACCGCCTGCCATCAGGGTGGCCATTTGTCCGGTGGGGGAATTTCACCCCTCTGCGAGATTTTGCCATGGTCGCCAGTTTGACCTTCGAGGTGCGCCTTTCTGTCCGCAGGAGGCAAGTGTTCGGAGAGAGTTGGGTCGACGTTGGTCGCGGAGGGACACTGGGTCGAGGATGACGTGGGGGAGGGAGGCAGACTCGCGGGAGTCGAGGAGCCCGAGCGGCAGGGTCCAACTGCAGGAAACGACGGCCTTTCGCAAACAGGGGACGCCGACAAGCGGTCGCGCAGCGGCCAGGAGTCGGCAACAGAAAGGAGGGGGTGTTATGTGCCTGGTGGAGGTTGCGCGCAGGTCGCAAGATGTCGCCAAGAGGTGGAAATGTGTCCAACAAGGCGGCACACAATCGCAGAACGGAGCAAAAGACGCAGCCCCAACTCAGACCAGCTCGCTGCGCGTGCAGACGATTTTTTGCGCGGGATCCCAAATTTGGCCCCTGTCGACGTCAACGTGTGGCTCGGCACCTGCGGGTACGCTTATCATGTAGGCTGCGGGGCGTGGCTGAGGCCCCACCGATCCCTCGTGCCGGATGGATCCGTCAGCGACTCAGGTCGGTCGTCAATGCCTCCGCCGCAGAATGGAAATGAGCCCGTCCCCGCTTGTTCGGCAGCAAAGACTCCCCTCCCCGGGCGCAGGCAGCCAGATAGCACGGGTAGCCTGGGAGCGCTCGCCGCATGTCATCCGACCTCAAAGCGACAAGCGAAAGCAAACGCACTCAAGACATACATGTCGTCACTGGATGCAGCAGTCATGAGGATGCGAGCCCGGGCTCTTCTAGCGTTTCCATTTCCATGCAGCATGCCCGTGCGGAGAGAAAGGGCCAAGAGCGTTCCTTGCGTATCCAGGCCCACCCGTCCAAAACTTAGCTCCAAATCCACCTGTCAAGGTACCTATTAGGTGGGTGGTAGGTATTTCTCTGCGTCAGTCCGTCATGATATCACATGCAAAGATGGGCCAAACTGCCAATCCCAACGCCACACTTCAAGACGCCACAGTTTGATGAAAGAACGGAATCGGGGGCAGGTTCTCGAAACGCGACAGGGGGGAAGGAGGGAATGGCCGACGGACCGCAGATCAGCCCGAGGTTCCGCATTCTCGGCCACAAAGTAAGCCGGAGCTGCCGCAGGCGGGCAGTTCGTCCAACGCTGAGCGCGGTGGGACGGGTATGACGGTGGTGTTACCTGAGGAGACGTGGTGAGGCTGAAGCCACGGGTGCACGGGCCAGGCGAGATGCAAAAGCGCGCTCAAAGGCCAAACGCACGCGTCCAGTTTTTGTAGGTAGAGAGCGGGGCAGGACAACACCAAATGTTACAAAAATGTACCAATGGCGCTCGCCATAAGGAGGACAAGTGGCGGCAATGGATGATTTCTCGGATGACGGCTTCGACGAGCTTAACGACACGGTGCTCCAGGAGCTAGAAAACAACGCAATCCAGTTCACGCAAGCTCAGACCTTCAACCAAACCCAAGCACCGCCGCAGGGCGCCGCCCATCAGAGCCATCTCGATGCCGAGGACGAGGATCTCGATGACACGGTCGTTTTCGATGAGCTGGCCCAGCAGCCGGCTCACCCTCTCCCCACTCAGCAGCAGACCCGGATAATACCCACGGCCGCGCATCACCACCGCCCGCAATGGAACCAGCAGCCAACAAACCAGCAACGCCCCTCGCACGCAGCCGCATCGCTCTCTAGTCGGCCCCGATACCCTGGCCCTCCACAGCTGGGCAAACCCCACGATGCACATGCCGTCAACGGTCGAGCCGAGCCTTTCCAGCGCCCGCCGCCTCCGCGTGCAATACCCCCAGTCCGACCAGCTGGACCATCTGTCGCCCCTGCTCGGTTCGCTCCACCCCCATCCACTGGGCGCCCCCTGCTCGACAACTTTTCTACCGGCATCGCCAGTCAGGCGGCCCCTCCCGCGCCGGCCGGCTCTCAGAACGACAACATCATTGCTGCTCTGCAAGCGCGACTCAACAGCCTGCAGAAGGAGCTCACCACTGCCAAGGGAGAGGCGGCCCTGTTGCGCAACAAGTTCCAGGACGCTCAGGAGGCACATGAGGCGGACCTGGCTCGCATTCGCAAGCAGAATGCAGACCAGCTGGCCCGCCAGGAACGCATCGCCGAACAGGCCATTGCTGCAGAGAAGACGGTAGCAACCGAGCTCCATTTCACGCGCCAGGACCTGCGGGACGAGAGGGGTGTGAGGACTCGGAAGGGGAAAAAAGAGAAAGACAGAGATGGCGGCGGCGCAACAACACCCAAGAAGGGAGCGGTCGCCAACGGCGGCGGGGCGGCCGGCGCGTCGCGTTCAAACTGGGCGATTGCAGACGGCTTCGACGACATCGAGTTGATGCCATCCCCAAGCAAAGCTGCCGCCAGGAGGGCTAAAGATGCAGCCTCTCAACCCCAGATTCTTTCCGTTGGTGAGAGGACACCGTCCAAGAACAAAAGAAAACGACCGGCCGTCGACAGCCCGTTACTGGAACTGGAGACGGACGACGTGGCCATGCTTGATAGAAGTCCTTCTGTCAAGAATGAGTCCGGCGTCTCCAACGCCCACCCGGGATGGCTACCTTTCGATGTAAGCGACGTCCATACGCCCCATATCCGCCATCACCCATTGCAGGAATATGTACTGACCATTCCACGCCTCTTGTCTGCGCACACAGTTCTTGACACTCGTGCTTGACCATGGCGCCGTACATGGCCACCCCTTGACCTTTGACCTCTTTGCTCGTTACTCGTTCCCCTCAGACCAGTCTCAAACTTTTGCCTCGCTTATCTTCTCAAAGCTGCCGCTACTGGGGAACCCTCAGGATCCCATCCGACTGCTGATCGACTTCTGCCACCTGATCATCGAAATTTGGTCGCAGTGCCTCCATGAAAAGTACTACGAACCCATCTACGACTTGGTTGCTCTTGTTTCCTTTACTCTACAGCTCCGGGCGATACAGGTGGCGCCGCACATTGTGTCGTACCTTTTGCCTGTCGCCCAGACCACAGTCAGCCTCGTTGCCATACCCAGGTTTGAAAGCGTGGACGGCGACCTATCGAACAACCCGGACCCTGGCGTGCAGCGCATGCTGGCCAGCGTCGACACGACCCACGTTCTCGCTTTGATGTACCTCGCGGCGCTCGGCTGCGCGGGGGCCCCATCGGACCTCGTTGACGGCCAGGAGTCTACCTCGCCGCTACTACAGTACTGGACAATGCTTCAGCCCGAGTTTGTCCTGGCGCTACTATCACCTAAGCAAAAGCCCGACGATTTCTTCGGCGTACTGGCACTCTTGAGCACCTCGTCCTTGCCAAGCTCTCTGGGGCCCGTTGTCCTGGATAGTGACGCATCCAAGGACGTGCACGTCGTGGCGAGCGTGCTCATCAACCGCGTCAGCTACTTCCTCTCCGATCGGCCGCGCTGGGCTCCGCCACGGTCCCGGCGCCTGTGCGAGGTCAAGCTCGCGGCCCTGCAGACCCTGATAACTTTTGCTCGAACCTCGTTTGGTCTATCCAAGCTGATTCAAAGCGATCACGCCATCCCACGGCTTGTTACCGCCCTCAGTGGGGCTATCGACATGCTGTATGACATGGACATACCGACTTCGGCCTCTTCGCTTCATGACGATGGCAGGCCTGATCTCTCTTTGTTGCCGCCGCCACAGGAAGACCCCAATATGACCCAGGAAGACCCTCAGCCGAGCGCCAGCGTGCCTAATAAGGAGTCCCGGGGGACAACGGCAGCTATAGACGCTGCCCCGATCCCGGTCAGCATTGAGGATAACCACCCTCCAACGGCACTTCTACACGCCCTCATCTCGGCCTCGGTTCTCCTCTTGCATACGTTGGTGACGGCCACCCCGCCGGACGGGCCAGGCAACGACGCAGGAGGAGTTCATAGCTCTGGCAACGTCGCGGCAAAGCTGGCGGCGTCGCATGGAGCATCACAGAGGTACTTGCTGACGCTGGCGAGGATTAATTTCGCAGAGGAGGATCTGGTCTTGGAGGCGGGGATCGACTCGGAGACTGCGGAACTAGCCAATGAGCTGCTGGAGCTTGCCGTCACACCGGATGAAGGAGAGGGTGTGCGGAACGTGTTTGGGTTCGAGGAGACGTGATGTTCGAAAGGGGTATTGCAAAACTTGAAGTAATTGGCACTCTCGTTCACCCATCCCACGGGCGGTGTGTTAAATACCAGACTACCGGGCACATGTAATATTTACGCAACCGATTACGAAATATTATTAGTAGAGAATGAATACCTATGACTGGCTATAATCTCGAATTGACAACCACCGGCCAGGTGGTCCTCTCCTTCGGAACCCAGTCCATAATCGTCCGTGCCAAGGCCTCCAAACCGAAGGGTTTTGCTATCCACGTCCGCCTTTCCTCCTCCTGGTTCTGAGTCGGATCACCCCAGACGCGTACATTCATGTCGATGATTGGAACAGTCACGAACCCAGCACTGCGGATCTTCTCGGTAGCTTCAGCGCCACCCATGCCCGGCATGTGCCGGTCCATAAAGACCATGTCGTAGCCGAGCGGATTGGCCAGGAACATGTCCACGCCTTCCTGCCCGCTGGCGGCCAGGTCCAGCTCGGTGAAGCCGATCTTGGCGACCAGCTTCTTGAACACCAACCTCTGGACCGAGTTGTCGTCGACGAATAGTATCCGCGTGCGCGGCGCGATGGCCTCGATGTGCTCCCTCGTGTCCGGCGTCATCCACCTGATGAGCGGCAGCGGCGCCCGGCCGCCCACGTGCGACGGCGGCGGCACCCAAGGCGGGTCCGTCGGGCAGCGGGCGAGCTTGACCTGGGCGCGAAAGACGGTGCCCTTGCCGCCGTCGTCGTTCCGGTTGAAGCCGAGACACCCATCCATCTTGCACGCGGCCTCCTCGGCGAGGTAGAGGCTGAGGCCGCGGGTGGCTTCGCCGCTGGCCGTGTGCCGTGGGGAAGGGGCGCGGGAGGAGAAGAGGGTCTTTTCGACATCCTCATCGATTCCGATTCCCTGGTCTGTCACCGCGAGGCCGAGGGCTACATACCCCTCATCCTGGAAGATGGTGTCCAGACGGACGCTAACATCCTCGTCGCCGATGCTGTATTCGACGGCGTTGCTGATCAGGGCCCGGGCTATGCTCGCGAACGCGACTGGATCCCCCACCAGCCTTGGCGGAATGTCATTCCCGAACTCGGTGTTGATTCTTCGCGAGGGGCTGTCCTTGCTCTTGCTCTGCTCCTCCTTGATGATCTTGCGCACAATGCCGGCGGCGTCAACGGTCGATTTCGCCAGCGTCGGGTGTCCGACGGCCAAGTCCCCGCCCCCGCCGCTGAGCAGGCTCGCGGTCTCGCGGCGCGTGTCTTGCAGCTTGCGCTCCTGCACCAGCTCCTCGGTGAGGTCGCGGATGATGAGGACCCTTTCGTGTTGTTGCCCGGACGAGTCCGACCCCGTCAGCGTCATTGCTACCTCCTGGACCTCGGCCCAGAAGCCCCTCTTGGGGTCATCCCGCCGCGAGATCCAGTTGCGCGAAGACACCTCGTCCTTGCGCAAACCCAACAGCGCGGCCCAGTGCTGGCCGAGAACGTCCTTGCTCCCGCAGCCGAGCTTCGCGGCAGTGTTCGTGCCGGACCAAGCCACTAGCCCATCACGATTCAAGACCAGCGCCATCGTGTCGCGGCCTCTTATGAGCAGGTCGTAATTTTCCATTTTGGGAAATTGCCAGGCGCCCGTCGTGTCTACCATGTCTGTACGGTCTTCCTGCCACTCCAGAACAAAAGAGAGCAGCTCGTCGCCCTTGAACACGGGCACCACGCGCAGCGTGAGCTTCCGTCCGCCCCCGTCGCCAGGCGGGGACAGCACAGCACGCATCTCGCGGCACGACCGCTTGCGCACGGCCGATTCGCACGTGCATCTCAGCAGAGCCGTCTGCGACGCATCCCACCCGCCCTCGTGCCGGGCTAGGAGGTCGAAGACGTCAGCGGAGCCGAAGTCGGGCGGGATGGCGGCGGCACCCCACGAGCGCAGGAGGCTCCCCGAGGCGCGCACGGCTTGGTACGTTGGTGACAGGACGAGGGAAGGGATGGGGGAGTGGTCGAATAATTCGTCCATGCGCGGCGGCTGCCACCGCGTTGCCTCTGCGTTTTCGCAGGGCTTCAGATGTCCGTCATCGTCGTCGGTCGTCGCCTGATCCATGGTAGCGACCGAGGGCGGAAATTGACAGTAGCTGAATTAAGGGGTGAGATGAGGCAATCTATGTACAATAGGTATGATCTACTCCTTGTAAGGATGTGCTACCTCAATCAAAACAATTGCCCGACGAAGATGATATAATGATGTCATGGCATCTGGCAAGGCCGGCTAGCGCGGAGAAGGTGGTTAGCCGTCAGCCCAATGCTTGGCCGAGTTAGGTGCTTTTCCATATCCTAACCGGCTTTTCCGCCGACAATTACCGCTCTAGAGCTGGCGATTTGCCAGCTGCCGTGTTACTCGATCCTACTAGCGTTTTTTTTTTTTTTTTTTTTTTTTTTTTTTTTTTTTTTTTTTTTTTTTTNTTTTTTTTTTTTTTTTTTTTTTACGTACACGCCCAGCCTAGGGCCTGTCCCCTTTGCGGCTGGGGAGGCGAGGGCGTCATTGGCATTACACATAATCGACTCTTGCGGACCTTGGCTTGGGTAAGACAATGTTCCAACGTGCCTCGTAGTCCTACACACCTGGTCGTCCGCGGCACAAAGCACCGAGCACGGCATGAACCGAGCCAACCGGCATGCCTTAAGCGAATCAAGGTTCATGGAAGGAGCACGCCTCGCCGGATAGAGTGTGTGGATTAAAGTAGGCCAAAGTTCGTGTCGTGAACTCCTGACTTGGGCCACGCTCAGTGCGACGCGGATTAGAACCAACCACGCCGAGACGATTGGTCGTTGCTTTGGTCCGCTCGCGTGCGTTGCGCCAACGCGGGTGTATGTGGGGTAAGATTTGGAAAGTCGTCATGGCGTTTGGTAACAAAAAAAAAAAAAAAGAAGGGGCCATAGCACCTCCGGTGTTCTGAAGCAGCCCCCACTCTCGACACGCCGCAGTGGGCCCGGTCCCGCATCCAGGCTCTCCCGTCGAGTTAATTTGGGAAGCCGAGGCAAGCCTTCCGCCGCCATCGCGAGCTCGATGTTCTCAAAGTGCCGTTTGTGTTGTTCTCGACTTTCTCCGCATGATGCTGGCTGCCACAGAGCGGGCTTTGTATCACGGGGCCTCCTAGCAACTATAAGCTCGTATATATACGAATAGTTTTCGCATCAGTGCCCGTATCTCCCTGCATTCGTCCCGCGCCTGGCTACAGTCGGCCTTCGTCGGCACGCCTCGCCGCCGTCTTCCCCTCCCAGGTTCGCTCTTCATACTCGACCCCGGGCTAGAACTCCAACATCCGACGAAGATTGTGCTCGACTCTCGCGTCAACTCTAGACCTCACCAGTTTCCATCCCGCCTTCCTTGGACTCGCCGCGACCGGCAGTGAAAACCCTGCCTGCCTGCGCCCAGTCACGACGTCGCGGTTCCGCCGTTTGTCGCTGGCGGTGGGCCGAAACGACTCGACACCACCTGAGCTGAAATTGTCCTGCCGTGGCCTCTTTCCATCGCGGTCAACAGCATCGGACTTCATTCCCACGATTGTGCTGCGCGGCCACATCCGCGCAGACGCCGGCAACCATGACCTCCGCCCCTGCCCCGGGCTCTGGCTCTCGACCTCCTCTCCACTCGCGCAACGGCAGCAGCGGCGCCAACACCCACGCGCCTGTGAACCCGAGCGGCTTGCGCCAGAGCTACACCCGGCCCCAATCCAGCAGCAGCAGCGGGAGCGGCGCCGCGCACAACCCGACCACCGGCGGCGATGGCGACGACAAGGCGGCCGAGCCCGCCTCGGCGAGGCGCGCGAACGCCGGGCCCAGCGAGCAGAGGCCGGTGGGCAAGCGCGGGCCGACTGAGACCACAGGTCTTCTGCGTGGAGAGCAGGTACACGAGGGCCCCTGCAACCACGGCACCTTCTCTCCGCGTCCCTCAAGCCCGACAGCAAGCATCCTGAGCTCTGTGCCGTCCATCCTCCACTCCGAGTCTGGTGGGCTTCTCCAGGACGGGAGCGCTGAGTCGGCGGCGGGCGCTGCCGATGACCCCAACTGGAAGAAGATTTGGGCAAAGCGCATCAGGAGCAGGAAGATGGCTAACTCGAGGGCCCTCGCCAAGCAGCACGGAATCAAGGACTCGACTTTGATGTATGATTGAACTCCCCAGTTCTTGCCGTGGCTTCGGCCGTACAGTTGCGCGTTGATTGGACGAGACGCTACCCCGAGGAACGTGATACTGACATTTAGCTCTCGCCAACCGCCAGGTACCTGTCGTATTACATCCCTAGCGTCACCTGGATGAGCCAGTACAAGCGCTCCTATCTAAAAGGCGATTTCGTCGCCGCCCTGACCATCGCGGGCATGTACCTGCCCATGGCGCTCTCGCTCGCCGACAACCTCGCCCATGTCCCGCCGATCAATGGGCTGTACGGCTTCGTCTTCAGTCCGCTCGTGTACGCGCTCTTGGGCAGCTGTCCCCAGATGGTGGTCGGGCCCGAGGCCGCCGGGTCCCTCCTGATCGGCAGCATTGTCAAGTCTAGCATAGACCACAACGGGCCGGGCTCTGGTGATGCCGATGCCGACGCCATCATGCATGCCAAGATTTGCGGCATCGCCACCGGCCTGGCCGCTGCCACCGTCCTCATCGCCGGTCTGGCCCGTCTTGGTTTCCTGGACAGTGTCCTGTCCCGTCCGTTCCTCCGCGGATTCATCTCTGCCATCGGCGTAGTCATCGCCATAGACCAGCTCATTCCCGAACTGGGCCTCAACCGGCTCGCCGCACGCACGCCCGGCGTGGGCCACGGCAGCCCCATGGACAAGATCAGGTTCATGGTGAACAACCTGGACAAGGCGCACAAGCTGACTTGTATCGTGGCTGGGGTCAGCTTTACCGTGATCATGGTGGCAAGGTACGCGAAAAACTGGCAGGCAATCAACGTCTCTCGTCGGACTCAACGGCGCAACCCTGGAGCGAAGGGTGAGTCCCGTGCTGACAATACCGTTAACTCTAGGGAAGTGAAGCGTCGTCTCCAGCCGAGGTACCCTGGCGTCGCCTATATCCCGGATCGGCTCATCGTGGTCGTCATCTCCGCCTGGATGGCGTACTACTTCGATTGGCAAAGCCAGGGCGTGCACATCCTGGGCGAGGTCAAGGGAGCTACGGGCCTCTTTGCCTTCCGCTGGCCGTTCAAGCCCTCGTACTTCACTCACATCCGCGAGGCCATGAGCACGTCGTTCCTCATCGCCCTCCTCGGCTTCTTCGAGTCTTCAGTCGCCGCCAAGAGTCTAGGAGGCCAGGATCTCTTCCCGAGCATCCAGCTGAGTCCCAACAGGGAGCTCATCGCGCTAGGTGCCGCGAATCTCGTCGGGTCCTGCTTCATGAGCCTGCCGGCGTTTGGCGGATACGGGAGGAGCAAGGTTAACCAGTCGACCGGAGGAAAGACGCCAATGAGCTCGCTCTTCCTCAGCCTGATTTCGCTCATGGTAATCATGTTCGGCCTGCAGTGTTTCTATTATCTTCCTGTAAGTCTTGCCCCGCGCTCCCGGGCTTGAGCTCAGACATCCTCCTCCCGTCTCGTAGTCCCTGCTGCTGACAACGTCTTCAGAAACCCGTTCTCTCCTCCCTCATCAGCGTTGTCGCTTGGTCGCTCATAGAGGAGGCGCCCCACGACATTCTCTTCTTTCTCCGCATCCGGGCCTGGCAGGAGCTGGGTCTTATGCTCGTCATCGTCCTGGCCACGGTGTTCTTCTCCCTCAACATGGGCATCGCCATCGGGATCGGACTGTCGTTGCTCCTTGTCATCCGCCACTCGACCCGTCCTCGCATCCAGATTCTCGGGCGGATCCCCGGCACGAACCGGTTCGAGAACGCGGAGGAGCACCCGGAGAGGCTTGAGTTCTTCGACAACTGCCTCATCGTCAAGATTCCCGAGCCCCTGACCTTTGCCAACACGGGCGAGCTGAAGACGCGACTGCGCCGCCTGGAGCTGTACGGCACCAACAAGGCCCACCCGGCTCTTCCGCGGCTGCGGCGCGAGGACTCGAACCAAAACGTCATATTCGACATGCACGGCGTCACAAGCCTGGACGGTTCGGGGACCCAGGTGCTCGAGGAGATCGTCAAGGGATACAGCGACAGGGGCGTGCGCGTCTTCTTCAGCCGCGGCCCCTGGAGACGGCAAGACCACGAGGTCTGGCGTCTCATGGTTTCGTCTGGCATCGTCGAGCTCGTCGGCGGAGAAGACCACTTTGTGGACGACGTGCACGAGGCTCTGCGCATGACCGAGTCACCCGACGTCTCGGAGGCCAGCGTCGCTGGGCCTGCCGCGTGAAGGGTTGCTATAGAGCGAGAAACGGAAACTCGACTGTCAGAGGAGTCGTGCGGGATCGAGAGACTTGAAGGCGTATCTCTCATATTTGAAGCGGTGCATAGAAGGAATACCCTAGCGGCATGTCGTGACAAATATCGTGTGCTTTATTGCCATTTGCATGCAATTTTCTTTGTTTAGACGAGGATTTTCACTATAGAACTGTTAGCGCTAGGAAAAGAGAGAGCGGGAGAAAAGTTTTGGTGTTTGTCAATCTCGTCCCGTCACGTCTCCAACCTCTCTTTCAGCACAACCGCCCAGACGTCCATCGTCCCACCTTCTTGACACCCCCGGCCGCGTCCGCCGCAGCGACGGTCGCGTCCTGAGCGGAGCGCAGCACCGCCTCGACCCGCTCGTTCTGAACGCCAGCGGCCTCAACCTCCGCCAGGAATCCCCCGCCCACCACGGTGCCGGTCTCCCAGCTGCCATCCAGCAGGCCCTCGTCGGGCACCAGCACCCTCTCGCCGGCGGCGTCCCACCCGGCCGCGACGGCCACCTCCCTGATGCGGCCGGGGCTCAGGGGCGTCTGGATGTTCTCGGTGCTGCCGCGGTGCGCCTCGAGCGAGCCCCGCGCCAGGGCCGCTAGCACGTGCGCCCAGGCCGCTGGCCGCGTCGCCTGCAGCGCGTACTCGGCCAGCCAGACAGCGCGAGCGCGGCCCCGCAGCATCGCCAGGATCTGGCCCAGCGTGTTGGGGGACCGGAAGTACCAGCTGCTGTGCGCCAGGACGGCGATGTCCCACGACGCCGACTGTGAGGTGGTTGCTGCAGCCACGGCAACAGCTGGTCCAGGGACGTGTTGTTGTGCCAGGTTATGCGCGGCCCGACCTCGGACGCCGAGATGACGGCCTGCGCGTCCGCAGCGTAATGGGCGCGCCGTACGTTGGCGGGGCCAGGTCGATGGCCGTCACGGACCCGTGGGGGCCCGCGGCGGAGGCGAGCACGGTGGTGCAGTTACCCTGGCCGCAGCCTATTTCGAGGAAGCGGGTGCCGGCGGTAGCTGTGGGGTGCGGCGACAAGGGTGGTGGTGCCGCGACGGAGGCAAAGGCGTTGATGAGGTTTATACGGTGCCGAGCCTGGGCCACTTCTATCGACGGGTCAGGGGCAGGGGCGAGTAGGCGGCGATTTGGGGCGCGTGGGAGATTGGAGTTTCATCTGCCATTTTTAACTGGACTTTTTTTTTTTCTCTCGACGATTACTATGGCTTCACTATGATCCTAGCTTGGCAATTGAGATTGAAGTTATCGTCGAGGAAGACGAGGCGTTTCCCTCTCTCCGCATCTCAGCATTCCATCTCCCCGCGTCAGCTCACCATGGAGCTGAGGAGAAGCCGAGAGCGGCAGGCGCGTGAGTCAGAAAGCTGACTGCCCGTTCGCGACAACATCAACTCCCAATCCGGAAGATCAACAGGCTGTCGATGTTACACGCACTTCAGCCTCGACCGCAATTAGCGAGGCGAGGCTAACTATGGCCGGCAGTTGAGACCTCGCCGAAATGCTAAACATGATCCGGGAGCCGCATCTGGAGACATTTCTAGAACATGACAAGGCTGGCCTGACAGGGAGTAGGAATTCCATGTCACCGGCACCGTCGGCCCAGGGAGAGCCAAGCTTGGATCGTCTTGTTTTTAGCAGTGGCATCTTGACATCAAACAAACCCCACCGGCACTAGAGCACAAAAATGAGGCTGGAGGGAAGATCGAGTCAATGCGTCCATCCTAGGACCGATTTGGAAGCCCGGATGCGACAGAAATCGGCCGGCATTTGGAAGTCTTGCTTCCGGGGGAATTTCCCCAAAGCTAGAAGCCAAGGAACTGCTGCGACCTTCCCCCTTCGGCGCGCACTCGGCATTGGCGCCGACAAAAAAAGGCCCGCGTCTACGGATCTCGACCGGACTTGTTTTCCCAACTCGGCAGCTTGTGCGGGGAAATATCGAGCCTCCAAGAGTTAAGAGGCCTCAGGGCCGCGTCAAGAACTGACACGTGCCCAAGCCTTGCCGGGTCTCCGCTGCGTGGCTGGGGACCCGGGAACCAATGCCTGCCATTGAATCCCTGTTGCGGTTCCATCTAAGGGGATCCTATTTTTGGTGGCCGCGTCGCTTTGCTGTGGGAGGGCGGGTTGATGTCCGCAATTGGACAGAGAAAATGGGCCCGGAATCAATGGGGATCAATTCTGGTGCCAGATCCGCCCCGCGGCGTCAGGATGCATCCCGGCGAGCTTCAGGGAATCGATGATGCCTGCCGCTCGGCGGCCGCCCAAGTCAAATAAGGGCCCTGTTTCCCAGCACCCAGGCGGCCAGGCCTCGTCCCTCCTCCTCACCTCTTTTCTTCTCCTCATACCTCCTTCCCTCCCCTAATTTCCGGCGTCCTAAGACCGGAACTAGAACCGACAACATGGCTCGCTCCTCGCTCCTCTCCCTGGGCGTGAGCCTGCTGCTGGCCGCCACCCCGATCGCGGCGCAGACCCCAACGACAACACCGTCGTCCACAATGTCGAGCTCGACATCGTCGCAATCAACAAGTGCTACCTGGACGCCGTCGACGGGCTCCACATTCACCACCTCGTCCACGGCGACGAGCGGACCGGCCCCGACCGCCCTTCCCACCAACTGCGTGAGCGGCCTGCAGCTCTTCGTCGCTCGCGGCTCCAACGAGCAGCCGGGCCTGGGCAGGCTGGGCAGCGTGGCGGCCGACATCACCCAGAAGATCAAGGACAGCAGGGCCACGGCAGTCGACTATCCGGCCACCTTCGCCGAGTACAACCTGAGCGTGGGGAACGGAACCTCAAAGCTCAGGTCCATGGTCGAAGATTATGCCAAGAAGTGTCCCAACAGCAAGATGGCGCTGCTGGGCTACTCACAGGTATGGAGTTTCCTCCCTGCAGCTTGGCGCAACGCACCTGATGTGGTTGAAATACGGACCCCTTGTGACTCAATTGCTGACTTCGTCGTTCTTTGTTGGTTTCTAGGGCGCACAAGCTGTTGGCGATCTGGTTTGCGGCACCTCCAGCGAGGGGTTCCCTTCGACGCCCACGCTCGACGCTCGCTACAAGAAGAACAGTGAGTGCTTCTTCATTGTCTATACCCAAATCCTTGGCGCGTTCACTGACATTTCCACCCGCCAGTCGTCGCAATCGTCCTCTACGGTGACCCCACCAGGGCCTCGGGCCAGTCCTGGAACGCAGGCACGGCCACCAACCAGACCAGCTTCTTCCCGCGCAAGAACAACGCCGCGTGCTCGCCCTACTCGGCCAGCATGCGGTCCTGGTGCGACACCGGCGACAGGTACTGTGCCATGGGCAACGATTCCAACGTCCACGGCTCCTACTTTGCCAAGTACGGGAGCGAGACGGCGAAGTGGGTGGTCGAGAGGTTCGAAAAGGCTCCAGCTACCACTGCCTCCTCGCCTCCCAGCAGTGGCGCGTCGTCGCCGACCAGGTCATCCAGCAGTGGCGGCTCGTCCGCATGCCTCGCCCTAGCTCTAGGCCTGGCTTATCTGCTGTCGATCTAGGTTTGAGACGCAAAAGGTAAAACAAGAAACCGAAAAAGAAAAAAAGCATAAAAAAAACAGTGACGGTGACAATACTTGAATACCCCTTGGAGGGCTAGTTTGTTTAGATACAGTTGAGGATTAGCATTTGGGTTGGCATCGTATACGTCATAGCATAGCAGCGGAGTTTTTCCTTTGTTAACCACGACCACCGGTTTCATCCGTCAAAAGACAACCCCTTGGCCGCGATTGCCGTCGAGTGCGTCGCGCCAGGCGCGCCTATGTTTTGAAAAACGCAGGCGGTCGGGGCCACCTTTCCCTCCCTCTCTCACCGCATGATGTCGCTCATGACAGCAGATACCACCAGAGGCTCTCGATTGGACCGGACATCCTCCAACTGATTGGCACCTCCTCATCTTCTAAGCACATGCATAATGCTTACGTCGATCCCATTTCGGTCATGCTCAATTTGAATGGAAAACTACTTTTCCAAAGGTATTGACTGGCCAAGCGGAGGTGTCCGAGTTACACTCAAGCAAGCATCATGTCAACGGCTGCACAATTAGGCATATTTATCAAGGGTGGGACCATGTAATATATGCATGCGTGGTGTGATAAAAACTTGGCCGGTGGCTGGGTGGCTGGCCAGGCGAGACATGACCAAAGTGCAAATATCTAAATGCCGAACATGCAGGAATCTCTCTTTGAAACTTCCTCGTTCAGCCAGTTGAAGGCTGACAACTACACACGTGTGGTCCCCACAGCGCCGCAAAGGCCTTCCCCACTTTGACAATCCGTTGAGCGGCGGGTATGTCGACCAACGTGGAACCTCTGGTCGTCTTGGAAAAGTCGTGCACGTAAAAAAGTCGGTACGGAAGTTGCATTTGTTCAGCCGTCTGACGCCCGAAAAGGTGCATGCTTTAAAGCTATCGGATCGGGGCCTTATTGGTACCTTCAACCACATGCCGGCTGGGACTTTTATCCATGCGGTTATCGGAACCTAATAATTATTCCATAACTGTGTGCAGCCGCTCTTTCTTGCGTTGGGCTAATTCTGGTAAACACCGGGTAACTTTCCAAATTTATCAAAGAGTAGCAGACGGGAAACATGCAGGTCTATGTTGCCTGTCTACAAGATCCATGAGCGGAGCAATGGCGCACTGGTCGGCGAAAACCCAGATTCGAGCATGGCCGACAAAGACGGGCTCGAAGGATGCCTTCAGACGAGGCTGGAGTTGCGTCGCTGCCAAAGGTCCAAGCTGCCCACACTGCCGCGTCACACCTCCGCGCCAGAGTTGCCGAGATGCAGGCTCGTATGTTAGGAGGGCCGCGTTCACTTCCATCATCGCAGCCGCACGCCGCGGCGTCGAATCGGCGCTTCGACGACCGGGCACGGGCACCCGGCTTGCACTCGTATTGGACGCACTAGCCGTTGCCGCCACGCCAGAAACGGAGGTACGTTGGGGCCGTAGCCTCATTTGTACTTTGCCCGGACACTTCTCCTTCCCACGCACTAAGTTCACGCACCGATACGGCGTTGGGCATTAACAAAAGTGAGGCGGTCGGCAGGATATGGCGTTAGGCATTTGCAAAAATGAAGCTGTCGGTAAGATACAGCGTTGGGCATTTGTAAAAGTGAGGCGGTCGGCAGGATAAATGCCAGCCATAGCTTATGTGCCACGACATACACCTCGCATTTGGTCATCGACGAGTGGCTTTCCACTCTGCCAATAAAAGGATTTATACGACAGTTTTGTTGCAATGCAGGAGCACATTAGAATTGGAACCAAGTCGGGCGAGCTGTGGAGCTATACAGGAGCATGAAATGGCAGCCTGATGAAACACGAATTACCGCCCTAACCGCACAGAAGGGACGTTTATAAAAACGCGTATAATACGACAAGATACCCGACTAAACATTTTTTCTCTTTCCTCTCCATCCTTCAACAATACAGGATTTTCGAACCTTTCATCCCTTCTTTCCAATAACAACTTCCTCTGCTTTTTCACCACTCCAGCAACCATCATGCCTATCCCACACGGTACCGTTGACATCGCCACCAACCCCACCCAGGGAGGTTCCGGCGGTACCCCCTTCTCCGTCTCCGACAAGCTCGTCGCGGTCCAAGCGGTCACAGTCTGGGTCGACGATGGAAGCGGCAACTACAGCGACAGAAAGCTCATCAAAGCCATCGAGACAGAATGGACCGACGGCATGACGCGATCCGAGGGCAACTAGTCGGGCGTCTCGCACTCGTTCAAGTTCGACGACGGCGAGACGGTGACGTCGCTTTCTCTGTGGACCGGAGACAAAGTCGACAGGATCCAGATGAAGACGAGTGGAGGCCGCACCTTCGACCACGGCGGAAAGGACGACTCCGGTGGAAAGGGTGGGAAGGAACATCCGCAGGAGATTGGCGACGGGGTTCTCCTTGGCTTCAAGGGAACTTATGATTCGAATGAGCTGATTTCCCTTGGGTCTATCTTCAAGGAGGACTCGGATTAGTGGCCGTTAGCTAGAGTCGTCAGTTGCTGGTGTTGAGAAGAAGAGTCTGGGCTGAGGGTCGCGCGGTGGGAGATACGGGCCCGCCTGGATGTCGAGTACCTGAACTTCTCAACTTTGCCCCCAAGACACAGACCTCATTACATTTCCAGGAGGCCGACATCCCTAGCTTCAAAGCAGGTAGTGCGAGTATATATTGCTCCTCGATCCCTCACCGGAGGGGCCGCTTTTGGGGTATACCTCAATTGGCCTATCTATTCCTGGTGTCGAAATCCCATTGCGCCACACAGGCTAAAAGCGAAGCCCCGCTTATCAACCGGTGGCTGACAATTGGGTCAAATATCCTTTGCGACACCTGGACCTCCTCAAGTCCCTGAGGCCAACAAATCTGGAGTTAGGACTGGTTTCCACCTTCTCCCCCCCCCTTTTTTTTTTTTTTTAGGCATTGCGGCCTCCAACTGCTTCTCCAGGCTCTCAATTCTCTTCAGTGCCCCCGTCAGTGACAGGACTTGCTTATCCATGACCTTTTCAACTTTATTTCCTAATAGGGAATAGGTATTACGGTCGCTTTGCAGCCTAATAGCTGTACGCGGCCAGCGTAGGCCGTGTCCACCATGTTGGACAGGCAAGGCTGCTCATTCCCCTTGCGCTGAACACGAAGGCGTTTCCTCCCACGCAGACGGGCGATTTCCCGCTTTCCTCTGTGCCGGACATCGGAATGGTAAACGAGGTTAACAACTCAACTGTTGTATCTGTCAGGCCCTGGGATTCGTGTGTGACCACGGTAATGTACTCTATGCTTGGAGGTTGCGATTCTTCCCGAGTTGCCAGAGCTGCAGGGTCGTGTGATGCTGCCATTTCTGAGCTGTGAGTCAACCAAGCGCCGCGCACCGCCGATGTGACCCTGTTGAAAGAAATGGCCGATTTTTTCGGCTTCCGCTGCTCTAAGAAATCGCGCTTCCGGACATCGCTAGAATTTGACAGTGGAGTGCAGCAATTGGCAGCGGCGACCCCACACAGATTGACCCGGTCGCTCTCTGGGTGGACAAAGGCCGCGGGCCAGAGGAACTGTTCCGGTCGGAAATCACCTCGGAGATGGGTCAAGACAGTCTGGAAGTCTCCGTAGTGAGTGGAGGTTGGGTACTCGTTACCTACCCCGCACCCCGCCCCAGAAGACGACGAACAAGAAGAGGACATTCCGTACGAGGCGCCAGGGGTTCTGCCCTAGGGAGGAATCGCGGCGCTGAGCACGTCCCGGGACCAAGAGCCCGCATTTCGTGACGGGTGGCACGCGGCGGGAAGGACCGTACCCTCTTTGGAGGAGTAGGGAGGTTTTACAGTTGCCCCGAGGCTCAACTTTCCTCCCCCTCCTTCCTCATACCGCCCTCCCTTACTTATGCTCTGCCTGTATCGCGGGCACGTCTGTAACCTTCTTAGGAGGGCAGGTGACTGGACGCTGGGGGGCGTTGTGCTGGGAGTTAGTATGGTGCAGGAAGTAATGGGTCGTTGCTGGGACTCTCCGGAACTGGGAGTACCCTGGGAAAGGAAGGCCACGGGCCGGGAGGAGTGGGGAAAGGAAGGAAAAGAGGGGAACGGGAGGGACACATCACGGAATCATAGGAACACGACACGGCATGGTTGAACCTGGCTGAAAGGTTAGTATTTGGGCTGGCCAGCTAGAGCACTACACTACTTAGACGGAAAATGTATTTCTTCTACGCACCACGCCGCTGCCAGAAATAGACTAGCGAGCTTGGAGGTTAGTCGAGGTATTGACACCCACCGCCACCACTTACGCTCATCCATTCGGATGTAGCCTGGGCATCGATGCTGTACGGTTGTCGTCCGTGCTTGTGCTTGCACATGGAACAAGCCACCCACGACCGCAACTCGCATCGATACCGCCGCCCTCGTTGCCGTTGCTTTGGTTCGTGTCAAAGCACTTGAGAAAAAGAGCTTTGAGAATTGCTACGGCCCGAGAGACCCAGCAAGGGTGTCCATGGTAGGCCTCGCCACGCGAGACTAAGTCCGTGTGTGCTGCCGCTTCTGCCGCTGTTTGTTTCATGGGGACATGCCACCGGCCCAAACGTCCAAGAAGCCGCTGACCCGGTCGCCATCCTCGCCGGCCATCTGGCCTCGACACCAACCCCTCGCGACAGACTCCGTCGGCGCACCCTCGCTCTAACATGCCGCGACCGCGTTCGCGACCGTGTCCGATACCCACGGACTTTTGCGATCTCAGCTTGGGCGCGCGTTTTGTGGGTTGTCCTATTCACGTAGTATTTCGCTGACCGTGCAACCTGGCCGCCTCGGGATCACCTTCCGTGTCAACTTTAGCCACCCGCGGCTGTCATAACGAATACGTGAAGCCGATCACCCTCCTTTCGTTGGCCAGGCCCTTGAGCGCTCGAACAAGCGCAGGCTGTTCGGGCGCCCAGCCGACACGGGGCGACCTGCAAAGGAGCTTGGTTCGCCTACTCGCGACGACGATCGATGCCACGTGGCGTTTGCGTGGGCTAGGGCAGGCGACAGCCGTCGATTTCCAATTATAATTAAGAATTGATACTGGTTTAAACGCTAATAATGACTTGGGCCCTCGCCGACACCCTGTAATTGGACGAGTCGGTCGGAAAATGAGGTTGTGTCGTATATATATGTCGCCAGCATGTTTGTATTTGCGGGTGTGCGTTGAGCGAACTGGAACAAGCTACTCAGGCTGTGGGGAATTCTGGTTAGACGAATCTATCGTAGATGTGGGCGGAAATTGTTCAATTGGGCAGGAGAATTCGCTGGGAAGAAAGGGGTACCTTGCAGATCCGGGCTTGCTTTCCCCAGGTTCGGAGCTGCCTGTGGAGCCTTGCTGCGCGAGGGTGCTTGGTGTTGAGGACATGACTGGAGTGGCGTGGAGGCAAGGCTACGGTGGTGGCTTCGCTGCGGGCGGTTTGTTATCACTTGGTGCTTTGTGATGCATTGCGACAAAGCCATCCGGCGCAAACATCACTTGCCTGAGGATACAAAGGAATTAATAACGATTGTGATCACTGGAATTTTGGTCAGCACGACAGGCAGTATTTCCGTGTCAGTCCAAAAAATCGCGAACCGGCAACACGCATCAAAAGTTTCGTGACGGATCGCGGGATCGAAGTTTTACGGAGTGACATGATGGAATACTCCAGCTTCAGACGAACGAACTCCCCTCCCCTGTCGTTGCCCCGAGCTCCGTCACCCCGCGCCGATGTTGAACGCTGGCAGATCGGGTATCGATCCCTGAAACGGCCCTCGCCTATTTCCCCCGGCTTCCACAAAGATAGTCTGGTGGCTTGCCCATGGGTTTCAGGAGAGCGACTTTATATACTCGCAGCGACGAGTCGTCGACATTCGCTGTCTGTCGAGACAGACGGTCGCGAGAAGATGGGAACGCCCACAAGCGGCAATAAGATCTGCCTTGCCGCTTGATGGGAAATCCCATGAACAGGGGTTCCTGTCACGAACCGAGGGGCTGTGTCGCAGCGACGGGGTGCTCGCAGCTGTGGCTGGCCAATGGGCACGCGCCGTTGTTTCTTCGGGGTTCCCGGCCGATGCAGTTAGGGCTGAGAGGACTCCTGGTCTAAGGATCGCGACCCCTGTCGGCTGCCTGATGGACAGGTGGGAGGCCTGGCGCTACCTCTCACGGACGAGACGTGACGTGCGGCTCTGTGGTGCTGGGTGCGCCGCGCGACAGGATGCCTCTTTCTGCCCCTGCGCCTGTCACGTAACCAAAAAGTACGAAGCTTCCCCGCTCCAGCTTCCGTGTCCAACAAACGTCAAACCTGGTGAGCGCATACACCCAACCCAGATTCCTCTCGTTCGTTCACCACTTTTCCTTTCTGTATTTTCTTTCCTTTTTTCCTTTGTTTGACAGGCAGCATTGGTGCACACCAAGACGCCAGTGCCCACATCGCTCCCTGGTTCCAGCCAGTCGCACGCCACCGCGCACCCGCCTTTCGCTCGCGGCTTGCGTTGCGCCAGCTGGTTGACTCAGATCCGGCATAAACAAGGCCGAGAATAAAGCCGGCCGCCTCTATCCGGCCCAGAGGGTATACTTGAGTAATAATCTGGCGTGGCTGAGGGCAAAACCGCCAATGTCATCAGCCGAGTTCGCCGTCAGCGCTGGCGCTGGCACCGAGGCGTGGGCGACTTCCAAGAGCAGCGCGCACATGTCGCCGATATCCGAGGTGCAGGACACCACCATCAAGAGAAGGGCCGCGGCCGCCGACGACCGGGAGAGGAGCGCTTCCCGCTCCGTCTCACCGCCCTTCCTGCCCTCCCTGTCGTGGAGGCGCCACCGCCTGTCCGCCTCGGACTCGAGCAGCATCTCGTCGCGCCTGTCGCTGGCGACCGGCTCCATAACAAGCATCAGCCCCCCGCCCTCGTCGAGCCTGAGCCCGACGTACACCGACTCTTCCTACGACCAGCATGCCTTCGTGCATGCGAACCCCTGGGCCACTTCCAAGGGGCTCGGCCGCGGCTCGTCGACGTCGTCCCTCGCCAGCCCCATCACGCTCAACTCTGTCGGGGACGACCATATAGTCCCCAGCCCGGGCCTGATCGAGTCCGACGGCGCCATGGCATTATGTCCCAGCTCGCGCCCGGCACTTCGCTCTGCCTACGTCCCCGTCGAGGCTTGCGGCCCGCCCCCGCAGCTTTCTTCCCGCGAGCCTCTCGTCTTCGCCTACCGCCTGAAACGCAGGAATAGGGAATCATGGGACTCGGCCCTTGGCTCGGACATGAATGGGAGACGCACCCGTGGCAGCTCCTTGGCCGGCCCGGACTTCCAGCCCTTCCCGGCGGCCCTCACATCCAACAACAACAGCATGCCGCCGCCACCGCCGCCACGTGAGGCCAATCGGATGTCCATCTCGTCTATTACAGAGAGCGTCATCCACATCGAGCCCCGCTCCTCGGCTCCTCGACCTCTAGAAAGAGCCGAAGAGGGCCATGAGCCGCAGGCGTACTCCTCCCAGGAGCAGTGCGACGAGACATCGTCTGACACGACCCTGCCGGCAGAGGATGCTGCCGGCCGGATTCTTAACTACACTCTCGACGTCGCCTTCGGCCTCGGCGCCTACAACGTGGAGGCCTCGTCGGTGTGCCGGTCCGTGGTGCACAACTTCATCAGCGACCTGGGCTGGGCTGTCGAGCAGGCGCAGCAGCAGGAAGAAGACGTGGTCGACGACCTGCGGCAAGACCCAGAATCGCCCTCCGACGCGGGCGCCCGCGGTGGCCAGCCGCAACAACAGCCAGCACGCAACAGCTCGGGCGCGTCCAACAACGCGCAGCGGGCGAGCAAGAGGCGCAGCGGCGGCGGCGGCGGGAGGGGAAAGAGGAAGTCGCAGGAGCTGAGCGACGACGAGCAAGACGGGGAGGACAGCAACGACGAGGGCGACGCCAAGCAGTCGGAGCCGGGGCCATCTAAGAGGGTCAAGCCCAACCCTGCCGTGCGCATGAGCTGCCCGTACCGCATCAGGAACCCGCTCCGGTTCAACGTGCGCGATCACCGGCTCTGTGCGCTGACCGTATTCACGGATACCGCCGAGCTGAGGTATGCTCTTCTTGACTGATTTGATCCTGTCGATTTTGTGGACATCCGTCAGCTGACAGCAGGTCAAAAACCGCCAGACGTCATATCCAGGACTGCCACAAGAGGCCTGCCAACTCTCCGCACCGTTGCCTTCGGTGTAAAGTTCAGTTCGACTCGATGGAAAGCCTCCACGAGCACGTCATGTCCTGGGATACCGCCCCTTGTCCCAAGAACCCCTCTGCGGACGCGGGCGGCGTGCACAACCCCGAGGACGGCATCGACAACGCCATCGCCAACCAGCTCCGATGCAAAAAGGGACGGGTGTCGGACTCGATCGAGGTCCAGTGGCAGAAGATCTGGAGTCTGCTTTTCCCCGATATCGAGGTGCAACCATATGGTAAGCAGCTCGCTATCCCTTCTTCTTTTCGACTCGAACGAGACGCTTAGGCTAACGGCGACATCCAGACTACTGCGCGGTGATGGAGCACCACGAGCTCAAGGAAAAATACCTGAGCAGCATGTGGTCGCTCAACAAGTCCCTCTCCGTCATCGGCCTGGGCGAGCGCGGGCTCGAGACGCTCGACCGGATCCTGACCAACCACTTTATCGGCCTGTTCGAGCAGTGCAACGAGGAAGGCCGGAGCAAGGACTACCGCAACAGGCAGCCAAAGTCGGCGGCGGCCCAGGTCCAGCAGCAGATGGCCACGGCGGCGTCGCCCGACAGCATCCAGCTGCGCAAGCAGTCGTCCCTCCGCAAACGCCTCGCCGCCGCCCAGCGCGACTCGGGCTTCGTCGAGGACGACCAGAGCATCGTGGGCGGCCTGCAAGAGGCGGGCGTCGTCGGCGGCGGGGCGTCACCGTCGGAAGAGGGCGGCGGCGGCGGTGGCTGCGGCGGCAAGCTCACGCCCTTCATGTCTGACAACGGGTCGTCGTCGTCCCCCGGCGACTCTTTCCGCAAGCTGCAACAGCAGCAGCAGCAGCAGCAGCAGAAGTTTACCCTGCCGTCGCTGCACCATGAGCACATCCCCGCCGCCGGATTCCCACCCGACGGCCCCTTTGGCGCCGCCCCGATCGCGGGTCTGGACGCCTCGCTCTTGGCGCAGTCGGACGATGCGGCCTGGGTCATGGACGACTCGTTTGTTGCCGACTACGAGCACTCCATCAACACAATGGCAACCGCCGAGTACCGACACGCCCAGCAGATCGGACACGGGGGCTTTGGCTTCCCCGTGCATCTGGGCGCCAACGCGGTGCCCGTCGACTTCGCGGGCAGCCGTGAGCTGCCAGACGCCCTGCAGGACAGCACCAGCGCATGGGTGTACAGCCAACAGCTATGACACCAAGGGTTGGGCGTTTAAAAAGTAGTTTATGAAGTCTTTTGTGTGTAGGAATAATCTGGGTGGCGGAACGTACGAAGGATTGCATGTATGATGGTGCCATGCCGTTGGATCGGCGGTATTGTGTTGTTCGTTCGTTAGGATTTATTTGCACCATCTTGTTTAATCAGTCGCTTTGGGACATTCGACCCTCGACCAGTAATTTTAGCATGAACTAGCCGCAGGATAATGTGTATGTGAATCATGTCATTTCGTTACGAGCCGCTCGCGATACGTGACTGTTCAGGGGCAGATCCTCCAGGTGCCTCGGTTGCAACTTCAAACGGCAATACAAATACCTGTTCCTTCCAAAAGTCGTAAATATGGTGCGTTGCAGGCGAAATTACGTCGCAAACACGTCATACCCTGCTACCGTTTTCAGCGACCGCCCCTTCCTCCTGTCCGTCGTGGGGACGGGTGATGGGATTGTCGACAACGACCTGGCCAACATGCAAGCGCTTCCTGGGAACCCACAGGAGCTGCACGATGCCAAAAAGGGCGACACCGACAACGCTAAACCACGCAACACCGGAGCCGGAAACGCTGTACACGATCCCGACGATGGGAGGGGCAATGGTCCGGGCGAAACAGGCACCTGACATGGCCAGGCCGTTGATCTTGCCGAGATCCGCCATCGAGGGAGCAGCCTCCTTGAGGAGGATGAGGGTGACAGGGAAGATGATGATCCCGCAGAAGGACTGTAGGGTGAGCGAGAGGTATACCGCGGCCGAAAAGGCGGGCTCGAAGAAGAGTGACAAAAATGGAGGAATCAGGTAGCCGAGGGGATACAGAAGCACCATCCACACGAGCGAGTGCCAGACGCCGACGTGCTCGACAAAAAAGGGAAAGATGACCGCTTGGATGAACAGACCCAAAAAGCCGTTGACGGCCAGATAGGTTCCGACGTCGTGCACGGTGTAGCCCAGGCCGCCCTTGAGGTCGAGCTGGCCTCGCGGCAAACGGCGCGAGTCGAGGAGATGCGTGGGCAGCAGCGACTGTGCGCCCATCTGGTGGTAGGAGAAGATCAGGAGCAGCAGACAGAGCATGAGGACGGTGAAGTTGAACGCGCCCTCCTTCTGCTTGGGGAGCTCCGTCACCGCCTCTGCAGATTCGACGGGGCCGTCCGAGACCGGCTTGATCGAGTGAACCGTGCCGAAAGAGTTGCGCGTCAGGTCGGCGTTGTGCTCATCGACCGGCAGCGGCAGGCTGGACTCGACAAACAGGGGTGTGGACTCGAGCGAGGTGCGGGTCTGGCCGCCTTGCCGGAGCGGAGTTGTCTCATCGGCGTCGGCCCCGTCCACGGCCGAGTCCCGGTTGGGAACTGCGACGTCTTCATCCCACTCCCGGGTCTCGTCAAGGAAGAAGATGCCGAGAATGACGGCAGACACCACGCAGACAACGGCGACAAGGTTGGGCAGCAGGTACGGGTAGCGACCCCACAGTCCGTCCTTAGAAAAGTAGCCGGGGTAAAACTTGGCGGGCTGGGCGAGGAAGCCGCCCATGGCGGACCCGACGATGGTGCCAAGCGACCAGACGAAGGGCTGGACGGCGTAGGCAATGGGCTCGTGCTCGGGGCGCTTGACCATCTCGGCGACCATGGTCTGCATGACGGAGACGTTGCCGTTGAGGGCGCCGCCGAGGAGGCGTGCGGCAAACGCAACCCAGTACGATTGCGAGAGGCCAAAGATGAGGCTCGAGAGGGCAACGCCGACTAGACCGGACAGCACGACCGGTTTGCGGCCGATCCGGTCCGAGAGGGCGCCCCAACCCATCGAAGTGAAGGCCTCGGCGACGGCATAGGCCGAGACGAGGAGGCCGGCATAGAAAGAAGCATCCTCGGGCGCCACACCGAGGTCCTTAACCATGACAAAAGTGTACGCCAAGATGGACGTGAAGGCGATGGGCTCCGAGAAGCGACATACCGCTGGCGGGCCGAAAGGGCATTGCCTGTTAGCTGACTGATTTTTTTTTTTTTTTTTTTCCCACCTTGTGGTGCGGTTGCGTTCGTGATTTTGACCAAGCCGTGGTTGCGTGTGGGACATACCAAGAATGAAAAGCTGCTGTGTGGGGAACGCGTTCGGATCTTTCTCCTTTCTCCGAGGCATGATGGACTTCCTGGGATTGAGTGACAACTTTGGGGCTCTGAGCAGAGGAAGAGCCAGACTAAAAAGGAGAAAGGGAGAGAGAATGGGCGGCTGGAGGTGAATACCTAGACGGGAGGGACAATGAAAAATAAGAAGAGCAACCCCGGCAGCCGCGCCAGGCGCAACGCAACCCAGGATTAGACTCGCCGCTTTCTCACCGGCTGCGGGTCCGTATCTTGGGGGCGTGGTTGTTCGAATCTTGCAGTCGCAGCGGAGGCTGGGAGCGAATCGGGGCAAAAGGACTGGGACACATGCCGTGTGGAGGAGGGGTGGAGGGGCCCAGGGGTTTCGCGGTACTATCGGCCCGCCAGCCGCGGCTGCCAACCACTGGAATCGCAAACCGGGAAGGTGGGCTTGAGGAAACTGCCAGCGAATGCGGTCGCCCGCAGGGCCAAGGTGGTGTGTACATATGCCGCACCCGCGCGGGGCCGGGAAGCCTGAGACGATCCTCATCGGTGCCGACACTCAATGCTCTGGCCGGCGTTGTTGTGGCTCCAGAAATCGCAGCCCATGAATGGACGTTCGTACTTCTGGATCGGCCGGCGTTGACGGCCAGTGGAGTTGGCGCTTCTCCGCCGTTGGTCCCCGAGGTTGTCCCGAACATGACCCGAGAACCATTGGAGAAGGAACCGGGCTGCAGAGGCGGTCAGCATGTTCCCTGGGATCTGCTGGCAGGCCCGCCATTCATGAAACGGAGCGAACGACTCCGTAACCGGCGCATCGATTCAATCAAAGATATGTGGTCACACGCACGCCGATATCTTGGTGTCCAATTGAAAGAAGGCAGGATCGAATGGTCAATGCGCGCTGACAGCGACTGCCAAATTGCACGTCGAATCTTGGGACTCCGTTGCAGGAGTTGCCTGTTCTGGCCCCTCCGCCAGCCAGGGGTGGGGCAGCTCGGTTGAAGCGGGGCTGAGGCTCGCGACTGCCACTTTCAACCACGACGTCAGCGGAAGTCACGGCGGGGGCGCTTCAGAACATTTGACAAAGGAGCCGCGCACGTCTTCCACCTGGAAAGAGCGCGGCCATTCAGTTTGAAAGTTCAACGGAGACGATGGAGCTGGCATCCACATGGCCACCAACACCGATTCGCCCTGGTTCTTGGGGACGGGATGGATTCTTCAACTCGCCTGCAGCCCCTACCGACTGAGCGACAGTATTGCATACTTACCTAGGCACAAATACCCTAAATACATACCTTCTTCCAACTACATTCGAACCCGGCGCTCGTCCTAAAACTCCGGTCGACGCGGTGTGCTGCCGCCATTCAGAACCATATTCTATGTTTCCTCAAACATGGCCGCTATCCTCGATGAATTGATCAGCCAGTCGGAGCCTTATCGGCACTTCAGCAACCGGCCCAAAGCGGACTCAGATCCAGCCGGATGTCTCCGCTCTACATCTCCTGGGGGCGGGCCTGACAACGAGGTGTGTTCTGCTCGAGCCTTCGGTTTACATTTTCGTACCCAGGTGACGCTGTTGCTTTTGGAGACTAAATCTACCCGTTATTCCAAGCTACCGGACGAGCGTCAACCGCCCCCCGATAGACTGCCGCCTCCCGCATCACAGCATGGGCTCCCAGCAGCACAAGGAGCATTGGACTGGCAGATGGGATTTGAGGCATCGATAGCTCAATGGGCAGCCGGTGTCGAGGCGCGCTCCCTTGGTCCTACCTGCGCTAAACCTGCGACGGACCTCGAGGACTGGACGATACATGAAGGACCCGAACAGTTCGGCCACCGCGCACACCAGGCTGCGCAAGACCGGCACCCGTGGTACCGTCACCAGGGCTCCGGGTTCCATGTACCAGACATGGCCCAGCACTCCCCGCAAACGGCATAGTGGCCGACACCATCAGAGACCCATCAAGCTTCGCCAACCAAACGGGGACCATGGTCCCGGATCCATCCGTGTACACCACAGCCCCTTCACCTACAATGGCCACGGCCTGTTGGCCAGCATTTACCACAGCATGCCTATCAACAAACGCCGGAGCCAGCTCAGTGTCACGAATGGCTGCCAGCCTACCGCCAGGCGCCGGAACCGGCCAACCATCATGTGTTCAGTCCGCATCACAACCCCATCCCAGAGCCAATCTTCCAGCCCGTGACCACACCTTTCTACGATCATCCACCGCAGCAGGTTCACCAACCATCACGGCATCTGCCCTCCTACAACTGGCCACAGTGGGAGAATCGAAACCCGGATCTGCGAGTCTGTCAAGCACCGCAAACGATTTACGAGCAAGCGCCGTCAGCAGGCGGGAATGCCCTTACCTATCAACCACCACAGACGGTCTACGAGCAAGCGCCGTCCAACGGCGAGCCTGCCAAGCTGGAACTTTCAGCTCAAGCGCGTGCGGACCTAGACGCTACGCCAACGACCCAGGACTCCCGGCCACCAGCCAGCTCAAACGTCGAGGTTTTGGTGTCGAATTTGCGGACTGCAATATCGGAACCCGCGCACGCACGCTCCGTGGTGCGAGTTTCACTCACTCCGCCCTGCCCCGGAGGCCGCTCCAATTTAGCGACTATTGTAGATCAGACAATTAGCCCAGCAAAACAAAAAGGATCGAAGCCGAAAGGGAGCTCGGGGACACTCCCGAGTCCGCCGCCCCCGACTACTAGAAAGTCCCTTCAGGCAACCGGTCCCGCCCCGCCTCTTGTAGTTCGAAGTTCACCCTCCTCGACAGGCGTCTATGGATCCCACGACGAACCCAAGTCGCAACCGCAGGGTTGTCCTCCCCCAAGAGTCGGCGATGCTACCCCTCTAACGCAGTTCTCAGCGCCCCCAAGCAAGCAACCCTGCGACGTGAGTAAGCGCAGTTCGAAAGGCATTTTGAAACAGCCCGACAACTTCCATGCAACCCCTTCGAGGCGAGCCCGCCCCGCCGAAAGTGGTCCTGACCAGATACTCTACTGTCCGGAGGGACATGAGGCGTCTTGGCCAATTTCCCCGACCAATGCGCCTAGCTTATGCTCTCCTCCGCTGCTGGTAAGCCAGGGCAGGCCCACCCGCGCCCGCACGCCCGGTAACACGCCCCAAGTGAAATCCAGCGGCTCTGCCGGAGCTCCGGAAAACGTTGCGACAAGGACACAGCCGAGTACGGAACAAACAAGCATTGTGTCTAGCGTTGACTCGACCGTCCCTGTGGCCTTGGAAATATCGATTCCGAAGCCCAAGCCTACTGTCCAGGAAATCATACATGGTATAGGTGACTGGGTGCGGAGAATGCGGCCTGCCCAAGTCAGAAACGAAAGCGTCCCCAGGGCTCCACTCCATATCGCTTCAGGGTGGCGTTCAACCCCGCGGCTCTCCTCAGCTCGCAAACTGTCCAAGACTTACACGACGCTGAGATCTTATGTAACACTGAGAGTCTTCGAGGGGCTGGACTTGATGCGTCAGTTTATCCTCGACGAAGTCGAGATTCTCCAGCGGATACAAGCGGCGCGGCTTTCTATAGTTCTCCAACTGGAAGCGGAAGAGGACAGCCGGCAGACCTCTCTTTGGTATGCAGAACTCTCGAACCGAGAGGAAGAGGTGATGCAGCAAAACTGGGAGAGTTTCTGGCTCAACGTGGAGCGCCAACAGGAGGCAGAGGAGCGCAAGCGGGCCAAAAACAAGAAACGGCTGGAGGAGGAAGAGCAACGAAAGGTTGCGGAGAGGAAAAGAATCAGAGGGCTGGCGGTGGAAAGGGTTCTCGTGGAGGCAAAACGGAGAATACGGGAGGCACAACAGCTTCGAGCGGAAGAAGTGAAGCTCGAGGAGGTTGGGGAGGAAGAGAGAGGACAGGACGAGGAGCAGGGAAGCCAACACGACTCGAGCCCCGATGGCAGGAGTACACCCAGCTCTGCAACCGCCACTGACGTGGGGCCTCTGGTTGCCACCGACGAAGAAGTCCTGGAGGCCCAGATCGAGGTCCGGAGCCGGAATTCGCTCGCCAGCCGATTCGAGATCAAGGCCTACCTACACAGTCTGGGCTTGAAAGTGTCTGAAAAGCGGCTGAAAAGGCTGACGTACTCGGCGGAAGTGGCTGCGAAGACGGAGAAGATACTACGGGAACACATCGCGCGCCAGAATGCCGATCTGAAGGCCGAATACCGCGAGATGTCTGACATGCTGATCGTGCAGGCTAACCAGACGACATGGTTCAAGATAAAGATCCTGCGGGAGCACCTAGTCGCACAGGCACGAGAGAGGGATGCTGCGGAGCAAAGCGGCGACAAGGCGAGAGTGCAAGAGTTCGAGGCGTTGATGGCAGCGGTCAAGGACGAGATCAAGTTCATCGAGCTGGCCGAGTCTGGGCGTGCTCCGCCGGGGGCCGCGTCAATAATCAGCCTGATACCAGTGACTGAGCAGGGGCAGAAGGAGGTTCGCTGGGCGCTCCGGATACAGGATCAGCCGGAGCTGGAGGGCCTCCTCTCCATAATGGCTGGAGAAGCGGGAGAGGTGTCATGAAATCGATGGTCAGGCAATTACAAGTTTGAGCTAATATAATTGTTCATTACAGCGAGCCTCTGTCAAGCAGTCATAGAAGTTCAAACATCGAGTCCTTTCATGGCCATGACGGCAAGAGCGTACGCCGCCGCCTAAACGAGTTTGTTGGACATCGGTTAGCTCCTGGGCAGAGATGAGATTGGACATGGAAAAAAAGGGAGACAGTACCTTCGTGTGGGAAGTTAAGGTCGCGAATTCGATGTTAGTGGCATTGTCGCACGCCGAGTGGTAGCACCGGTCCTCGCTGACCCCAGAATGGGTACCGCCGACGGGTTTACCGAGGATTCTCCAGAAGGCCTTGTAGTCGGTCCTTTCGCTCAGCTCGGCCGGCGTGACGGTCAGTCCCTGGCCCTGGAAGCCCTGGGTGAGCAGCTTCTGGATGGTGCCGGAGCCGGCGGGGCCGGGCTTGGAGAAGGCGGTGCCGTCGCCGTCGAAGACGCCCGAGAAGCCCTTGCCCACCATGTCGAAGTTGACATAGGCCAGGACTTGGGCAGCCTCGGACGCCGACAGCTGCGAGACGTAATGCTCGCTGCCCCAGAGCCCGCGCTCCTCGGCAGCCCACCATGCGAAACGGACCTTGTAGCGCGGGCCGGCCAGCTGGACGAGGGCCGTGACGAGCTCGAGGAGCAGGCTGGATCCGGAGGCGTTGTCGTTGATGCCGGCTCCGTCAATGACGCTGTCGAGGTGGGCTCCGAACTGGGTGGGAGGGAGAGATGGGCCAGCAGGTCAGCTCCGACGTCCAGCCGTGGAGGAAGAGCAACAAATAGGACACTCACAACGATGGTCTTGCTCGCGTCTCCGGCAACGGTCTCGGCAATAGTGTTCTGGGTGGGCCTGCGGTCTATGACGTTGCCGGTCTTGAGGCCGACGGTCAGGCGCTCGCCGGCCTGCAGGCGGGCGCGCAGGGCCCTCCCGTCGGCCTGGTTCAGGAAGCCGGTGGGGATGTCGCCGGGCCGGGCCGCCCTGCTGAACCCGCCCGCGGCGCTGGTGCTGCGCTGGTCGCTGAAGATGATGACGGCGGCGGCACCAGCGGCGGCAGCCGGCAGCATGCGACCCTCGAGGTAGCCGGCGCCCAGGCCGCCGGGGCAGTTGCCGCGCTCGACCAACACGACCTTGCCGCGCACGTCGAGCCCGGCGTAGCCCTGGGCGCCGCACGCCGCCGCGCCCGCAGGGCCGTCGACCAGCTGCGCCGTCAGGCCGCCCTCGGGCGTCGCCGGGCTGTACCACACGCCATAGGCCTTCGCCGCGGCGCCGTTGATGGTGATCTCGCCGATCCAGTCGCTGGAGTACTGGGCGGTGAAGTTTTGCGTCTGCACGCGCACGCCCTCGAGTCGCGACAGGCGGTCCACCACGTAGCGGACCGAGGCGTCGAAGCCCGGCCGGCCAAAGGCGCGGTTGCCGCCGTTGGCCGTGGCGATCTGCTGGAAGCTGTTGATGCTGGCCTTGAGCCTGTGGTGGGGTTTTGTTGTCCGTGTCAGCCACACCCCCGCATCCTCCAACCCTTCACTTCAGGGGCTCTTCTTACCCAGACTCGGTGATCAAGGACTGCAGCGTCGCCGGCTCAATGGCTGGCCTCGACGATTGCCGCTTGCTGGGGGCGGCGTGCGCCCCGTCGAGAGACGCGAGGCAGCCCGACAGGGCCAGGAGGGCTTGGGAGAACTTCATGCTGGCGGATATTGCAGGAGGCCTGGGGCGAGCAGTCTGTCTCTACCCAGCCAGGCTCCCTCCCATGCCCGGCGAGGAGATTTCCCGCGCCTTTATAAGCAGCTTGTTGACGCCGGCTGTCCGGCTATGGCGATGGCGTGACGTTTTGGCGCGAGGTTCCATCCATTGACGCCGGCATGTTGCAACAATTACGATACGGGCTTGGCCCCCGCTCAAATTTGCAATGCCCCTATTGCGAGTCCCACCCGCCGCTGCGGCATTAGGAAAGTGAGCAAGATCCATGGCGACCGACCCCGGACCACAGCTGCCCGATCCGGAAGGTGACTATATAATAGGGACCGGCCCATCCAGGAGCGGCCGTCGTCGCTTGCATATATAACAAAAAAAAATGAGTGGCTATAACATGTTGTGTTGTATCGGGCGACAACACGCTCGCTGTTTGTCCTCTACAGACAGACAGCAACAGCCACCAACAATTCTGCAGAGCCGGTCTTGGTCTCTGTGCCGCTCGCTGACGAGACAATGAAGTCCAGCCTCTTCCTGTCCCTCCTGGGCGCCGCCGCCCCGCTGTTCGCCGCGCCCACGACGTCGTCCCCGCTGGTTCGCCGCGCCTCGGACCCGGAGCAGGCCGTGCCCAACCGCTTCATCGTGGTGCTCAAGCCCGACACGCCGGCTGCCGAAGTCGCGGCCCATCACGCGCACGTGCGCCGCATGGTGCTGGCCAAGCGCGACGGCAGCGGCGGCGGCAGCGGCATCGACCGCGTCTTCCGCATCGGGTCCGAGTTCAGCGCCTACGTCGGCGGCTTCGACGACGCCACGGCCGAGGAGATTGCGCGCCTGCCCGGCGTCGCCAGCGTCGAGCAGGACTTTGTCATCAGGCTCGAGCCGACGTCCCCCGACGCAGCCGCTCCGGCCGTCGTCGGGGCGCGCGCGGCGGCCCGGACGACGCAAAAGGACGCGCCGTGGCACCTCGGCGACGTGTCGCACCGCGACCGCGGCGCCAAGGACTACGTCTTCGACGAGGCGGCGGGCAACGGCTCGTCCGTGTACGTGGTGGACTCGGGCATCCGTGCCAGCCACGCCGAGTTCGGTGGCCGCGTGCGCTTCGGCATCAACGGCCTGACCGGCTCCACCACCGCGCCGGCCACCCGCGACGGCGACGGGCACGGCACCCATTGCGCCGGCCTCGCTGCGGGCGCCAACTACGGCGTGGCCAAGAAGGTTGACGTCGTTGACGTCAAGGCCTTTGGCGACAGTGGCACGGTGAGGCTGCCGTACCCTCTCGCCCTTGAAGAAATCCCGGTCGAGGGTTTGTTTGCTAACGCTGGTTGGATGTGCATAGGCAACCGCGTCGTCGGTGATAACGGGCTTCAACTGGGCCGTGAACGATGTCATCTCGCGCAGCATGCAGAGGAAGGCCGTGATCAGCTTGTCTCTGGGTGAGTGAGGCCTTTTCGGCATTCTTGCGAGCCTAGCGTTTGAGGGCAGCCGCGCTGATCGCCCACGTCGCGGCTTATAACTATAGGATCCTCGGCCCCCCGTGACGGCCCTGACGCCTTTGAGACGGCGATAATTGCAGCGTACAACCAGGGAGTGACGTCCGTTTGCGCTGCCGGGAACGAGGATGTGAGTTTTTTTTTTTGTTCCCGCTGTTCACCTATCGCAGGGCAGGACTGACCGAAACCACATGCAGTCCCCCGCCGCCAAATGGAGCCCGGCGAGGCTATCGCAGTGCATCACGGTCGGCATGACCAACGCGGCCCGCAACCGTGCCGCGCCCTACCCGCGCATCTTTGGCAGCAACTACGGCCCCGAGGTCGACATCTTCGCGCCGGGCGACGAGGTCGTGGCAGCGGGCAAGGCGTCCGACACGGCCGTCATCACCAAGAGCGGCACGAGCATGGCGACCCCGATCGTGGCCGGCGTCATTTCGTACCTGCGCTCCGTGGAGAGCGGCCTCGACACGCCCGAGCAGGTGCGCGCCCGCCTTGTGGAGCTGTCCCTCAAGGGTGTGCTCGGGGACGTCAAGGACTCGCCGAACCGGCTGGTCAACAATAACAGCGGACTGTAGGGCCATGGCTCCTGGTGGTCGATTGGATAATAGCATGTCATTTTAGCACGGTATTTAATGCAGGTACTTGCTGCTTTTTATCCTGGTTACACCGCCGTGCCAAGTAAATTGCTTCTATACGCTACCCAGCCTGGATATTTAGTCAGCGCTATGTTCTCCAAGCTGGACCGAACTGCTGTCTTGTGCCGACGCCGATCACACATTTACAGTAGGCAGCAATTCACCTCCTGCTATGCAACATGGGCGACGTCGGGCTTCTTCTTCTCGATCGAGTCGGTAACAGATCTCGCTTCGTCGGCTGCGGCCTCCTCAACCACAGGACGGCCGCGGATCTGGTTCCACACAGTGACGTGCATCGGCTTCGAGAAGAGCGCGTCCATGCCTTCCAGCATGATGCCTGCGGGGAAGGAAAGAACAAAACTCATTAGCAAGGACCACGGTACGGTAAGCAGAGTATCCCATATATCCCAACATACCTCTTGTCTCAGGCACAAAGAAAAAGGCCCAGACGCCCATTGCCACAACAAAACCGCCGAACATGAAGTACGTGCCGTAGCCCAGATCCGTAATCATGTACGGGGTGGCGCGCGCGACCACGAACGACCCGAACCACGTCGTGGCCGTGGTCAGGGCGACGCAGAGCATGCGGATGTCGAGCGGGAAGATCTCGGCCGCGTACGTCCACGTGATGCCCTGCCAGGTGGCGCAGATGATGAAGGCGTTGAGGTAGATGGCCACCATGGCCAGGTAGCCCCAGCCGTCGCGCTGGATGTCGCCCGACCCGGCCCGGGCGAGCGGGTCGGCCCTCATGACGTAGCCGCCGACGTAGAACAGCGGGATGCAGCCGAGGGCGGAGCCCCAGATCAGGCCCTTGCGGCGGCCCACGCCCTCGACGACGAACAGGGTGAAGGTGACCATGCCCAGCATCTTGGCGACGCCGTATATGCCCGTGCTGAACAGCTTGGTGGCGGTCCCCGTGATGCCCAGCGTCTCGAAGATGCGGGGGCTGTAGTAGGTCATGATGTTGACGCCCGTGAAGGACTGCAGGAACATCAGGGCCGCGCCGATGGCGACGCGGTTGCGGGTGCCGCGCGCGAGCAGCTTGCGGAACTGGTCCTTCCTGCTCAGGTGCGTCGTGCTCCGCTCCTCGACCTGCGCGCGGATCTCGGCCATCTCGTTGCGGACGTACTCGTGGTCGGCAGGCAGGTGGCGCAGGTACGCCAGCACGCGCTCGGCCTCGTCGAACCGGTCGCCCCTGGCCAGCCAGCGGGGCGACTCGGGGCAGAAGAGGATGCCCGCGGCCAGCACGGCGACGGGTAGCAGCTGCAGGGCCAGCGGCACGACCCACTGCGCCTGGTTGGTCACGGGGATGGTGCGGTCGGTCGCGTAGTTGATCCAGAAGCCCAGCATCGAGCCGCTCTGGCTCGCGACCTCGAAGATGCCCACCAGCCGGCCCCGGACGCTGGGCGGCGACGCCTCGGCGATGTACACCGGCACCACGAGCGAGGCCGACCCGATGCCCAGCCCGCCCACGGCGCGCCCCGCGATGATGAGCGCCGTGCTGCCGCGCGCGCCCGCCATCATGGACCCGCCCGCCATGAACACCAGCGCCGCCATCAGGATGGCCTTGCGGCGCCCGACGGCCTCGGCGATGGGGAAGGTCAACAAGGCGCCGAAGAAGCAGCCGACGTGGAAGGTGGACACGATGTCGGCCTGCGTGGCGTCGCGGACGTGCGGGAGGGCCGCCGCGAGGCCGAAATCTCGCTTGAACGAGTCCAGGGCCATGGTGCCGCCGATGACGGCCGTGTCGTATCCCACTGCGGTCGTGTTAGCGATTGTGTAGCTGTACCTACCTCGGATACCTGGGTTGGAAAGCATTAATGAGATCCACGATCAGACTTACTAGCCAGGGCAGCACAAGAGGCGACCAGAGCAACCCAGTGGATGGTCCAGTTGCGGACTTCCGGGGGATCGGTGGTCCCCTTGGCGTGGAGAAAGCCCATGGTGGAAGGACGGGGCTGGATTGGGAAATACGACACTCCTGCGGTGGCTGGCAGTCGACACAAGGACTGCAGGCCTGCGCCGGGAGTGAAGAGGATGGCATCCCTCCTGCTCCCTCCAGCCCGAATATATATAATCTACCACTTCCAAGGCCACGCTGCCCAACGCGAGGAGCAACTCTGGGCAAGCATCATCCCCCCGCCCGGGGTAACGTGAGGACTGATAGACATTGGCCTGACCCCGCGCCAAGGTCAGCGTACAGCGTCGACCCCGGGGTCATCTGGCGGGGAAATGGGGATGACAGGTTGGGGTGTTTTGTGGGGGTGGCGACGGTGGTCTGCCGGCACGTTGTGGGATGCAAGTCCGGGCAGAGGGAAAAAAAATATCCCCAGCCGTTATTTTCTCTGTTATCGGCGAGCGATGCAGGCAAGCCAAGGCGCCGGGGATGCCCCGAGGAATGAAGAGGCACGAAGCAAATGCTAAGCCGCCTTGGGGGAGCTTCGCATGACCGGGCTTGGCGCGATGCCAAGTCGACAAGCACAGAGTAAATGCAACGTCTCCGCCTGGGTACAGTATTCACAGAGGGAAAAGCAATCGGCCTGGCCGCTGTGCACATTTCCTGCTCGGTATTCGGTTTGCCGACACATCTGCAGGCTTCGACGTGGCGCCCAGCGATCTTTGCTCTTTTCGTGGTTGGGCCATACAATGGTATGTGTGTCTGTCATCACGCAGAGGTCGCCATGACGGCGTTTCCACCTCAGAGCTCTTGCACATATAAATGCGGTTGGCCGGCATATCGATGTCGGGCCAAAGCGAATATACCATCGTGCCGTCCTCTCGAATACGGCTACACGCAAACGGAGTAACGGACTCGATTTACGCGTCGACAAGCCCTAGACACCAGCAATAATTATGCGGAGCCTTTTCTACCACAAAGAGCTCCCTTCACAAACAAAGATGCTTATCTACCTTTACTTGACCAGATGCCGCACCCATTGCTATCGACGGTCACTGGCGTGGAGATAAATCCACCTGATGGGCATCGGTCCGTGTTCTCGGAACCAAACCTCCTCTTCACCCTACTCCATGTTAGTCGTTTTGATATGTGAGAGCCGAATCAACCGTACGCTGCCATGCTCGGGTAGACATTTCGACTGCGCCGGAAGATTGATGAGTGGGTTCTGGTTGCCGGGTATCAAGCAGGCGTCGTCTGCTCGAGGAGCTTGGAGAAATCGACAATGACCACAATCCCTTTGTCTCTTTTATCCAACCCAATTCCTTACTGGCCCCCACTTGCCGTATTGATTCAGCTCGCATATGTCCGAGACAGCAATACTCACCTCCGGCAAAACATTGATGGTGAGAACTTGAGCGTGCTGTGTCACTCGCGCCTAGATGCATATAAAGCTGAAGCCAGCTGCAGCCTGCAGACCGAGGAATTCCAACCCACGTTCATGTGCAGTTTCGTACGCCAGTTGCCCATCTAGTAGTCGCTTTGTCCTGCAGGCTTTCGTCACACCCGAAGGCAGATAGAGACGCCACCATGGACGGCCGCGGCCTGAACGAGTTCACCCAGCGACTCGGCCTAGGCTTCACAGTCCCAATCACATCGTTTGTGGCGCCGGCTGGGACACATTTCGCTGCAGGCCAGCGTGTCAAGGTGCTGCCGCCGGGAAATCTGAACCCGGGATCGTACATGGCCGGAACGGTAAAGGGCGTCGCGCGTCGCGATAGCGGCCAGGCTAGCACCTTCTACTACGTCACAATCTCTTCGGTTGTGTCCCCCTCTGGCGCAAAGCCTTACCGAGACGTGCAGCCAAGACTGTGCGCCGAGAGTGAGCTCCAGGCCGACTGATGTAAGCTCGGCGTATCCGCCAGGTGGATGATGTAGGGGGAGGCGGGGCGGTGTTAGCGGCAGCTGGGCGGATCGGGTTGGCCCAATTAAAATAAATTGTTTGGATGCAATTGACCGTTCTCGTGCTGTTGAGAACGGCTTCACGCTCCCCGCCACAGATCCGACGGGCGCCTGCACGTGGCCCAGACTATTTTGCGCCAAGCCTCTTTGTTCGTCGTGGGCAGGCTGCGAGCCCTCGAACGGAGGGTGCATGTGGTCATTGGGCGTCCTCACCAGCTGCGAGGCTCTCCCTGATCGGGCAAGCTGTCGGTGCCTGGGAGGCAACTGGGTGGGGCGTGGGCTTTTTTTCAGCTCTGATCCGTCACAGTCGTGGCCGACGTGCCCGTCCAACTACGGCGTTCAGACACAGCTAGACTGCCGCCAACAACCGCCGCACCAATAAAACAGGCAGCTTGGCGGCGCTACACAAGCCGCAAACGCAGCTAGGGATCAGCCTAGCGCAAGGCCGATCCTGCGACCCCTGCTAAATGGCTGACAGCTGCCGGCTTGGCCTCGTGTCCTCAGAAAATGGCGTCCAGGGCGCCGCCATACATAAAGATGATGGTTTCTCTGGTCCTTGCGGCACCCTGTAGGGACCCTCTTCCTCGTGACACTACCCGTGCCTGCTGATACCCCTCTCTTCTTCACTCTTCTTTTGCGTACTGGTCGTCTGCTGCTGTTCTTGCCGTCCCGCTCGACATAGCTACTCTTTGGAATTCTCAGCCTTTCCAACCCTAATAAAGCAGAACTTGAGACTGCACGATGGCGCAGGCCCAGAAGAGGATCATCGTTTGCTGCGATGGATCCTGGATGGACTCCCTCGGGTCGAAAGGGTATGGGCCTGGCCCACCTGCCCCTGCCGATTCCAAGAGGAGACAAGCGCTAACAAGTATCCGTATCACAGAGGCCTGCCACAGTCCAACGTCTCCCGCATCTCGCGCATCATCAAGAGGACGAGCCATGACGGCACCCACCAGCTCATGTTCTACGACCCAGGGGTTGGAACTGGTGTCCTCAAGGTGGACCAGCTGACCGGTGGCGCCTTCGGAATGGGCTTGGACGAAAACGTGCGGGAGTGCTACAACTTCATCTGCTCAAACTACGTTGACGGCGACGACATCATCCTCGTGGGATTCTCCCGCGGCGCCTTCACGGCCCGGTCCATCGCCGACATGATCGCCACCATCGGCCTCCTCACCGCGTCCGGGCTGGACTACTTCTACAAGATCTTTGAAGACTACCAGAACCTCGGCAACGCGTCCAGAAGCCCGAGCGAGTACATGTGGTCAGGCCCTGCCTACGACAGCAGGAAGTACAACGCCAAGAGCGACTGGGTCGCCGAGAGGAAGCAGGGGTACAGGGCCTACTTGAAGGAGCGGGGTATGACACGCGACAAGTTCACCGGTGCGCCGGACCGCGACATCACCGTCAAGGCGCTGGCTGTGTGGGACACGGTGGGCGCGCTAGGCATCCCGCCTGTGTCGGCGCTCGGCCTTCGCGGGTCCGCGAAGCAGTGGAAGTTCAGCGGCACCGCCATCTCCCACAAGGTCGAATACGCGTTCCAGGCCCTGGCCCTCGACGAGCCGAGAGATGCGTTCAAGCCGGCCCTCTGGGAACGCCTCCCAGACAACACCAACACCAAGCTGAAGCAGGTTGTAAGTATCTCTCTTGCTATCTGGGCATCGTGACCCATGTCCCATCCCATTCACGCAAGAAACTTATTGACACCCTGTCGTCCAGTGGTTCCCCGGAAACCATGGCGGTGTTGGCGGCGGCTGGTGGGATCAGCAGATAGCCGACATCGCCCTGGCCTGTAAGTCCATCCCTCTTCGCTGCGGTGGTAATCCACTTGACTAACTCGTCGTCTCATCTACTTCAGGGATGTGCGACCAGCTGTCTACCGTCGGCCTCGAGTTCAACTTTGACCGCATGACGCAGGTGCTGGAAGCCAGCCTGTCCTACTCGGCGGCCCACCCCTTCCCCTTTGTTCCCAACTGGATGAACGCCATCAAGCTGCCGACCAGCATGGCATCCTGGTGGGCAGGCCCTCCCAAACCCTGGGCCAGGGACCCCATCTTCGCCAGCGCCAAGCCTCTGCCCAAGCGAGACACGGCCGACTGCAACGACGAGTGCAAGACGCGCAAGCACGTCAAGCCCGACGACCCGGAGGACGTGAGGCAGGCCGCGTTCGCGCTCGCGCGCCCCTGGGCCCTGGGCCAGACGCGGTACCCGAGCCGCGTGCAGAGCGCCTTCGGCCACAGCAACCGGCACCCGGGCCTCTTCACGCGCACCGACCCGGACACCAACAAGTCGCTGAACGAGCCGCTCGTGAACACGTCGGAGCGCATCCACAGCTCCGTCCGCGTCCGCCTCGCGTGCCAGGGCCTGTCGATGGACGACGAGGGCGTGTGGCGGTGCGACGCCCTCGTCGGCGCCAACGGCGAGAAGATCCAGGGCAACAGGACGGCCCAGCCGCTCTGGCGGCTCGAGCGCGGCGACGCCCTCGACCCGCAGGAGCGGCAGCAGCTCGCGTCGTTCAGACCGCGAGAGCTGGATTTTGACGAGTGCTCGCTGGCCCCGCTCTACAACGTCGAGGAGAAGGACACCTGTTTCCGCTGGACGTATGCTAACGATGGGAACATTGCGAACCCGGGAGAGGCCAACCAGCTGCCGCAGTTCAAGGTCCTCCCGGAGGAGCCCCTGGTGGGATATTGGGAGAGGTACCTGCTCCAGATGACGACCGGAAAGCAGGATGTCTGGCGCTATGCCGAGCAGAATCCCGGCTGCTGATTTCCTAGCGAGGACGTTCGAGAGGGAAGAACGTGGACGGAAGAATTTGCTGCTGTCGATCAACGGGGTGTTAACTAATTGTCTGCCTCTGCTGCATCAATCCTGTCGCTACCGGCTTATATGTCTGCAGCTTCCAAGTGATCTATAATTCTGTCCGCGTCAAATAGGTGCCTACCTAGATAGATAGTCATAGCTTGCTCTCCATGGTTACTCCGGGGATGGAGTCGGGACATGCCGAACCCCGAGGCAGGGCTTTTCAGATGCCGACATCCTTGTCCTAGCTCTTAATACCTATCAGCCCGAGCCTTCCAAGGAGCGGGTCGCTCCGCTGATGGTCCCTGACTTGTCCAGCAGCCGCACGAGAAGTGGACGCTCGATTGCCGGCGCCAGGGAAGCCAAGAATGACCATGGGCTGATGCTGGAGCCTAGAGCTGCTCGTACAGGCGTTATAAGGGAGGCAGGGAGGCAAGCGAGGACCACTGAAATATTCACGCGGCATTTGATTCTTGTAGCTCCGTGTCTCGCCTTTCGTCGGGCCATTCTCGGGGTCCACTGCCAGTGAAGCCTTCTCGCGCATCGAATATCCCACATACCTACCGAGGCCCGGATGATTGAGGGCGTGCTATGAGGAAAACACTCCGACCTGCGGCTCCGATAATTGGGTCCGTGGCCTGATCCGAGGCTCGAGGCACGGCATCCCGCGCGGCTGGTGCTGCCGTTGCGGGGGCCGTGGGCGCGGGATTTGAAAACTTATGTCGGTTACCGACGCATGTATTGAAGCGGCTCAGCCGCCCACCCTCCCGCTCGCCCAACCTTGGCCAGCCAGCCAGATTTCGCAAAACTTGCTCTCGCCTTGTTGGGAGTACACACCATATGCGCAGGCTGTAAGCAATTGGCCTCGCCTAGAACTCGTCCCAAGAGCTTGAGACCGCGGGGGTTCTTGCGCCAAGGCGGTAAAAAGGTAAGGGGTGCGCGCCGAGATGCGTTCTCCGCACGGCCCGGGCTTTGAACTTGTCCGAGAGGCAAGACCGACGCACAACCCAAGCACTTTTCGGGACGAAGATGTGGTCATGCTCGTCAAATGCCGATGGCGAGTCGGAAAACATATTCGGGCTCGCATTAAGGCCTCGGTTTATCGACTGAGGATGGTGTCGGTTGGATGTCTCGATGGCGTCTGCTCGCATCTGCTTCCTGTACTTAAAGGAGACGAGAGACCTCAAATCAACGCCTTTATTTTCCCCCAGAATCCAGAACATTATCAGAAAACACTGCCGGTTTTGCTTGTAATATCCATACCAAGAAACTCACATTCAAGATATCCTCTGCTCGCAAAATGCCCATCACCAAGTACAAGGCCGCAGCTGTAAGCACTTAGACCCTAAGCATCCACCACCGAGACTTGGGGGCAGCGACTAATACATCAACTATCCACAGGTCACCTCCGAGCCAGGGGTAAGCCGAAGCATGATCGCCAGTCACACATGGCTGCTTTCTGACCACCGGTTTGTTTAGTGGTTCGACCGCGAAGCCGGCGTCCAAAAGACCATCAACTTCATCGCCGAGGCGGCCGAGGCGGGATGCAAGCTCGTCGCGTTCCCCGAAGTCTGTAAGTGTGGATCCAAAAAAAGAAAAAAAAAAGATGGTACACAGCCCGAGGCTGACAGCCGACACGTCGAAAGGGATCCCTGGCTACCCCTACTGGATGTGGAAGGTCACGTACCTGCAGAGCCTGCCTATGCTCAAAAAGTACCGCGAGAACTCGCTCGGGGTCGACTCGGACGAGATGCGGCGCATCCGGCGGGCGGCGCGGGACCACAAGATCTTCGTGTCGATGGGCTTCTCCGAGATCGACCACGCGACGCTGTACCTGGCGCAGGTCCTGATCGGGCCCGACGGCGAGGTGCTCAACCACCGGCGCAAGATCAAGCCGACGCACGTCGAGAAGCTCGTGTACGGCGACGGCGCCGGCGACACGTTCCAGTCGGTGGTGCAGACCGACATCGGCCGCGTCGGCCAGCTCAACTGCTGGGAGAACATGAACCCGTTCCTCAAGTCGCTCAGCATCGCCTCGGGCGAGCAGGTGCACGTGGCCGCCTGGCCCGTCTACCCGGGCGTCGAGCGCCGCGTCGAGCCGGACCCGGCCACCAACTACGCCGACACGGCCTCGGACCTGGTCACGCCCACGTACGCGCTCGAGGCCGGCGCCTGGACCCTCGCGCCCTTCCAGCGCCTGTCGGTCGAGGGCCTGGCCAAGAACACGCCCGAGGGCGTCGAGCCCGAGACGGACCCGACCCCGTACAACGGCCACGCCCGCATCTACCGCCCGGACGGCAGCCTGGTCGTCAAGCCGACGAAGGACTTTGACGGCCTGCTCTTTGTCGACATCGACCTCGACGAGACCCACCTCACAAAGGTCCTGGCCGACTTTGCCGGCCACTACATGCGCCCGGACCTGATCCGCCTGCTCGTTGACACCCGCCGCAAGGAGCTCATCACCGAGGCCGACCCGGACGGCGGCATCAAGACCTACAGCACCGCCCACCGCCTCGGCCTCGACCGCCCCCTGGACGCTCCCGCGGGCGGCAGGGCGAACGGCAAGGAGAAGACCATCAACGGCACGTCGGACGCTCTGTGAACTGTGCGACGACTGATAGAGTACCTGGTGGTTGTTTGTTGTGGTCCCCCTCCAGAGAAGGCGGGCAGTTTTGACTCGGGATTGTGTTGTAGTGTAAACAGCCTCGCTTTGTTATTGGTTAACCCCGCTCATCCATAATTTGTCATGCGCTTCTCGCGTGTCTGCATGCCGCTGCCACTTACGTGCAGATATATGCGGGCTCTTTGTCATGCCCTAACGTTAAATGCGTTGGCAAACGTTAGAAGGAAAAAAAAACTGGGAAGAAACCCGTCTCCCTCTTTTTCCCCTCGGCCGACGGCGGGTACTTTTCGGTCTCCAGACGTGCAGAGTAGAGACCGTCTCGGCCGAGCCTGCGTGATCTTTGGCCGCCGGCCTATGTTATTCGCCTTGGCCGGCGAGATATTATGCTCCAGGGCCAGCCACAATCCGCACCTGGCATCAGCATCCCGACTGGGGCTCGCCCACCCCGTCAACTGGGATGGATGGGCCACGCATCGGGGCCGAGGGCACTCACCGCCGGTGTGAATGCACCGAGGCTATATATACAAGCCCCTCCTCATCCCCGCCCCCTCGCCATCATCAGTCTGCATTCGACAGCATCTTCCCAGCCACAGCCTTACCACAAAACTCTTCCCCTCACGGCATCACCACCACCTGGAATCAGCAGCAGCCATGGCCCCAATCGTAATCCACCACATGCACGTCTCGCAGTCGGAGCGGATCCCCTGGCTCTGCGAGGAGCTGGGGGTTCCCTACGAGCTCAAGGAGTACCGGCGGGCGCCGGTCTTGGCGCCGCCCGAGATCCAGGCCCTGCACCCGTCGGGCACGGCGCCCGTGATCGAGGACGGCGACCTGAAGATGGCCGAGAGCTGCGCCATCATCGAGTACATTGCGCACCGGCACGGCGGCGGCCGCCTCTTCGTCGGCCCCGAGGACCCGGGCTACGCCGACTTTTTGTTCTGGTGGCACTGGGCCGACGGCACCCTGCTGCCGGCCATGCTGCGCGTCCTCTTCTCCGCCGGCCTCGATCCCGACCACAGCTCCGTGCTCCAGGCCAAGGACCGCCGCGCCCGCTCGCTGCGCCAGCTCGACGACCGGCTCGCCGGCAACAAGTGGCTCGCCGGCGGCGACAGGTTCACCGCCGCCGACATCATGGTCGTCTTCTCGCTCACCACGGCGCGCCGGTTCACGCCCCTCGACCTGGCCGAGTACCCCAACATCGTCCGGTACCTGGCCGACGTCGGCAAGAGGGACGCCTACAAGGCCGCCATGGCCAAGTGCGAGCCCGACCTGGAGCTGGCCCTGGACGCTGCGCCTCCCAAGTCGTTTTTCGCCTAAAGGGTTTCCGCGTACAGGAGGCGGGGTCATGGAATGATGGACGGATTGTTGACGAAACGAAGCGCGTGCTGTTTAGGGCGGGTGCCTTATTTCTTGGATCATGACTGATGGCAGGGGTTCTTGCGATAGCGGATCTATGCTGTGCTAGCCAGATTCTGCACGCCGCTCGAAAACACAAATACGAGGATAAATTGGCATTCCAGACGTCTCCCGCAACCGCCTTCTTACCCAAACATTGCAGCAGGCCGAGCGGAAATGGAGGCCAAAAGTAGATTGCCGTGCGCAGGCTCCCGATTTGCCGTTGTAATCTGGAAATGGTCTGATAATCCGCAAGACAATGTGTACAGTTATGATACAATCCAGAGATCGTAGGCAGCGGCTGGGGGTTTCTGGATTCGAATACGTTCTCGTGGCCCGGTAGAGACGCCTTGCCCTCATTTCCCTCTTTCTCCCTCCCCATCTCTTTGTTTGTTAGTCAAAACCATGTAGTTCACCAAACGCCCTCTTCGTCGGGGTTACAAACGCGTCCACGTGCCTCGAAGTGATTAGAACCGAGAACAAAGCATTCGGTATACAATGCTCAAAGTCTTTGTCTAGTTACCTGGCCTCGATTGTTCGCGCATCCGGCACATGTATTTAAGCAGAAGTCCCTCAACCGCACACCCTTGAATCGCACGTTCGCAGCACCTTTCTTCCATCATCACCCAGCCCCAAGTCAGCTAACGAATCCCAACGTCCATCATCTTCACACGCGAGCAAGACTCGAAGACGCCATGGGCGGCGATAACAAGGACAAGGATGCATCCCGCCGCAGGCAGGCCCGAGCCATTGGGATCCTGCAGTGGTTCGCGGGCCAAGAGGTCAACCCCAGACGGGTGATGGATCGCAAGCACCGCGATCGCGACACGGACTCCGAGAGGCGCGGAAGCAGCCGCCGCCGTCGTGGCTCATCGGGCAGCCCAAGCACAGTGACCGGCACAACCGCGAGCGAGTGGTCATCTACAACCGCCAAGAACCCAACCCGATCAAAGTCCCACCGCGAAAAGTCCACCAAGGCCGCCGCCATCCAGGAGGATTCCGAGGACGATTATGGCCCGCCGAGCCCACCCTCGAGCGTCAAGCAGACGAGAATCAGGAACTGGGCGGCAGGCGTAAACCCTGGCGCCCCCGCCCCTCCTTCTACGGTTGGCCGGTCCGGCGAGTCTGTTGCTGCTAACAGCCGTGGAGCATCACGCGCATCCACTTTGGTCCCGGGTGACTCTGTCGTCACTCTCTATGAGTATCCTGTCGCCACCAGCCATGGCGGCAGTCAGCCGCCCAAGACGCAGGCTGATTCACCGTCGAGACAGGGCAGTAGATGCCCAGCTGCCGCTGCTCCCGGCAGCGTCAGGCACAGCCAGGCAGCTACCGCTGCTCCCCCTAACCACTCCTCTCGCCACGCCAAGTCTCACTGCAGCGCTACACACAGCCAGGCACCCGACTCCGGCTCCGTCAAGTCGCATCCTCCTGCCGCCACCCGGCGAGGAAGCGCCAGCAGTCGGCCGTATTCCGAGAGGCAGGCTCCGTCGTCGAGCAGGAGCTCCCACCACAGCACCGCTCCTGGTGGCGGCCATCCGTCTACTGGCTCCTCTCTCCGCGGAGGCGACGGCAGCATCCGGCCGTCCAGCTGCACGAGTCGGCACTCCGAGGGGAGGGTTCCGTCGTTGGTCGTGAGATACCAGGAAACCTCCCTTCCTGCGTACTCATTCCGCGGCGGCAGCGCCAGCCACGACGATGCAGCAAGCGAGCGCAACCCCAAAAAGTAATATGTCGTACCGAGATCACAAGGCTTTTAGTCCCTTTAAGCAGCAATGGTAAGTTCGCCTGAAGTTTGCTACTAAAGCTTCGTCACAGTTACCCTACGGCTATTTGCCTTGGGAGACTCGATGAGATGGTTTCCATAAGCCCTTGTTAGTAGGTACGTTGTTGTCAGATGACTGCGAGGTAAGCAACAGTGTGGTGAATCCGCTTGAGGCTGCGACCATCACGTCCAGGTCGATTATCACGACCTTTTGAACCTTTAATACATTTACAACATCAAACAACATCACATTTATAAACCCATTCCCCTACGCAGCGCCTGTGTTAAATGCCTGTTGATCGACAACAACTTCGTAGCCCGTTTGGCCATTGCCAGATGCCGCCCCGTGGAACTAATTACCCCTTCTCTTGCAGCCCAGCAGCCTTAAAATTTCTTTTTACTGCAACGAAAAGCACCTGATATACGTTTGACGTTCAAGACCGTTGTGCAATTGCCTACTTGCTACAACCTCGCGTCGTCCCACGTCATCCTGTCCTCTAGCGTGATCCTTTGGCATCCGCAGACGCTTTGCAGCCAATGGCTACTCTCGCCTCTCGCCTTTCTACTCAGGTATTTTCTGCCGCTAGCGGGGATCGTACATCCACGGCAGTATATAAACTTGACCGTACCCCACACAAGCTCGCTCTTCCTGCCTTCTTTCCATTCTTCCTATCTTCCAATACTTCCCCACCTCCTTGAAGTCCGGACACCCCAGCATTTGCGATGGCCTCCCTTAACGCAATCCCCTCGGTATACTGGATCCAGCTGGCATGCGTGGACCCAATCCTTTCGTTCGGGACTGTACGTAAACGCTTCTAAACCAACCTGCTCACAGTTCCCCTGGGACTTGGCTGCTCTTGCTACACAGCACGTCTACTAACATTTGCAGATGCTCACGGCCATTTTCGCCCCCGATGTCCTCCTCACGACCTTCTTCCCCGAGCACCTCATGACAGCAACGCCTTTCCCGCCGCTTTATCATGCGATCCTCCACCAGCTTGGCGCGTGGTACCTGTTTCACGCAATACTGAGCGGCGTCACCCTGCGTGTCACGCGTGACAGGAAAGTGTGGAAGCTCTCGCAGGCGGCAACGCTCGTCGTGGACACGTCCATCCTCTGGGACTTTTATGTCAGCGTCGTGCACCAGGGCCGAACCGATCCGCGCACCTGGACCATGGGGGAATCGGCGGGCGTTGTCTATACGGTCTGGGTCTGGGCCGTCCGAGCGGCATTTTTGGCTGGTGTTGGGCTGCCGGGGACGAGGGATGTCGGGGATGGCGTTGCTAAGAAACGACTTTAATCGACCAGTCCGGCTATGAGAGGTGGTTTGAGTGGCATTATACGCAGAGCAGGAAACGTTGTGATGCGAATGCCCCTTGGCCAAGGTCGTGCGGTCTGGTGTATGCATTCGATAAGATGAAGAGTGATCGGGATCGTGCACACGAACAACCAGTCTATTTATTACCTATTAAATGCGTAAGGTGTTGAGCTCCTAATGCCCGGGGTTCTTAACGTGAATGGGGTAGGAGTGACACTCCCAGCTAATCACGCGTAGTACACTAGGTCTCCCGCCCAAATTCTCCGTGCCGTCATGACGGCGATATCGCGGCCAACAACAAGATTGCCTTTCTGATCCTTCCCCACCCAGAGCGAGACACGCTCGGCTCCATCGGCATGACCGACGTGGACCTCCATCCGTGTCTTGACGATGGTCTCTGCGTCGGGTCGTATCACCACAGGGTCGCGGGCCCCTAGGCAAAACGTGGGCAGGGCCGAGGGCGCGCCGCCGTTGGTGCGCTCAAACTCGGCGACCGACTCCGGCACCGTCATTGGTATGCAAGCCGCCGCCGCAACGCAAATGGCAACCGTCTTCTGAATTACGCCGTACGGCGCTCCTAGGTTGACGTGGTGGACATGGAGCGTCCGACCCCATCGTGTCGGTCCCGACACGAGGGCGACCTTGGGTGTATCCCGCAGTCTGGCCGCGGCCTCGGCGGACTCGGCTAGGCCCATCCTCACGGCGGCCTGGCGACGTATGGCCTCGATAAAGTCCGGGTACATTGTCGAGCCGGGCGGCGTGCTCCAGAGCAGCCCCGGCAGCGTCATGGTGTCGACCAGAACGCAAGGTTCGGCCACGTCCATGAGCGTGACCCACGCCTTCAACGGCGGCAAGCCCTGCCGGAACAGGGTCAGCGCCTCCATCGTCCGGCCCGAAGGGAACATCCTCCCTGTGACGCCGCCGACCAGGTCGAGGACAGCGAGCTTGTTCTCGCCGCCTGGGCCGCCGTCCGTATCGGCTGTAGCGCAGGCACCATCCTCGTCGACCTCGTCGTCGTCGGCCCACTCGACGGTTGCGAAAATAGTGCGTGACATGTTCGTGTTGAAGATCCGGATGTCGACCGCGTCCTGTCCCGGCGTGGGCTTGACCAAGTTCTCCTGGATTGCGAACGGTCCCACACCGGCTTCCAGGTCTCTGCAACTCCCACCGGAGTCAGGGGCGTCCTGGGCCTCATTGATGTGCACCAACGTGAACTCGACGTCGATGCCTGGGATGGTGGACGGGGCGACGACGGCCACGCTTGATATTCGATTTTCGACGCCATCCACCTCACCGCGATCGCACACGGGCGATCTCGCAGCAGTAAGCAGGGTTGCTGCCCAGTCGTCCTGCTTATCGGGCAGGTCCTTGCGGTGGACGAAAAGCCCTTTGGAGGAGCCGGACTTGATCAGGACGGCCGGGAGCGTGTACCGCGTTTTCCCCCGCGCGCCTTCTCGAGATTCGTTTGTCATCGTCGGTAGCCGAGGAGGGGGTGAGGTGCTAATAGTGAATAGGCTGAGCTCTGGTCGAGGCCACAGCGGACAGGAGGCAAGACGTCCGGGAAAGGTTCGTTCGCATCTGGTGGTAAGGGACAAAATTTTAACCCTTTCTTTTCTAACGTCTGCCCGTTACCGTAGCTGGCGTCAAAGGTGGCGTCCGTGGCAGCAGTGTTAAAAATCGATCATTGCAGGTTTGGCTGGAACCGTGTGGGAGCGTTGACTCCGACTTCGCCTTATCCATAATGAAGGTTGGTCGACCCAGGTAAACCCTAACGCGCCGCTTTTCGGGGGCGAGAAAGTCACGGGCGGAGGACCACAGAATTGCTGCGGTTGAGATACTACCTCTCCAGATCTGTGGTTCGCTCTGGCCCACGGTTTCTATATCAGTCACCGGCATTACCCTTGTGACTCCTATCTTCCACCGTGGGAGATCTTGGGGATCAAGGCGAGGCGGCGTGCTTACCAAATTCCACTTGGGGACGAAAACGGTGCTGCCTGAATGCGAGCCGCTGAGGGCTGAGAATGGACTCAAGTGACGGTGCGAGCTTAGAAGGCGAGCAGCGTCTCGTGCTGCTCCTTGCGCCAGTTCTGGATGGCGCTGATCGCGAGCCTCCTCTAGCGATGTACCATTTGTTTTTCGCTCCGCAGAGTTGGGTCGTAATGATATTGTGGCCGCTGCCGCCGCACTTCTTGAGGAGAGCCCTTCGATGCTTGGCGAAAGGATGGTCGTGGTTCAAATATGCTCCGAGTTCGCCAGCGTGGGCTGAAAGATTGAGCTCCAGGTGCTGGCTGGGTGATTCGCGGGAGGAAATAAATGTAGGAAGGAGGTGAATTTATCGGAGGTAAAGAGGCAGTTGCGCGACGCCACCGACGTCAGAGACGGGAGCCATTAGTTTACCGTTCGTGTTCTGCAGTTATTCCACGAGCCTAGCGGGAGGCGAGCGTTGCGGCTATTTCCAAAGCCAACGCCAGTGTGCCTGACGTATTCCCATCAAGATATGTTGATTCCAAGTTTTAAACGCAAGCCAGACGATTCTTAATTCCCCCTTTTTTCTAGAAAAAAAAATTACCCGTTTATTTTCTTTTTCGGTGTCGCCATCGTCCTCTATGCCCAAAAAATTAGCACGAACGGCAGCCCGGCGATATATCAACATACCCAACCGTCCTGGCTCCGCTGGTGCTGGAACGGTTCCTCTGCCTGGTTTGGGAGGCAATAAGGTCGGGTAGGGGCAGCCCAAATACTGCACGCATGATGCTCTATGAGACCTACAAACAAATTTACAATGCCAGTATGTATGTCTTATCGTCAAACATTTCCTTTTATTTGTTTCGGCCTTGTCCAATCCTTGCGGAGAACCAAGCGAAAACATGCTAATGCAACACGCGGGATCATGCTTTTATCTCCTTTGGACACAGTGGCCAAAGGGAAGGGGAAAAGAAAGTCGCTGCCAGAATCCTTTTTCGTCGCATGCCGACGCGCTACTCGCTCAGCTCAAACGTAGCCCTCTCCCATCCAAGGTTCCACGCCAGCCTCCGGCCAATGATCCTGGCGGCGGTGGGCAAGATCTTGTTGGTGGCCGTGTAGGGTTCCTGCACAAGCAACGTCATGGGCTTTTTCGCTGCGTCGCCGCCGTCGGAGTCGGCGTCGGCGTCGGCGGGCCGCACAAACAGCCAGGCCGAGCCGTAGAGTTTGGTCACGGTGAAGCCAACAGCGTTCATCGCGTGGACGAACTCGGCCCAAGGGATCTCGGCGGGCTTGCCGCCCGATTGGCCGACGAAGGGCTCGTAGAAGAGGGCGCTGAATACCTTGAACTCCCGCTTTCCGACCTTGATCTTCTTGGCGCTGCTGGCTTTGGCGCTGCCGCCAGCGTCGCTGTCTTCCGCGGCCTCTTCGTTCGCCTCCTCCGCCTCGCCGTTGACCTTGGCTGCGGCGCCGTTCGTCTTGGGGCTCTTGGCCTTGGCCTGTCCCTTGGCCGCTGCGGCTGCGGCTGCGGCCGCCGTGCTGGCGAAACGACGCAGCGGGCTGCCAAAGATATCTTTGAGGGAGCCCGTCATACCGCCGGCTCTCTCCAGCTCTGACTTGACTCTGCCCCAGAAACCGTCGAGCGCAATCTCGGCTCGGCGGATCTGTTCGGCGGCAGCCTCAACCGCGGCCTTGTGCTGAAGGTCAACCACCAGCGGGTAATCAAACCGGCCCTTCTCGGGTATGCCCAGCGCCACGACACGGTCGCTGACCTCATATTGCGTCAGGCGCGGGATGCCGGCGGCCGCGACGCTCCGCTGGAGGTGCTGCTCGAGCGCCTCCCTCGTGCCCTTCTCTTGCACGTCAGCGCCGAATCGCGCCGCCCACGGCTGGAAGAGTTCGACCTGCCTCAGCACGCGCGCGAAGACGGCCAGCGACGACACCTGGTTCGCCACCCAGGGGGTGATCTTGAGGCGAGATTCAGGGTGCGTGGCGATGTGGTACTCAAGCTCATCGAGCGCTCCGGGCAGACCGACAACCTGCCGCTGCTTCTCGTCCTGCACGACGCCCAGCCGGCGGATAAGAAGGCGCGTCGACTCCTCCGCAGGTGTCTCCTCGATGGCCGTGATGGCCAGAGCCTTGTCATCGGCGCCGCTCGGGGTCACGAGCTGGAAGTAAGGTCGCATGGGAGGGCTTGCGACCAGACCCATGGTGATGTTGGTGAAGGGCCCAGCCTTGAGCTGCTCGACGTGGTGGTCGAGCGTATAAAAGGCGAATGCCAAGTCGGGCGGAAGGTCGGCGTTCTCGTCGAGCTTGCCGTCGTACTGATCCAGCAGGCGCACCAGGGTAAGGACCTTGTCGTGGACGAGGTCCCACTCAGCCACGTCGAGGAGGGCGGTGCCGACGACGCGGTTGATGACTCGCGACCAGAATGTGGTCGGGCTCTTGGCCAGGACGGGGTGCGGGTTGCCATCGGCATCGACCAGCTGCTCGCGCCTGTGCGTAGCCCAGTCCTGCAGGCAGGCGGCAAAGTACGCCGGGTCCTCGCGCAGGGCGAGCAGGTGATCCCTGGCCTCCTTGAGGCGTGCCTCGACCGGGTGCTCGAGCAAGTCACGGTCGAGCTTCGGCGGGGAGCGGTACGGCTCCTCGGTGACGCGGGTGATGAGGGAGGTGTACTCGCCGCCGTGCTGCGGCGCTGCCTCGGCCGGGATCTCTCCCGAGGCGGTGATGACGGGGTACTCCAGCAGCTTGTCTTCGGGGATGTCGTGCAGGATCTTCTTGCACGCGTTGACGAGGAAGCGGTAGGTGATGTCCTGGATCTCGAGCAGCCACAGGCCCTCGCCCGGGTGGATGCCGCGCCTCTCGAACAACCACTTCTGCGACGAGTCCTCAGGCAGGTCCCTCCAGGGAACGAGCTCGCCGTACTTTTCGGGGTCTGTGCGGTCCGTGAACATCATGGTGTAGCGGTTGAGGTAGTGCGGCATCAGCGCGAGGGAGTCCATGGCAAACCGGGCACGCTCCAGGTCGGCGGCCGCGAAGGCGTGGGGCGGGTTCCTGCCACGGGCGGCGACCATGAGCAGCAGCGGGCGCTCGGTGCGGCTCAGGTCGTCAAGGTTGAGATGCGGCCAGAGGAAGGCGCAACGCCGCACCGGGTCCGAGGAGGCGAACAGATTGTCCTCGGAGCCGCCCTCACGCACGTCCCGCCAGATGTCGATGTCGGGGCGGTGCGTCTCGGGTATGGTCCACTTGGCCGCCTCGGCCTTGGCCTTGTCGTCGTCGGCAGCGGCGGCGGCGACGGCGGCGGCGTTCTCGATGTCGCGAGCAGCGGCCTGCAGCAGCTCCTTGCGCTTCTTCTTCTGCTTGATGCCGGCCCAGCGGCGCCGCAGAGTCGGCTCGTGGCGCTCGACCAGGCCCTGCAGGGTATGCCACTGCTCGAAGATGCCCTCGGCCAGGGAGGTGGTCCGGGCACGCACGTCGCTGGGCTTGATGAAGGTCGGCATGGGCATGCCGCCCTCCTGGCCGATCCTGAGCTTCTCGAAGAGAGCGCGCTCCTCCTCGGAGAAGCCCTCGGGCTCCTGCACCTCGGGCTCGCTGGCCGCCGGCTTGTCCTCGGCCATTTTGCTGATGGGGGCGGAAGGGATCAAAACAGGTGGGGTGCGGTTGCTGGTAGAACAGACGAGACAGCCAGAAGCAGGCTAAGATGTGGCCGCTGAATTGGCGTTGTTGAGCGTCTTTGTGGCGGTGTGGGTGGTCGACGGGAACAGAGACGGATTGGAAGAAGGACTCGCCTGAACAGGACAGGTCTCCAGATTTGGAAGCCAGCGAATTCCAATCGCCCGCTCAGCCCAGCTCGAGCTCCGCGTCAGCGGACTACCTGAAGCAGATTAGTGGGGACACCAGACCGGCCCGTGTCAGTGCGCCTGCCGCCACTCATTAAGGGGAGTCGCGTGCGTCCCCCGCTTGGGCGTCACTGGCTAACAGCCGAGCTACCCCATACGCGGGCAGCTTCCAATGGACCTAATCCATGCTGCCGGGTTCCTGCAGCAAACCAGAGCTCCTTGAAGCCACATCTCACAAACGGGCAAGCTTTGTCGACCCGAGTCAAGGCACTAAGAAGGCCCCATTGAATTGTCACAACCTCACGTCTCGACGGACATTGTAGCTTCCTGGCCAAGACGAAAGCACATGGAGTCGATGATAACGTGAGGCTCGCCCGTTCAGTGTCACCATGGAAGTTACCAACCCCGAAGCACAAATCGGGATGTTGCAGCCCTTTCCATTCCAGCCGCACTTGGACACTGGATTGTTCTTGTGTTTCTCAGGATGAGACCTGGCCGGCGTCTGACCGACGAGCCTTGGAGCGTCCGAGGGATGCTGAGGTGACTCGCCGAATAACCCTGATCTGTTACAGTTTCATGGAACGTATATCTGGAACGCATAATCGCACCATGGAGGACTCCCCGTTGACGAAAAAAAAAAAAAAAAAAAGCTTGCAATGTATGTCCTCTAGTCGGGCACATTACCACAACGAACAATTGAAAGAAGAAAACGGCTAAGGCACCCTTTGATAAGCAAAAAAATTAATATTGTATTATTTTACGGCTGGCAGAATAAGATGGCCAAGTTTCGTGTTTTATTTGCGTTAATGTTGCTTGGAATTTATACAGTGAAAGGTGTTCAGAATCCTTTTTTTTTTTTTTTTCATGAGGGAGGGTGGCGAGGAAGAAACGGCCATACAAGGCGACTCGACGTGGAGCAAAAGGGAAAGACCACGTCAAGCCAGCCGGAACATACACCAAAGATACCACAGGCGGCGATCGAGGTAGAAGACGCTTGATTTATATACCACAACATATATAGGGAAAAAAAATCACGCAAAAGCACCGACGATGGCCATCAGCGTCGCGCCCCCAAAAACAGCCAGGAAAGCGTGCAGCCTCCTCTTGCCATGCAGCGTCTTGTAGCTCTTCTCGCTCAAAAAGTCCTCAGCGAGCAGCTGCACGAGCCCGGCAAAGAGCAGCAGGCCGGCGCTGATAGCGTTCATGAACCCCACCATCAGCAGGCCCGTCTGGCTCATGGGGTCGTACATGTTGTGCACGACCAGGCCGATGGCCTGGCCGATGGGCGTCGTCGCGCCGTAGGCCAGCACCATCAGCCAAGGGCGGGGAGACGAGCGCGGGAAATGCAGCGCCGCGATGCGCGAGCCCAGCGCCAGGCCCTCGAAGGCTTGGTGGAACGAGATGGCGACCAGGAACACCACGAACGGCGGGCCCGTGGCCACCGAGAGCGCCATGCCGATGAACACGCTGTGGAACAGGATCCCCGCCTCCAGGAGCAGGCACTGCAGCAGCAGCCGCCGCTGCTCCTCGGGCGACGGCAGCTGCGGCAGCGACGACCCGTCGCCGCCGCGGCCGCCGTCCCCGGGCGAGGCCGGCCGCTGCGTCAGGGATCTGCGCTGGGGCGCGCTCTTGATGTGGTTCCGCTCGGCGGCTGAAGGGTCGAGCTCGTCCAGATTCAGTTCTAGGTCCAGGGACTCGGCCGAGTCCAGCGAGTCTCTGCCGCCGCCGTTGTGTCGGTTGCCGTTTTGCGTGCGAGACCCATTCCCGTTCCCGTTCCCGTTCCCGTCCGGGGTCCGCGGCAGCGGCGTCGATCCCGGCAGTGGCGACGCGCCAGCCATCAGACCCTCGGTGTCGCTGAACTCGTCGAGTGCGATGTTGGACGGTCGATGCTCGCGCCGGCCCGAGAGCCCACGAGTCGTCCCGCCCTGTAGTGCCTCCTCTTCCGCCGCGCCCTCGTCCTTATCCTCGTCCTCTTCCTCCCAGATCTCATGGCCGTGGCTGTGAGTTGCGCCGCCGTGGGTCGTGAGGTACGATTCGAGCGAGACGACTACCAACGCCGAGAACATGGCGATCAGGCCCGGAAAGGCCGTGTAGCCTTTGCTGAAGATGTATGGAAGACATGGATCGGTCAGGGATATGAACGCGGTCGGCAGGAGATGCACAAAGGCCGTCGCGATGAGAACACCTGTGCCAAAGTGCTGGCAGATAAATACGATCTTGCTCTGGCGACGGCCTTTGGAGCTGTTCGAGGAAATAAGTGGGAAGGCGCAAGCTGGTGGAGTGGCAGATGTCAGAATTTTAGCTCAGCGCACCGTCTCTGATGGGTGCCGCCGGCACGGCAGACGAGGGGACTTGGGGCCGGCATACCAAGAGTGCTCAGCGATAGAATGAGACCCAGAGCAAGGACGTGGAGGGTTGTGTCGTAGTGGCCGCGCTCCTTGCCGCCGCACTGGGGCTTCGAGTCTCCGGCATTGTCTCGTCTCGCCAGCTCCGCGGCGAGCAATTCCGTGGGTATCGAAGACCAAGCGAAGTCTATGCCGTCCATGAGCCACGAGGTCAGCAGATGACGACACAGCTGGATTTGGCCCTGCGCGAGAGATACAACGGACCCTGAGTAGCCAGGCTGGACGCATGCATCCTAGCAAGTCGTCGCTGTTGCGATTGCAAGGATGGGGGAGGAAAAGGGGGCGGCGGAGAGCGTCAGGTCTTGCGGCGGCGGATCGTGGAAACCATCGCGGAGACGGGGTCTGGCTTTCTCGATTCCGTCGAGCTGAACAAACAGAGAGCAAGGTTTTGATGATTTAAGAGGGAGCTACATATGCCCTTCGAGCGAAGAAAACTAAATAGTGCCAGAATAGCAACAAATTCCTTTGTCCAAAAACAGCCCGGCTGAAATATGAGGATCTGATACAACGAAACAGAATCATGCTCAGTCCCGCTGAGGATGGCGGCCAGGGCACGTGTCAGCACAGGCCCATTCCATTCCGAATTGTTGGCGGGTGGGTCTTTGTGACGATGCATCCGGCGAGTCGAGTCTGGGCTGGGCTGCCCGTTTGAAAGGAGCAGACACCCGACTCGCCACGAGACGAGATTCAATACTTTCACAACAAAGCACAGCAAAGTTTGCAGTTTTACGGTTCGAATTCATTCCCCCCTCGCTCCGTCTCTCCTTGGTAGCTATAACCATACGGTATACAGCATACAAACAGCAGCGTCTTGCTCTTGGTATCCTGTCCCTCGAATTTCGATCAGAACACGAAGCATGCAAACAGAGCACCCAAGCCCAACGAAGCCAACTTACGCCACCTTTCATATTCCCTTGCGATTCTTTCGGCCAATCTTGAATCCGAATCGTCTCCTTCACAATCCGGCTTGCCATATGCCCATCCTCGGGGGCGCTGCTCTCGTCTGCAAATACACAAGCTGTGTTTCCCTACTCTCTCCAGTGTCGCTGTTCGTATCACGAGATCCCTAGTTTATCTCCTTTGAGGTGGCCTTCTCGCCAGTGTTGGACCTGCTTCCGAGTGCAGGGCTCTCCGAGCCGGAGCTGAGGGCAACGCCGCCGAGGTTGAAATAGGCAGCAAAGACGCGGGACTCGAGGTCGTGCCTGCCGTAGGGCTGGGCCTTCTTTGCCTAGCGCCTGAAGTAGACACGCTTGGTCCACTTCCATGCCTCGCAGCCGAGGAAGAAGAGGAAGGCGGCGATGAAGACGACACCCCACTCCCAGGTGATCGGCGCATGCTTGAAGACGGCCGTGTTGATGATGGGGATGTACATGAGGGGGAAAAGAGTGACGAAGCCGGCGACAATGGCCCAAAAGAGGAGCTTTGTTGCGCCAAACGTCGAAGAACCACTGGGTAAAGTACTTCTTGGACTTGGGTCGCATGCGGAAAAAGGACCGACGCATGTTCAACATTTCCCAGGCAGAGCGGAGCAGTCCACAGACCGTACACGAGCATATCGAGCATCAGCTCTCAGGTGAAGATTCCGGCTTTCATCTATAATTCATCGCCTATCGTTAGCTTTTCAGCCCCTTCGCCAGTCCTTGAGACAAAACATCGCAGACTCACGCCCTAAGGCGGCCTGTCCGGGATGTCTGGCGCAGCGACTTCAAATCCGGGGCCATACCGGGGGGACCGGAGGTAATCCTGCCAAGTTACGTGTCAGTACCAGATCAGACATCAAAGGGTAGAGTACGCCTCCCCTAGGAGCTACGGAATGTGTAGTTGAAGTAAAGAGCACGCTCACATAATGATCCACATGGCCTCAACGGGGGCCAGCGGAAACACGGACAAGTTGCTGTCGTCTTTGAAGACCAGCCCGATTAGGAGAGTAGCCGCCTGTGCCACATTGCAGGCAAGCATATGAAGGACGAACTTCTAGATGCTGTCAAACATACGGCGGCCCTCTTCGACGGCGTTGAGGATTGAGGCGAAGCTGTCGTCTACACATATGCGTGAGCAACGAGCCAAATCCAAGGAGAAAAATCATGTGCGAGGATTTAGGTGCTCACCAGTGAGGATAATGTCCGATGCCTCCTTGGCCACGTCAGATCCGCTCTCTCTCCCATGGTAATAGCCACGTCGGCGCGCTTCAAAGACGGCGAGTTGTTGACACCGTCGCCAGGCATGGCGATGGAGCGCTTGCGTCGGTGCAACGCCTCAATCATGCAGACTTTTGTGTCGGGGGCACAGCGGGCGACGACGAGAGGAAGGCGGGCGAGATGGTCGATCTGGCCGTCCGTAAGCTTGTCGAAATCGCTAGCGGCCATCACGATGATTTTCGCTACGTCGGCCGATATCTCGCCCATACGAGATGGCAGAGTGCCGACATGGAGAGTGGCACACAATTCCGTAATTAGCACTCCAGTTCGGACGCCGACCGGGAAAGAGTGTGAAAGTACGCGACGGGACTCTTGACTTACCTCGATGGCAATGGCACGGGCAGTTTCCGGGTGGTCACCAGTCAACATGTGGACGCTAACACCGGCCTGGTGGAACATACGGACGGACGGTGAGGGTTCGGGACGAGGAGGGTCGTACAGGCCGATCAGGCCGTGGAAGACGAGATCGTGTTCGGAGTCCTTGCGCTGCAGGTCTCCGTGGTCATCAACCTTGCCGAGATTGCGCTTGCTGGGCAGAGACAGAACGCGGAGCCCAAGGCGAGCGAGCGCCTCGAGGTTGGCCAGAATATCCTTTTCAATCTCCTCGGTCAAGGGCACGACCTTGTCGCCCGTTTGCATGCTGAGGCACGATGGGATGACACGCTCAGTAGCTCCCTTGGTGAAAAGAAACGCCTCGTCGGTCTCGGTGTCCTCAAGATCATCGACATCTTTTTGGTGTCGGAGTTGAAGGGGAACTCGGCAAGTTGGCGCCAGCGCTTGCCTTCGCCCGAAAGCGACAGCCGGTTCCAGTCAAAGCGAGTTGCGAAGACCTAGATAGCAATCTCGATCGGGTCACCGCGGGCATGCCACTCGCCTTCCTTTGTCTGGTGGACGGTGGCCAGGTTGGCGAGGGAGGCGATGGTGAGGTAGTTTCGCAGGAGCTCGTTCTCCTGGACCTTTTCGACAGCCTCGCCCTCGGCAAAAGCAGTCCCCTCGGCGTCCGGGGCACGGAAGTTGATGTCCCGGGATTGCTCGGACCGCAGACCAATAGTGCCGACGGTCACCGTGTGTGTCCCCTGACCCGGGATCTAGGCTTTGCGGACGACTATGTTGCCTTGAGTCAATGTTCCGGTTTGTCGGAGCAGATATTGGTCACGCCGCCGAGGGCCTCGAGGGACTTGAGGTTGCGGACGATGACGTGCCTTTGGACCATTCGCTTGGTACCAGCCACCATGGTAATCGTCAGGACCACCACGAGCGAGGCGGGCAGCATGGAAATGCCAGTTGCAACAGCATAGATGACAACCCCCTGAGCAGTGTTGAACTCGTTGGCGCCGAGGACGATAATAGCGCAAACAATGGCCAATCCGAAAAGCACCACAGCCAGCTTGGCGAGCTTCCTTTGCAAGGGGATGCCAACATTGACACCAAGGAACCGTCCAACAGCGTCGGTAAAGTAAGGGTCCAAGCCTGCATGTAACGGTGAAGGCGAGCAGAGCCATCGCCCTTGCGCTTGACAAGCCTCCGCTTCGAGTCTTTACCACGAAGAGCAGCAGCGATCTGCCCGATTTCGGTGAGCATTCCGGTAGCGAAAACGATTCCACTGGCGCGGCCCTTGGCGACAGTAGAGGAGCTGTGAGCGATGTTGAGCCTGTCCCCTGAGCCGGTGTCATCCTCAAAAGTGTTGGCAGCTGCCTTTCGGACAGGGAGCGACTCGCCGGTCAGGAGGGCCTCGTTGGTCTCAAAGTTGACAGCTTCGATGATGCGCACATCGGCGGGAACGGTGTCGCCGGTCTTGAATTCCACCATGTCTCCAGGGACGATCTCGACGGTAGGGACGGTGGCATTTCTGCCCTAACGCACTGCTTGAGCGGTGGGTGAGCTGAGGGAGCGCAACGAATCCATGGTCTTGGCGGCCTTCAGCTCCTGCTGGAAACCGACACTGATGTTGAGTGCAATGGCGGCGGCTGCGACGCCACCCTCGATCCAAGACCTGATACCAAACGAGGCGGCCATGGCCAGAATAAGCACAATCGTCATGGCGTTGGCGATCTGGGCGGTGAAGACGTGAAGAGGCTGAACACCCTTCCGTTCGCCAAACTCGTTGCGTCCATACTCTTCGAGACGCTTCTTGGCCTCATCGGTGGACAGTCCATCTTCCGGGTTCGCCTTGAGCTCCTCGATGGCCTGCTCACACGCTAGCGCGTGCGCTGGGCGCGACAGCGGCTTGTTTGACTGACCGGACACGTGGCTCGCCACTGCGTCCTCCGCGGTCTTCTTGTCGGACATGGTAGCTCTTATTACGGAAACCTAGTGTCCGAGCATATGAGGCGACGAATGCGCGTACCCTTCAGCCCGTTCCAGCAACAGCGGGCTGTGACCCTCCGAGCACGGCTGGTATTTGGAGCAGCGAAAGAACGTGAAGTGTGAGAGGTAAATCCCATGGACACCTAGATGCTATCGACTAGCGGGACAAAAGTGCCAGCGTTAAGAGACACAAAAAATAGGCATGCTGATTCAAGGAGAGGGCGTAGAGTGAACGCAGGTCGATGATGAAAGAACCTAGGTCGGTTGTTATTCACCTGCTCTTCCCTTCGCATCAGAGCCTTGCTCGTTGAATAGCAACAAGTCCCAAGAGTGTAGCCAGGCCCCAGATGCGAGTGAAGCTTGACGACCCCTGGGATCCGGTGGCTGAAGAGACGAGAGGAGTGAGGCAAACAACGAATGGGGACATGGAGCCGGTGCTCCCGAGGGAGGGTGGGAGTGGCATATGAAGTATGTTTGTAAGTACGCAGGCAGGCACTTGTGTCCAGACGGTCAATCTCTCTCGCTCCCCAGATCGCAAGATATTGCAACGGTCCTAACAGGATGAGCGGCGGCGGCGGCGATAGGGGTCTGTGATGGAGGACTGGTGGAGACAGGATGGAGACCGAGATACTGGCCAGTGCCTGTCTACCTGGACGCTCTGCCGGGTATGACTTCATACGTGCGGGAACGAGCTCCTCCCCGCCCTCTTCTTCTTCTGCATCTCACGGCTTGGACTGGATCATCACAGGCCCGGAGGTGGGCGAAGCAGTCTAAGAGTCTTCCAAGCCGTGCGTGCCATGGCACCAAGACCTTGGGTGTGACGCATTGGCCATATGCCCGCGGTTGTTCAGCTTGGCGGCTCTGGACGTAAAGTGCGCCAGACCCACCTGGAGATTGAGGAGAGGAGCGGCGGTAGCAGGGAGAGGGCGCCCGCCGAGGACGGTCTTTCTATTGATCCCACGCCTCCGTGGTGGGGACGGCCGTATCGGGCAGTCAAGTGCGTCTGTGCTGCGGCGCCAGTGTGCTCGGCACCAGTAGGCAGCGGGCTTGGGGGCGTGGGCACGCAGTCACACAATCGGGACCGCGAGACAGAATACTTCTGGAAAACGCAGTGGTTGCCCAACTTGAGGACGCCACGGCCATCACCGCGCTGGGGGAAGATGGGTGCCCTGGGGGGAAGACGATCCTCCCACCTGCCAACTATGGAGCGCCTAGCGTCTAGGCATGCCCATTCTCTAGGCGCCAAGGTGCTTGAAGATAGAACCGGACAGCGTGGCGGATGCAAGGAATGGGTGACATTCTCTTCCTCTCCGCCCGGTCAACGCCCAGGTCTGTTGGTTGAGTGGCCGGATGAAGGTGGAGAAAAGACATAGGGTTGCGATGGCAGTTGGTTAGAGCTGGCTGAGTGAGTAGCCTGGATAGAAGAGGTATAGGGAGCAGTAAGAGTGACGTGCAGTTACCAGCCTTGCGTCGCGGGGTCGAGAAACGAACGTGCTGGGCTGCCGTTGACGGGCATTGACAGTATCAATGGACGGCCAGGCAGCTTTGACGGAAAGCTTAGCGCCGTGGCCGACCCGCTCCTTCCCTCGAATCGCGGGGCTCCTTTTTTTCTCTTCCTCTCATGCTCTTGAGCGTCTTGCAGGGCGTTCTCAGAGTATACGACATACGGTAGTGCGCATAGGCCGGTCTAGGGCGTCTTGGGGCTTCTATGGAGAACGCCCAACAGCCAGAACTTGTCAGCGCGCGGGATATCTGAGGCCTTTCGGCTCATGCTGGAGGGCTGTCTCTTCGCTTGCTTTCGCGCGGAGATGCCTGTGTGTCTGCCTCGCGCGCCCAAGCCTCGGCGTCTGGAGCCATGCTGGACCATATTTGGTAAGAATCAGATCCAACCATCATGTCTTCCTTGCCGCCCACGACTCCCGAGACTAGGGCGTTGCGAGGATTGAGTTGCGGCTCTAGAGGGACGGCGGGGCCTCTCCACCTGACGTCTGTCAACGGATCGCTCCAGGCGCCGAGGCTGCTGAGAGCGGCACCATGGCACGTCGAATGGTAGCAACGTGCAACGTCTGGTCCCCTGCCGTTGCAGCCCCGGCGGTTACGGTTAGGTGGGACCCCTGGAGAGGGTGCCCGCAGATGCGGATACGTTCGGTGGAGCGGTTGGGAACAGGACAGCCGGGCCAAAGCGGACTGTTTACAAGGCGACTTGTTCGCCCAGAAGCAGTTCCACAACTTCTGCGCAGAAAGTCCAACCAATTATGCGGCGCGGGAAGGCTATTGTGACTGATGGTGCTTTGGTGGTGTGGGATGAGGCGAAAGCAACCGCCGGACAATCGACGTGACTCAAGAATATATTAAAAATTGCCCAACACCTCTCAACCGGGAGCCGTCGCCCATCTTCATTCCAGTTCCAGCCAATGATATCCAGTCCCCCAGGCTCCAATTATTGAAATTGATTAACCCGACGTTGTGAGGCCATGTGATCTTCCGACACGGAGCAATCCAAGCAGAAGCAAGATGATGGGAAAAATATAAACACACACCAAAAAAAAAAAAAAAACTGGCTGACGCCATCCCTCCAAAAATCTGTTAGATGGAGATGGTGTGGGAGAGGTGACGTCGAGAGGATTCCCTAGCCCGCCAAGCGAGGCTATGTCAGCGCGCCGGCGGGGCAGTCAGCTCTTGGCCCTGAGCCCGGCGCGCGGAGATTTTCTCTTGGTCTCTGCGGGCTTCGGAGCCAATGACGGCCGGCTCTTCGCGCCTCACTTCGGCCATCTCCCAGTCCTTTCGCCTATCACTTTGCTTTCTGCCTTCTCCTTGCCTGGCTCAGAAGACTTTTTCGGCCTCCGGGCACACGGCTCACAGTGTTCTGCCCAAAATCCACATTCCGCCCACTCCGCTTTGTATGCAGAATCAAGAGTTGGGTGGTCCCACGTCCGCTTCCTATTCCGTCAGCCGGGACGGAGACGAACAAGCAGCCGGGATACGTCACGTGGCCGCCTGCTCCACACCCAACATCTTTACCCGGCTCCGACGGACGTTGACCTCAAGCTGCGAGCATGGCCGTTGTCGTTGGTCAACCGGGTGCCTGGGCGAAGGCTGTCCACTGGAGCACAATGTAGATGTAATACGTGACCACGGAAAAAGTGTACTCAAGCCCGGGAGCGGCACGGCAAGACGAGCGAGCATGCGTAGGCAGTGAGACGGACGGAGTTGAACGGTGCGCCGATCAGCACCGATCGGCGATGCAGGGACGCCCACAATGCTATGTGCTTTGCAGAGCATGAAATTGCTTGATGGAACGCTGGTTGGTTTTGCTCCCAACATATTTGCACGCCTTCTACGCCTAATATCTCGGCAGCCATATCTCAAGCAAAACAGCCGCCGGTTTTATGAATAAGTAAAGGAATTGTATATCCCAACTGCAGCTTTCCTAGGTGTTTCGCCTTTATCCTATTTAGGCCACGTTTCTCGCGTTGGCTGCTGCTACATAAATGGGGAGCAACGTGCATTTCGCAATCCACACTTTTGGTGGCGGACGTCCTTGACCTTCTCCACAGCTGACCTGACACGGCCCTGCTCGGCGGTCGGGACGGGGAACAACACCGGGATGGACTCGTTTCGGGGACAGCGGGCCTACGATTTTTGCCTCCCAGGACCAATGGCAGCCGCGGCTGTCTCCTCGGGAGTTGGGGATCTCCGTGTCGCCGTCACGAACGCGATAAGCACGCAGAGTGCCGGCCCGCCATCAGCACAACAGGTGTGCCTCAAGTCCTTGTTGGCGCTTGGCTCAAGATGCCGCCGCTCTATAGGCTTTTTTTTATTGTTCGTGCCTCCACCTGTGCACTTGGACCAAAGGGGTGGTGTAACCGCCAGTAAGCTGTACCACGTCAAAAAGACCCCCCTGAAATCCGCTCACCGTGACATATATGCGAATATCCCTTTGTTCAAGGTTTTCAGCCTAGTCCTGAGCCAAATCTGCGTGGGAACAGCATAGGTAAAAACACCCATCGAGGCATAAAAGGTTGATCCTTCAGGGGCCCAGGCATTTTCTTGGAACTGAGAACATGTATTGGCCAAGGAGTCACTCGACCAAAAGGGCCGTCACAGGCATTCGTACTAGGATTTGTTTATAAAGTCTGAAGGGTATATTTGTATGTACATATAAAAAAGTCATGTTTAAAATAAACCGAGTATTACATCCGCCGACGTGGGTAATCCTGACGAGATTCCACATACCATCATTTTGAGTATTAAGTAAACGCGCCATCCACTCTCCTGATCCTCGTCTTGCATCGTATGCATCATCAAGAATTAGAGACATGTTAGGAGCCACGGCGGCAAACCGAGAATGACAAGTGGAAAACGGAACAGGGCATAAGGAAAGGGAGCGAGTGTGTGGGCAGCCTCATTCCGCCACAGATCTAAAGCTAATTAAGCGCCGCCTATCAACCAGGTAGCTGACAATTGGGTTAAATATCCTTTGCGACAGTGGGTTTGCGAGAACTGAGTTGGGTGGTGCGGGATGGGCAGGCGTGCTCTGCCCTCGAGTGCAGACATCTTTTTTTTTAGATGAGGAGGAGAGCGGCCACAACAGCAGCACCAAGGCCGAAGCCGGCACGGCCAGCGCCGGCGGGAACCGGGGGAGGGGTAATGGCCGGCTGGCTGGGGATTCCGACGGTAAGGGAAGTTCTGAAGGAGCCCGAAGGAACCGAGGAAGGGTTGACAGGCTGCACGGGGGTGCCAGTGGTGGGGGGCTTCGGCGTGGTGAAGGGGCCAGAAGGCGCCGGCGATGGCACGATCGGAGGGCCCGTGGGGTTCACAGGGTTGACGAAGGTGGTGGTGCCGGGCTTGACCGGGTTTCCAGTAGTGGTGGTGCCGGGCTGGATCGGGCTGCCAGTGGTGGTGGTGCCGGGCTTGACAGGCTCCGTGGTGGTCGTGACGGCGAAGGTCTCGGTGATGCAAGTGGTGGTCCGCGACTGCTCGGGGCAGCTAGGCTTGCCCGGGGGACACCGGGTCAGGGTGCGCGTCTTGGTGGTGTAGAGCGTCTTGGTTGACGTAAGACTTGTGGTGGGAACGGGCTCAGTCACGGGGCACACAGTGGTCGACACGGGAATGGTCTCGGTGACAACCGCCGTTGTTTGCGAGTGCAGCGGGCAGTCCGGCTTGGAAGGCGGGCACGACGTGATGGTGCGGGTGATGGTCGTGCAGACCGTTGAGGTGGTGTAGCTCGTGGTCGGCGGCGACTCCGTCGGCTTGGTAGACGGGCCAGTGGTCGTGGGCACGCTGGTGGACGGACCGGTGGTGGTGGGCTTGGTCGACGGGCCAGTAGTAGTGGGCGCGCTGGTAGGGGCCGTGGTGGGCTTCGTGGTGGTGGTCGACTCGCAAGGAGTTGTTTCCGTGGTGGGCGTGGCGGGCTTGGACGAAGTGGAGGGCTTGGATGTAGTAGTTGACTCGCACGGGGTTGTCTCTGTGGTAGGAGTACCTGGCTTGGACGAAGTGGTGGGCTTCGTGATGGTGGTCGACTCGCACGGGGTTGTCTCCGTGGTGGGCGTTGCGGGCTTGGACGAAGTGGTGGGCTTCGTGATGGTGGTTGACTCGCACGGGGTTGTTTCCGTGGTGGGTGTGGTGGGCTTGGACGAAGTGGTGGGCTTCGTGGTGGTGGTCGACTCGCAAGGAGTTGTCTCCGTGGTGGGCGTTGCGGGCTTGGACGAAGTGGTAGGCTTCGCGATGGTGGTCGACTCGCACGGGGTTGTCTCCGTGGTGGGCGTTGCGGGCTTGGACGAAGTGGTGGGCTTCGTCGTGGGGGGCATCGTCGTGGTGCTCGACTCGCAGGGAGTCGTCTCAGAGCTCGACGTAGTAGTCGGTTTGCCAGGCTTCGACGAGGTGGTGGACTCACAAGGAGTCGTCACCGAGCTCGGCGTGCTAGTCGGCTTGGACGTGGGCGTCGTCTCGGACGAGGTCGTCGAGACGGGAGGAGGGCTGGTCTGCACCGTGGACGACGACGTGTGGGTCGCCGTGTAGGTGATGCAAGAGCACGCAGAGCTGACCTTCTTCACATCTCCCTCGCAGTTCCCAAAGTCGGGAGAGATGTCGCTAGGCGACGTGTGGGTGCTGGCAAGGAACTTGAAGCAGAACTCGGGCGCGGTCTTTTCGAACCGCTTGTCGATCATGTTCCGGTAGCAGTTGTCATGCTCGCAGTATGGGTATTCCCAGGCCTTGGACAGCCCAACGGCCAAGGCAGCCACAATGATTCCCCGCATGGTGGTGATATATCAACGGCGTGGCAGCAGTGCAAACGACGTATAGGAGGCACGCAGGAGGTTGCTGAACCTGGCTGATATTTCTGACAAGCCGTGAAAAACAAACAAGCCTGATCCGAGCGAGTGAGGTCAGGCCGTTCCAAGTCAAAACGAATGAATAGACGGGCTGTCGGTGGTTGTGAAAGGAGCCAGGAACCAAGAGCCTGTGATGGCGAGGAGGATGGCGTCCTTTTTATCCGCCAAAGCAGACTTCTGCCCGGGTGGTCTGGAGGGCACCATGCAGCATGGTGGGCCAGAGACGATCACACCCCATAATGTGGTGAAGATGACGGCCTGATTACTGGCGCCAGGAGCGCCCTAGAGCCGTGGCGACGCTGCTGTCGCGATGCCCACCGCAAGTGGCCCCCTCCGTATTGCGCAAGCCTATCCATGGCTGCGGCCCAGTAGCGCAAAGGAAAATGTTACCCCTGGCTTGGGTGCCGCTGGATGTCACCTGGCGAACGACGGCGCGGCTCTGGGAGTCGTATTTCTCACCTGCCGCTAGCCATCGCTGACTGTCGACCCCTGCCAACGTTGCATCGGCAGCGATCGCTAGGAGCGAGGTAGGCCGTGCGCCAGCGCCCGAGAGCGAATGCGCTGGCGCGAGCGGCACGACTGGTTAAAAATACCATGCGGGTGATCCACACACCTGCGCATCCGGCTCTCCATTCGCTGGAAGCTGCGGCGAGGTGGCCAAAGTGCGGCTAGCCACTCCTTGATCGTGCATGGCGACACAGCATCGACCGGCGCTGATTTCGGCGTTCTGGCGGCTGACTCGACTATGAAGTCCCACCTCCGACTGGTCAGACACAACCAAAGTACACAGCTGGATGGACTTCCACAAGTAGGCCGTATGCAGATGTCATCCACGTACTGCCCAAGGCGGATTGGAAACCTTGGAGAGGGCGAGAGGGCCAGGACTAGGTAAGAAAAATACCTCGTGTCGGGCCATGGATCCACAAAAATGGAGGATGAACGAACGACAGGAAGATCGTTCCGTGTGAGTGGGCAGCCACAGACGGGAGAGAGCAGAAATTCTACAATAAAAATGATGGAAAAACAATTATCGCTTTATCGAAGTAGCCGTTCAGGTCAACAACGGCAAAACACGCAGCGTTGGTAGCCATCCCAACTTGGGCGGTGGTGGTAGCTGTAGAATCTCACGGCTCCCAGGACAGTCTTTTTGAGCGACGTGAGGGCATTCAAAGCGGGGTCGAGCCCGACCACTCGATCTTGGGCACAACAGGAGTAGACGAAAGATGGGTAGCCAGGTGCTGGGAACCATGTGACACGCACAGTCGGCTATCATTTGAAATTGCGCAGCTGTCCGTCAATAGATCAGTATAGCAACCTTTCGTTGTGCGCTGGTAGGGCCGGACGCCTGGTGCCTTGACCTAGAAGTCGGCCCACGAGAAAGAAAAGCAGGGAAGAAAAAAAAAAGCAAGCGAGGTAGCTGCTTCGCGCTATTGGACAGAGGTGCTCCCAATACGAGCACAAACGCGTCTCGGGTATGCGGCTGTGTCGTCATGACGCTGTTCGCCGACAACGAGCGATGCTTGTGGAGGGGAAGGACAGGGTGGTGTTGTGATGGTTGCAGGCTGCAGGCTGCAGCTAGCAAGAGATGGAGCAGAAAACTAGGAAGTAAGAGAGCCTGGGCGAGAAAGTGGGATGTCGTGATAGGAAGCCCCACGGAATACGAGGCGCCGGGCATGAGGAAGGCCGAGTGAGCTGGCAGTGGCTGCCCGCCCAGACACGACGGCATATAAAGACTATGCTATCAGAGTCCACTCAAACACACTCACAGATCCAGGTATCTCCCAACTGACGTCAATACATTGGTATTTATCGACTGGGTTGGTAAAAACCGTAAAAGTTGCGAGAAAAGGCGCAGAGCAACTTGCGGGGCACAGTAGGTCGAAGTCAGACATGTCCCGCATCGTGATGGTTTTCTACCCCTGCCAAGGAAACCCGGCGTTCGTTCAGTGTGGGTGGCGAAAAGATCGGGAACACGGAACCGGACAATGGGGGGGGGCTTCCTGGCTGTGCAGTGGGGACACAAAAAGCAAAATGAGTTGCAGAATCGTATGCACAAGCCACGCCAGAGTCGTTGGGTCTAGCCGTATTGGCCATAACCTGACGCAGGCTTTGTGGGTCACGCCGATGGAAGGCCGCGTGCCATCGAGGCGCGTGAGGCCCGGGTCGGCCACCATCCGTCGAAGGGTGGAGTGCTGTTGATGCGGCGGGGCACCAAATCGCGGACACGGCATGTGCACGGGTACTCGGATCGCTGTTGGCAATGTTGGTGAGGAATGTTGCCGGCCGTTACACGGGCGTTCTTGGGATTTCACTCGCCCAAAGAGATGCCCATAATTGGACCGCGCATCGACGGGATGCCCGCCTGGCTGCCCAAACGGTCTGCACCCGATTTGTTTGGTGGCGTCTGGTGCGTCCTATTAGACTGCCCGTATGCACCCTCTGGCCGTTGCATTCCTGCGCCGCCTATCAGCCGTTTAAAATTGGAAAGCGCACAAACTTTGCGATGAGGCCCTTCCTTCCTGGGACGGACAAGGTTGCTGCCGCCAAGCTTGAGTTATTCATAGGCGTCGCGTGGCCGATCCACCCAATGTTCGGGTCGGTTGAAACTGAGATCATAGGGCTGCCCTTTAGGTCTCGGCGCCTTGCCGTCCTCATCCTGACTCTTGATGCGATTTGCTGCATTGGACCCGCTTCGGCCAGCCCATCCTATCTTGCCGGGACGCCTGAGGTTTGTTTCCATGACATCAAAACGAAACATGTTGGATCGGCGTCACGAAAAAATGACCTCCAGCCTCGGTTGCTCGCGGCCTGCTTGCCGAAAACGGCAGCCAGCCATCTCAACCCGACCCTCTTTGCGGTAAACAGACTTCTTCCAGATCCTGGCCGCCGCGGCTCAGGATCTTCGGGTAAGCATCTCCCTGGCGCCTAGGTAGGTACCTGCGAGTGTGCAATGTCCAGTCAGATCTCGATTTTACCTCGGCGGCTTCGTCCGCGCGGGATCGAGAAGATCCCGATGTCAGGGTCGTCCCTGGGCCAGAGAAGTCACCCCCGTGTCCCCAGGCGGCACCGTCTATTCTATATAAGCCTCCCCCGCGAGGCGTTGTCATGAAGCGATGCAGCCACCTACAAACTGCACCTCCTACATTCGTCTTATATGAGAAGCTCGCTCCCGCCGCTCGCCCAGTCTAGTAAAGCCAGCCACCACGGGTCGTGCCGTCACCAAGAATACCTTGGCGATGCATCCGCCGCTCCCAAGGCGCCTTTCTGGCGCTCTCCTGGCAGCAGCCGGCTGCTGTCTTCTAGCCCTGCCGGCTGCCAGCGCCCAACAGTCTCCGCCCCCCGCTCCCCCAGCCAAGATCAACTGCATGTCGGGCGTGCATATGATCGTGGCGCGCGCCAGCCTAGAGCCGCCTGGCCCGGGCTTCCTACGCAAAGTGGCCGAGGACGTGGTCTCCAAGCTTCCCGGATCCGACTTTGTCTCGGTCGACTACCCCGCCGAGCTGTCCGACTACAAGGGGTCTCAGAAGATCGGAATCACGGCCATGACGGCCCTTATCAACAACTACACCACCGCGTGCCCTGACGGCAAGATTGTGCTCATGGGCTACTCTCAGGGCGCACATGTGTCTGGCGATGTCGTGTGTGGTGCCAGCGAGGCCGCCTTCGACACGACGTCCGCCCTCGCCGCTGACAAGGCCAGTAAAAGTGAGTGCTTTCGTTCCGAGACATCTCTTTGATGTTTTGCGTGCTATACTAACGACCGCGTGAGCCTTGCCTCTTCAGTCGCCGCCGTGGTGCTGATGGGCGACCCCGCCAGAAACGCGTCTGCCCCTTTCAACAAGGGCGATGCCACCAAAGATGGAGTAAGTTCCGGAGCACCTAAGGCGTCTGACCTCTTGCGGAAAAAAAGACCCGTCCAGCCGGGGGCTGACCAACAACGCAGGTTTTCCCACGAAAAAACCTCGCGGGATGTGGCGCTGTGACACCTCGCATGTTGAGCTTCTGCAGCGCCGGTGACATGTTCTGCGACAACGGACCCGATCTCGAGGTGCACCTCACCTACGTCGACAGGGTGGGCAACGAGGCCACGCAATTTATATTAGACCAAGCCAAGAAGACTCAGAGCTCGCCCCAACGGCGCGATGTCCGTATCCGCCGCCGCTTTGTCTCTCACGAGGAACGCCGCCGCTTTGTCTCTCACGAGGAACCTGCCGGTGCGCCTTAACCGGGCCCTGCCCCTGGGCCCGTCGGGGCAGCTCCGCTTGATCCAGCTGCTTGACCGCCGCCACCCTCAGCGCCTGCTCGCGGCGCAGCGCCGCCTGACCCAGCTGCCGCTCCTCCGCCAGCCGCGGCACGAACCCCTGACGCCGTTCTGGCCCACGCCGCCAGGGCTGCGCTACGATCTGACGAGCACGCCTCGTCGTCACGACGGTTCCTTTAGGCCCCCGCATTTCCCCGAAATACACTTGAACTCGACCAGGCTCTCTTTCAAGTTTACCCTGAGCAGAGGAGTGACAGACGTACTTTACCGCACGAATCACCGCTTAACAATGCCGGCATTGTTCTAAGAGGCTGATGTTAGTTGCATCACCTTGCCTTCTGTTGTAGTTATTTCCCCGACGAATCTGTATCTATACTTTGCCATTTCCATTTTCCCAAGACCCTGTACAATACTGTAACGTTCATCAACTGTCACCAGTCAGTCATATCTGACTTTCGCCCGGTGTATAAACTAGCCCTTGTGAGCCCGGACCAAAATGGAATATCACGGAAACGTTCCGCCGCAAGTTAAATAATCGCCGGGCCCCAAAGCGTCTAGAGATAGCGCACTGCCATGGTTGTAGAACGCTTCCAAACTGTCTCCATTCACTTTAGACGTAAACCTCTAATAGTAGACTTCAAGGGTCCCAAGTTTGTCGAGGTTCCGACCTTGGCTCTTTTTCGGGTCGGGACAGCGCCAATGTGGCGTGCCCCCGAACCAGATTGTCTGCAACCCCAGACATTTAAGCCCAACTTCCACCACTGTATCTTGACAGAGGCATCCGTGGAGAAATCTCCATACGCCCCCCAGGCCCGGATAGGACCAGGCACAGCGCGGCGGTCATCATTGTGCTGCGCCCGCCGGCAGCCCATGGCATCTTCGAACCCATATCGACGCCTTGCTTGGCCGACATTCTACCCAAATGACTGGAGAATAGTTGAACACTGCGCAGAAGACCGGCGGCGTGGCTTGTGGAACCGGGGCCTTGACCTTCTTGGCTGAATTCAATCGTATCTCCGATTCAATAGCAGGCTTTCCAAGAGGAGAAAGTGCGGAGACTCGAATTCACCAAAAGCCATTGGGAACCACAGGCAAGAGTTGACCGGAGAAAGGCGGAGCGGGGAACTCCCAGAGACATTGAAGACAGACTGATGACTGTTTATTCCAGTCTTCTCCGGTACCTCTCCCCGACATATATATCACCAGCTGTCCTCCTCCTGCTCCTTATGGGCCGCTTCAGAGCCATTCAGCCCAACACTCAAATCCGCAGCATGAATCCACAGAAGCCATATTCTACCACCATCTCCGTCTCTCAAGCCGGCACTATCGTAACAAGTCAAAGCAGGCAGGACATCTAGCCAAGGGATATCTGCGCAAGAGAGAACAGATTACTTCAGACAACCATCGACATGGCATCTCTGGGATTCTTCTTTGGCAAGGGCCGCGCTACACGCTGCCAGCAGCCCAAGGAAAAGTCCACAAGCTCCCAGTGGTCACCCATCAGATCAGATCGCCGCACTCTCGAGAACGAAGACTGCTCCATGGATGACGAGTCGCTTGTCCTCGTTCTGTCTCCGGAAGAGAGCCTCGAACCGCAGCCGTCGTACACTCAAGCGGTGGGGAAGGGAAGCAGCACAGGACCCGGCATCGCGTCCTCTGGCGCCCTCTCCTGCGGCTGGGAGGAGCTGTCCAGCCCGACGCAACACCCCACCCACGACGAAGACGACCCGCACGCGGTGGTGGGAGCCACGGCCTTCTCCAGCCGCGAATCGACAGAGGCGCAAAACTCGGCCTCCTCCCTTCTCACCCGCTGCCGCACCGGGTACCCGGATGCCTGGCTCGAGCCCCAAGAGCTCGACCCAACGTCTTCTGGGACCGTCTTCAAAAGCCTCACGGACCTGAGGGACCCGGACTACCCGACTAGACGGTCCAAGAGCCGAGTTGACGACGTCTGTTTGGAGGTTGACGATCTCGACCTCATGTCGGGCGGCGTCATGTTCATGAGCATCCAGGACCTGCGCGACCCGCCCTCGTACGCGCGGACACGCGCTGAGAAATGTTCTCAGCCTCGAGCACTAGACGGCTGGCCATGCTGGCTTTTCTTCCCATATCGGAGACGCAAGCACTCTGACGGACGACATAAGGACACAAGCAGCGCTGGCTGGTCCAGGCTGCGCCATCAACGGCCGAAATAGTTACGCCACCCACTTTGAGCTCATCGCATCGGCAATGGTGTTACGTGTCATGAAAGCTTGGGGAGTACACCTCCCTTTTTCCCAGCAATTTTTTTTCTTTGTATTTTGTATTTTGGATTTGCTTCCTCCTTTGCTGGGCCCTCCAAGGAGGTGTGCCGTATGGGGTTTCGGAAAAGTCATATCGGGCGCACTCTGTATTAGAGCATCAGGGATACCCATCGGAAGAGCATTGGCGCCTGTTGTCTTGAGCATGGTGAGGTGGAGTTGGTTGTTGTTGCTTTACTTTCGGGGCGGAATAAGATGAGGCATGCATCAGTTTTTCCCAGCTCGGGATCGACCAGGAAGCGGAAAAGGATATTGATAGTCTGGCAGTCTCTATCTTCAAGGCTTGTCAACCAGTACTGTCACATAATCAAGGGATAAGATTTGGTTGTACGTGCGTCTTCAAGTGAAATTTCCTCTGTATTGTTCCTTTCATCCTGGTGGATCGATACATGGATGCATGGCGTGATGAGTGCACTTACGGCCGGGGGCTCGCTGGTCTGTCTGGGCCTGGCCATGGCGTGGAGCAGCCCCCGAACTCCACTGCGACGGGAGAGCGGCGGGGCGCGGATCGTGTCGTACAGGCCATGCAAGGGCGCCCTGGTTCTTCCGTCGTGCCTGCCCGCCCATTGGATCGCATCAAATGTATCGATAAGCTTACGCAGGGGTCAATCAACGTCCGCATTTGGGGGCAGGAAGGTCAACGCGACGGAATGGCAAGGCAAACCGGAAACGGACAACAAAATTGTCTCGCCGTCCCGGCGACGGAAGCTTCTGCTTCCTTTAAAACCCAAAATTTTCATCGATCCTCTCCCGCAACACCCGATGCTCGCGTATTGATCTCTGCCGACCCGGGAGCCGCTTGCATTTGGACGATCTATTTCCCTTGCTGCACCTTTTTGGACAGGCGCGTTCGCCAAACACGACGAGTCCGCGCGACATGGATCGCATCAAGGCTCTACCCAGGGGAGTGGCGCACACGGTTCTGCTCGCGATATGCAACGAGCCGTCCACCTTGGCCCGCGCCATCGACTTGATCGACCTCCTGCAGGCTCCGCAATCGCCCGCCGACGAATATGACGAGGACGAGGTCGAGATCGTCGGCGTCGCGCCCATGCCGAACAGAAAGCGCAAGACTCCTCCGGGCGCCAGCGTCGCCGCCGCCGCCGACCTGTTCAACTGCGAGCGTTGCCAGCGCCCCTTCTTCGCGAGCCGCAATCGCCACGACGCGTGCAAGTACCACGAGGGTAAGATTTCCCATCCTGCCCCGCACGTATCAATGCCTGCCCAGTGGCGTCACAAGGACCTCTGCTGAGCCGTCGACACTTCTAGGCGAGCTCGAGCCCGACCTCGAGTGTGGCATCTGGGACGACCACACAACAGATCCCGACACTTGGGGCCCTATAGACACCCCCGAGAACATCCAAGAGCACCCCGAAGGGTTCTACTGGGACTGCTGCGGCAAGCGAGCCGACGACGCTGGGTGTCAGATAGACTACCACGTCTCGACCGAGTTCTCCGAGAATGGTGGTGCTAAGCGCAGTCGGCTCGACGGAGCCGTTAACGGCGGACAGGGGGCATACGCAAAGGATGCCATCGATGTGCGGGACGATGGCGACGAGGATGACGAGGACGGCGATAGCGTGGTCGAGGTTGCCGCCCCTCTAGTCACCATCGACGACGACATCGACGAGGATCCTCCGGAGGAGCTCGAAGATGAGGTAGAGTTCGGAGCTGCGGCCGGCAACGGCCAGGCGGTGGTCGGGGCTGCTGTTTACCAAGAGGTGAAGACGGTCGTCGCAGCTTCTGACGACGGCTTCCAGGAGACCTACAGCGGATTGGAGGCCAAGGGTGAGCCGATCACTCACGCCCAGGAGCTATAATCGCACATACGGCTTTCCTTGCGAGCCGAGCCTCGTTCGTCTATAATCCCAGCGCCCGCGACTGCCCTACACCCATTCACGGCTACCTACCCAGCCGCGAGGGATAGAAGGTCGCTCTCAGGCAGGGTTCCGTTGCTGCGAACATCTCAACTACCTCCGTCAGCTCCATAACCGGGCTGGCCTGTGACTCCACCATGTCATGTTGCGTTCGAGGGTGGGCCTTGGTTGCGGGCTGGGCTCTTGAAAGGCTCGCTCCAATCTACATTGCCATGATTATTGGCATTTAGAGAGCATTTGACCCGACCCTCTTGCTCGACGCCCTCGACGGGATAATATGAGCGCGAGGGCTATCTTTTCGGGGAGCGGCTTTTTCCCACTGAAGCCGCCCACTGTTTTTGTCATCGAAAACAAAGACTCGCTACCATCTTCATGGCCTTGCAGAGTCTAGAAGACGCCATTGGCGACACCCTTTCTTCGCCAGGCCCACGGCGATTCAAGGGCCGGTATTGGTCACAGGCTAGGTGATGCGATTGGGGGAAGAACGGGATACACCCCGTCTTGAGCTTACACGCCTCGCAAGTCTCGAGCGCGTTGCATCAGGAGACTTCGCCAGCCACACGAACGAAATCTATGCCACTCTAAGCTTATAATTACTACCTAGTGCCGCTTTCTCTTTTGCTTGTCACCGCTCGCTCTATTTTCTGGCTAGTGCTCTATCTCGTTACGCAATGTTGCCTCCTATGCCGCCATCATTGTCACGAGAAAAGAAAAGTCCAAAAAGCATTCTCCTCCACAACCGTGGTGCCTGGTAAGCAGTCGCTTGCTTCGGCCGGCTTGCTTTGTGGTCTCTAGTTCCCATTCAGAGACGCTGCTTCGCCATTAGTCTTGGGACTTGATGGGGGCTCAGTTTTCTCTCCCTTGTTCGCATCCATCACGGCCTCAGTTGTATCTTTGGCCGGCGCTGGCTCTTTCTTCTCGCTATTTATGCTGCCCTCCCCATTGCTCGTCACCACGGCTGCCGCTCTTGTACCCTTTTCTTTTGTCGTGGTGGGTCCTCCATCCGGCTTCTCTTGCTTCTTCGCCTTGGGGCTGGCAACCGGCGATGATGGTGCAGATTCAGAGATTGTCGATCGCGACGAGGAAACGTCTGAAGCGAGCTTCTTAAGAGCCTCGAGCTTCTTCTTCTTGATCCTTGCCCTGCGCTCACGCAAACTCTTGGCGATTGTTTTTTGGGTTTCCATGTACGCCAGCTCCTCCGTCACCCAGGCCTCTGCCTTTTCGACCGCGTCCATGGGGTCGCTCCTGTGCGAAAGCAGGTAGCCCTGCAACACGGCAGGGGTGAAGGTGACATTGGGGATCTTTGTCGAAAATTCGGTCGCCAGTTGCGCGAGGGCTTCGGGCGAGATGTCCACGGCGGTGCTCCTCAGTTTCTCCTTCAATATGGCTGCTAACAAAGCCGAACGCGGTTGTGGCTCCGGCTGGGCTGTAGATCCGGGCTCGCTGCGGGTGTCGTGTCCCACCGCCTGGCTCTCGCCGCCTTTGCCAGCCTCCTCCACCCTGTGCGCTCCCTTCGCCCCCTTCTCATCCTCGGCTCCAGCCAGCTCGGCATCCTCCGCAGGGCGGTACATCCGCAGGAACATCAAGCGGGCGGATTCCTGGCTGATATTCCCCAGGAAGATCTTGCGGTCGATGCGCCCTGGACGAACCAGTGCCGGATCAAGCTTCTCGGCCATGTTGCTCGTCATGAGCACAATGCGGCCCTCCTGCGAGGCAACGCCGTCGAGAACGTTGAGCAGACCCGAGAGGGACGCGCGGGAGTTGCGTTGGAGGACGATCTCGTCGTCGTCGTCGCTGTCGTCCAAGCCGTTGTCGTCATCGTCGTCCTTGAGGCCAAGCTGCTTGCGCTTTATGCCAACAGCGTCGATATCCTCGAGAAGGACGATGCAGCGCGGGGGAAGCGAGGTGAACAGGGTCTCGAGCTCCTTGTCACTGCTGATGCTGGGGATGTGCAGCAGGTACAGCTCCAGTCGGAAGATGCCCGCGAGCGCAAGAGAGAGCGAGGTCTTGCCCGTGCCCGGAGGCCCGTGCAAGAGGTAGCCCCTGCGGTACGGAATGCCGCGCTGGTGGTAGAAGCTCCTGGTGTCGGGCTGCAGGTAGTTTGCCACGTCGCGCACCAGCTCCTCCTTGATCTTCTCGTCAAAGTGAACCGTCTCGAGCGGCCGAACAGGCCGGAGGATGGTGGTGTCCCAGCTGTACTGATGGTACTGGCCCTTGCAGGCGCGGATGGTGATGCACTCCTCGCGCTGCAGGTCGGAGAAGTCGCGGCACTCCTCCAAGAACCTCTTGATGGGCTCGACGGAGCGGCCGAGGCACATGACGACCAGGGGCTCGCTGCCGCTCGGGGCGTCGGCGTACTCGTCAGGGGTGTCGGCACCCAGCAGACGTGGCAGGGCACTAGGCGTCCGCGGGATGCGGCGCACGACGAAGACCCTCATCTGGTGGACGAACCAGGTGGCGCCAAAGGTGGGCAGGTACTCGACGGGCTTGCGGCGCTCGTGGCGGAAGTCGTCGCGCTCCGTGATCTGGCGCCAGCCCCACGAGTCGTTATCTATGGTCTCGGAGCGCGCAGCCAGGATGCGCGTGCCCTGGCGCGTCAGCACCATGGCGCCAAGCCAGTTGAGCACCTCGCGGTTCAGCCGGTCGCTGGGCGCGATGGACACGGAGGCGGTGCAGAAGCGCGTGACCCACCAGGACAGCTTGACGGCGACGCGCTTGAGGAACTCGAACCCGGTGGACGTGAGGCCCATCAGCGAGATCAACCCTATCAACCCGCTGATGTCGACCTTGAACCACGTGCGCAGGAACGACGGCAGGAAGCTGAGCCCGGGGGCCGCCTTGTCCAGGATGTCCTGCAGGTAGACGCCCGACGGCGACATGCCGCCGACCAGGGCGGCCAAGGTGTTTGACATGACGGTCGTAGGCTGCTGGGGGTGTTTTTTTTTCCTTGCCCAGGCCGTCGTGGCGAACAGGAAAGGGGGACAGGAGCGGCCTGCGAGAAGAATGTAGTGGGATACCCGGGTCGGTGTAGATACCAAGGTAGAAATTTGAGGATGGAAAAACGGATGGAAGATCAGACGAGCGTGACTGTGTTTAAAGCTCTTATCAACCCCGGAGTAACAGTAACAGCAACAGCAAACGGCTACGGCTGATTCTCGAAGCTGCCCGCGAGCGCGTTGTGCGCCGCAGAGTTATGCGCCTGGTGGGGATGTGAGAGAGATGCGTGCACGCAAACAAAGGCAGATGTGAGGATATAATAAAGGCGCAATCTGTGTGCTGCAGAGAAGAATAGAAGGAACAACAAAAAAAGGAAGCATCAACTGGCGAAGATGAAAAAAAAATTCTGAACAATCACAAGGACTGGAGCCAGCTGGAACCAGACGTAAGCACATGCGGCACAACTCTTTTATAAGGAATAAAGGACGGTGGGTAGGTAGAGGTACAGTTGCGTGCATCGCGGCGCAAGAGTACGACAGCCTGCCCGGCAGAGATGGATCTGACTGATGATTGCCACTTGACGTGACGGGTTCCTACCGCGCCCCATTAATCCATCCACGCCTTTCCCGTCTCTGCCTGCCAGCCTGCCTGCCTAGCCCAAAAAGGAGGCAGCGCAGCGCAGGAGCAGTCGGTCCTGTGCGGCAGGCATACCACAACGTCGGGTACATGTACCCGCCACAGCTCTTTCCTTGCCTATCTCTTTTTTTTTTCCTTTTTTTTCTATTCTTGCGCTCTCTCTACATAAAGACCGCGCAGCTGCTAAACGCGCGGGGCGTCAGAGGATGGGATGGGATGCATGGATCCTGTGCGTGGGGCAGGCAGGCAGCCCGCGCCGCTATGTACATGAAGGAAAAAAAAAAGAGTTGTTGAGCGTTGGACGGCGTTTTCGTTTCGGCGCAAGTGCCATGCAGAAACAACCTACCTACATGAAAGGCGGCAATAACGGCCTCTACACAAGAACCAAGTGGAGGGTACCTACGTATCTATGCGGCAGCAGCTCCTCTCGCTCTCCGTCCCTCCGTCTCTCCAATACTACGCAATGCAGCAGCGCAGGGGCGAGGTGGCGGCTTTTCTACGCCAGCAGGTCAGGCCAACCAGCAGCCTCGCCCGTCCCGAAAGGTCGTAGCGCTTATGCATGAACACCCCCCGTGCGTGCAGGCCGTCGCCTCTTGGGGAAATTGGCACCAAGCTGTTGCATCAACCCATCTCCGGGAAACACAAGAGACTGGGGATGTGTGTGGCGGCAGGGGCGGCGGGCAGAGGCACACACACACCATACATCACACCGGCTGCGAAGCGGCGGTCTGATTGGGCTCTTTGACCTCCTCATGCTCCTTGACTTTCTGTCTCTTTTTTTTGGTGGGATTTGACATGCCGCCGCCGGTGAGGGAGGTCGATAATACCTTACCCAAGGAAACTGACCGAACGTGTTTTTCTCTCGAGTTACACAGCATCAACTCTGGAGGGCTCGCCTTGCTTAACTGAGGTGTTTCAATGATGAGAGTGGCTCGAGATGTCTGCTTTATTGATCGTGGCGATAAAACCGTTCCGACGACCGGGTTCTCGTCGACTTGGCCCCAGGAAAGATGCATATTGGAAGGAGTCAAATATCGGAAAGATATCCCCGCCGACCGGGGATACAGGCCAGGTAACCCTGAGCGGTCATCCGAGACTTCGCATGATGGAAGGTCTCCTAGCCGGGCATTTGGGTGACTACCTGTCCTCCTTTCTTCGTCTTTTTCTTATCATTCCTGTTCTTTACCCGGTACCTATGTACAAACAGGTGCAGATGACTCACCACACTGATCCTGTAACACCCCACACTGGGAACCTCAAACCTGCCAACCTGACGCTGCGTGACTCCAGTTGCTGCCTGCGGCTGTTGGAGTGCCGCGACATGAGGCGGCCTCCACACAAGTGGCGGTGGGCGACAGCTGAGCAAAATAGGGCCGGCTTGGAATCAACCCCAGTTCCTGGCGACGGGGAAGGATTGAGGTGGGGGAATCTACCCCATTCGTGCGCATGCGCAACCAGTGGGAGCCCAGGTTAGGCAAGGCTCGCGGACACTCGAAATGCAGCCCAATCGAAAAAGGGAAATCGGGCGCGGGGCGGTGTGGATCTGAGATCGGGCAGGGACTAAGTGAGAGGGGATCTTGGTTCCGAAGGAGGAGGAGCATCGGTGAGAGGAAGCAGGACAAGAAAAAAGAGAAAAGAAAGTATAATGAAAAATAAAAATAAAAACAGTACGCATTTCTGTTTATCATGCTGGCGGATGGAGAACTAAAAACCGGAAGAACGGATTACAGGGTAAAAAGATCGCTTCTATGGTATCGCTCGCAACCCCATCCCAACCTGCCCACAATGTTACAACAAGGAGATAAACCCGAGATGAGCTCACTTGCCCCATTACAGGAAAAAGGTACGTAGAGAAAGCCAAAGGAGAGATTATGCGACTCCAAGAAGGAGGACGCGGAGGAGGGACAAAGGCAAGATGAAGAGGAGTCTCGGGATGGTCGTTGCTCGCAATGGTTCTCAGGAAAACACACCCAGATTGAGCCGGTCTGGTCTTGACCATGTCACCAACAAAATGGTAGAGAATGTCCGGAAGCAGGATAGAGACACGGGAAAGGTGTGCGTCGCGATGGCGTTGGCGAGAACCACCTCCCAAAAAAAAGACCTCAGCGTCTCAGTGCTCGGACGGCCCCAACTCGTCTGATGTAAAGCCGCATGGACTGCTCGTCAATCTTTTTCCTAAGCAGATCGTAGTGAGCCGTGACGTCTACCTGCAGGTGGCAGTTATCCGTTTTGAGGTAGACGAAGCCCGATATCTCGATGCAGCCCTCAGGGGGATAGTTGGGCGGAAGTTGCCAGCGGGGATTGAGCTCCCGCACAAACGACGACCACGCGCGGTCTCTCGTGTGCTTGTCCACCATCTCGGTGGGCGGCGTCACGCGCTTATATAGCGGAAGCTGCGATCTGTTGGCCCCGTCGGCGTCGTGGGTTTGGCCTTGCTCCTGGCTCCGTTGGGCTTGGTCCTCTTGCTGCTTGCCGCCGAGGCCTGCGGCACCGCGCCCGGCCGATTCGGCGGCGCTGTTGCCACCGGCTGATGGCAGCGTCCCACCGGTCGATGCTCTTGTCGCACGGGGTGTCGAGTCCGATCCCGAGGCATGCCCCGGACCAGGATTCGGTGGAAGCGGCACCCCCCTACCTCCGGGGCCCTTCGAGGAGCCGGCGTCTCGCCCGTCCCCGTCGTCCTCCTGCGGTCTTGGGCGGAAGGTGGAGAGCCGCGGCAGGACGGGAATCCTGATCGGCGCACTTTCGTGTTCCGGCGATGGTGGGTATCCCAGAGCGCTGCGGCCTTCGGTAATGGTATCCAGGAACAGCGTCTGCAGGAAGGCTACACTGGCGTGTACGGTATGCACGGGCCAGAAGGTCCGCATCGTGCGGCGCCACGACCTGTAATCCGTCCGGCGCGTGCGCAGCCAAGGCCCGCCGTCGGAGGGGAACGGCACCCAGCCCAGCTGCAGGATCTTGGGCGGAGGATGCGGAGGGGTAGACAGGAAGAAATGCGACGACGACCACGGGTGAATCTTTCCGAATCTGGAGCTGACCCATTTGGTGTTGACAGCGGACTGGTATACTAGTTGCCTGCAATGGTCTAAGTCGCGAGCACATCCCAGTTAGCTGGAGATTGAGGTTGGGGGCTGGGCGCTTGGGCAGCAAACGTACTGGCCACTCTCTCTCGCTCCTGCTTGGCCTCGGGCGATCCCGCGTTGAAGGCAACATATCTTGCCCACTCGGGGCTCGATCTTGAGTAGGGCGGTTGCCGGACGGTCTCGAACATGGGAAGCGGAATAAACCAGTCCTCGTAATCGGCGTCATTTTCGTCGTCGATCGGGTCCAGCTTTTCCAGCTCATCGAGGATGCGAGACAGCCCGGGCTGCAGGATGCTTTCGTCGAGGATTCTCCACGAGATGTACACGGCGACGCCGGTATACAGCGCTCTCCTGTGTTCGGCACATAAGGAACGGTTAATGACGGGCGAATACCCAAGGGCTGACGCTAACGCACCCAGTCGGCGACGGATACTCAAAAGTGCCGGCCAATGAGGCTTACCTGAAAGTCTTGCCTCGTGACACACGCGCCTGCTGAAGTCGAACGGCTGCGGGCTGAGAGATGGCCGGTGCCGCTCGGACGACGGCGGGCGTCATGGACCGGAGGAGCCTGAGCATTCTCGCCGAGTGGCGCCGGCTCGCCAGCTCGCGGATGACGTGTGCTTTTTAGTAAAAGTAATATCTCAAAGTTCCGCGTGTATGTAGTGAGGCCGGTTCCGATCGCGGTGGTGAGTGGAGGGGGAGCGTGGGACGCCCAAGGTTTCGCGGCTTGCGACCAGTGCTGGTTGGCCAAACGGAAAAGTCGAATAAAGGTGGGATAGCGATGATGCGCTTGCGGAGTTGGGGGGCCCCAGGTCGGTGGGAGAGGTCGGGGTTGGTTTGCGATCTGGGACGGCGAAGCGGGTTGGGTTAGGCGGAGAGTTACTGTCACCGTTGCTGGCTGTCCCAAAAATTATCCCACGGCGGCGTGATTTCACTCTGCAGACGGGCCATGAACCAGAACGTTCCGGCGGGGGTTACGTAAGTTGAAAGTTGACTTGCCGTTGCGACTGAGGCCTGGATTGACGACATGGATGGTCGCCGCGTCCGCAGCAGAAGCAGATCCGCGGTTGGTCCGTGCGTCTTACCACGCCAAACAAGCTGCGAGCAAGGGGTTGTTCGGCAAGCGGCCTTCCAAGCTTGAAATAATTCAAGCCAACAAAACCTCAACACCACCAACGCCCTCCATCGGCAGCCAGCCCATCATCCAATCCGCCGCGGCTGCAATCATGAAGTGGTGCACAGCAACCGTCACATCTCTCTCGCTTGCGGGCTTCGCGCTTGCGTCGGCGCAGGCGTCGACTCACGCCGAGGTCTACGCCCTCTCGGACCGATCGAAGCCCTCGAACAAGGACGACCCTCCGCACCTCCCGCGCCAGCTCGCCCGCCACATCCTGCTCCAGCGGATCACCAACGGCGATGACCACTCGAGCGTGTCGGCCGACCTGCCCGACGCCATGGACCGGGACCGCGCCCTGGCGCACATCCTAGAATTCGGCCGCGAGCCCGCGCACCTGTTCAGCATGGGCCGTCGCGACCCGTCCCTCGTGCTCATGCTCGAGGGCACCACCGACGACAACATCGACGAGCTCAGGAAGGGCCTGGAGAGCCGGGGTCAGCGGCTGTCCTTTGTCATCGACGACCCGCCGTCGGCCAAGGCGAACCAGGAGCTGGCCGATCGGGATTTCCTCGGCGTTGCGTCCAAGTGCAGCGACACGGCCGACGTCGAGGCTGTCCTGCGGCCTGGTGACAAGAAGTGCTGGCAAGGCGCGTCGCTGTTTGCCAAGTACGATGTCGCGAGGGTATGCGTACTTCCCATCAATAACTAGCCTAGAGGCGGTGCCTCTGGTCTCTCAGACCTCACGAACCACGCGCTAAGGTGAGAGCTGGTGAGCTAATGCATATTCTCTGGATAGCAACCATCGGTCGTGTCGAACATCGTATCCAACCTCGACAGCCTGCTCGACTCGGTAGACAACGACATGCAGGCCATGATTATCCTCATGCCCGAGAGCAGCCGGACGGCCGGGTCCAGGGAGTGGACCACGCAACAGGCAGACGCGTCGGAGCTCCGCCGCCGCCAGTTCGAGTCGGTGCTTGGCGAGAAGCTGCCCAAAAAGTCAGAGGGCTTTCAGGCCTCCTCCTCCCCGTCCGGCGTCTCCCACCTCGCCGCCGGCGGAGCGGCCCCCAACCGTCGCATCCCCGCCTGCTTCGCCAGCCTCTCGGCCTGCCAAAATGCTACCGCCGGCTGCTCGGGCCACGGCGAGTGCCTCAACAAGTTCACGGGGACCAACGCCTCTGTCTCCAAGGGCGACCCCGTATGCTTCTCGTGCCACTGTCTCCCCACCAAGGAAGGCAACACGAGGGCTTTCTGGGGCGGCAAGACGTGCCAGAAGAGGGACATCAGCACCCCTTTCTGGCTCATCACGTTCCTCACCGTCGCCCTTATCGGCCTGGTTTCTATGGCTATCGGTATGCTGTTTACCGTGGGCGAGGAAAAGCTCCCTGGCGTTATCGGGGCTGGCGTCAGCCGTCCTGGAAAATGACAAGGGCTATCTAGGTAGTTTGTACATTATTTCTGGTTCGGTCAATTTCTCGGTCCGTTCTTTGTTCGTCGTCGCAGCCGCCAGGAAGGGCGGCACGCGGCTGGGAAGCACAGGCTGCGGCGGACTGCACGTCGTTGACCTGGCTCGTTTTTCGGCGTCTTGGGAAATTTTGTATATGGCATCTGGTGGCTTGTGTCAACCATCTCTGCCATTTTTCAGGTTGTTCTATTGTTCTACTGTATTCTTCAATGCCATCATCTTCTGATGTTGTCGACATCGAACATCACCGCGAGCTCTAACCCACATCCTCTGCGTCTGGCCTCTTCGTGGGTGTGCCGAAGGTCTCTAATCCCCGTTGGGCTGGACTGTCGACGCCAAACCCGGCCGGCAGCGGCCTTAGCGGCGACTGGGCGGCACTACCAGGAGGCATCGGCAGTGCTGATAACGATCCTGGTGCTGTTTGATACTTGTTTCCTTCCTGGTCCAACACCGTCTGGACCTCCGCCTCGCGAGCCGCGATTTCCGACTTCTCCTTCTCCAGCTCGGCGATGCGCCGCTGCTTGGCTGCCACGTCCCTCTCCATCCCCTGCAGCACCTCTCGCATCCTGGACAAGCACTCGCCCAGATCCGGCAAGGGCTTGAGACGGGGTATCTCGGCGACGCCCGTGCCCCGTCCGCTCCCACTACCGGACTCGTCCTTCCTGCGCCGCTGCAGGCCGTCCATGCCGGCGCGGGTTTGGGCCTCTTCGTAGGCGGCGCGGCGCTCAGCCTCCGAGTCGCCCCCGTCGCTTGAGCCGCCATTGCCGCCGCCGCCGCCGCCTCCGTTACCGCCCTCGCCCTCGGCGGCGTCGATGAGCTCGGCCATCTCGGCGCGGCGACGACGGCGCGCCTCACGCTCCGCCTTCTTGCCGAGTGAAAGGCCCCCGTCCTCGACAAACTCCTCATACCCCTCGCCCAGGTCCTCGTCCTCGGCCACGAGCCGGGACTCGTCCTTCTTTTTGGGCTTGGACCGGAGGGAGATGTAGTCGCCGTCCTCGTCCGAGCCGTCGAGCGGCATGAAGTCCTCCTCCCGGGCAAGCCGCGCGCGCCGTTCCTTGCGCTCGCGGATCTCGGCTTCGGTTAGCACCGCGGGCCCTGCCGGGTCCGGTCCCGACCGCTGCTGCTGCAGGCCGGACAGCTCGGCGCTCGGCACGACAAGGGCGCCGTCGAGCTCGGCGAGGTCCAACTCCATCGCCTCGTCGTAGTCGCCGCTGATCTTGAGCGTTGAGAGGTCCCGCGGCGTGTTGGGGGTGCTGTTGGCCAGCTCGTCCAAATACTCCTTGCTGTAGCGCGGCCGCGAGTCTTCGTCGTCATCGGCGGCGTTGCTGCTGCTGCTCGCTGTCGGCTGCCTGCCACCGATCGGTAGGCGGTTCCTCAGCGCGCTGTTCTCGAGCGCCCTCGACGACAGGCCCGCCTTCTTGGGGGTTGCGAAGGCCCCGCCGCCGTCATCATCTCCGGCGGCCGCGGGGTCGCCGCCGAAAGATAATCTGCTGGACAACCGTTTCTTTTTCTGCTTTGTTGATCCAGCGCGGCTGAGAGATGGCTTCACCACAACGGGGCCGTCTTCGTCGTCGCCGCCACTGGCTGCCGCGGCAGGCGCAGGAACGGGTGTTCGGTCTGATTCTGTAGGCTGACCGAGGTCGCTTGCCAAGGCGGCAGCATCATCGGCATTGATGCTTTTGCGGAGTGATGAGTGCTTGAACGGACGCTTCGTGAACTTGACCGGCACTGAGGTCGTTGAGGACAAGCCTGTAGGAAAGACAAATCGGATCCGTATTAGTCGACTTTGCTCATGATCAGCAAGAGCCTGCTATTGCGCGCGGGAACTCAGAGACTGGGAAAAAGACATACCTTCTTTTACGGGCTCGCCTCGCCCCAAGTCCAGGGACGGTTGATTTGGCGTGTCTTTCCCATGGCCGTCGTCGTCGTCGTCGGTCCCAAAGGTCCGGATCGCGCGCGGCTTGCGCTTCGTCGTGAAGAGTGTCATGGAGATGGCACAAGACAGAAGCCGTGGGGTTGACTGCAAAATGTACTCGCACGAGAAAGGGATCCGTACCTTGCATTGCCGCGTTGGGGTCGTTCGTGACGACATTTCGAAGTCGGGGACACGCTGAGGCGCGACAAGGAAACAAATCAGGACTTATCTTATCAGCACGTGGAGCTCCCAACCCACCATGAAAGTCGGCCCGCGATTTGGAGCTCTGCAGCAGCGCCGTCATTTCTGGAAACGCGCCTGGCCCAACTGCACATCTCTTGCAAAGGTCCTTCTCCCAACCAAGACCGCCTCCAGTCGTCATCTTTGCTTCCGCAGCACCCCACGATTACAAGATGGCGCCCGCGCAGCCGGAGCTGAAAAAGGTAGGCATTTTTGTGCCCACTCGCTTCCTTCGCAGGGCACTCGTGCTAACGACTCTCCCTCACCGCAGTACCTCGACAAAAAGGTCTTCGTGCAGCTCAACGGCTCCCGCAAGGTCGTCGGCGTTGTGCGTGGCTACGACGTATTCCTCAACATCGTGCTCGACGACGCCTTTGAGGAGAAGGATGGCGGAGAGAAGGCCAAGCTCGGCATGGTGGTGCGTAACCAGATCCGCCCCTCTGGTCTTCCTACCTCCCTGGCGGGAACTTTGTCGCATAGCTAACTCTGTGTGGTTTCTTTTCCCCTGCCTAGGTCATTCGTGGAAATTCGGTTGTCATGCTGGAGGCGATGGAGCGCATAGGTGGTGACGACCGCGGCCACGGAGGCGGCGGCAGGTAATCGACCGCTCGAAGCAAGCTGTGCCGCTCGGGCACCAACCACACCGACATCGGGACGCATAATAATGCGCCTGGGGCTACATTCACAAAGGAACCCGGGACCTTGCCCTGCATCGGCTCACCCATAAGCTTTCTACGCGGGAGAGCTGACGCGTTCACCGGCGGTCTCTCGATTACGCACATTCCGGCCGCCTCGCCTGTCCATGGTCGAGGGACCCATGTGCCCTATATGAGGCGTTTGTTTTTCCGCGAGATTTGATAGAGGTACCTTGTTTTTCCGGTTAAGGAATGATACCCGGCGGCTGGAACAAAGAGAAAAAGCTTGACAGAGCGAGTCATCTCCTACCTAGCGCGACTCTACTTTGACTGTTCCCAGAGTGCCGCCTCGTACCATTCCATTTGCTTGCTCCCATATTGCGCCACCCACCCCTTGATTCCGCCCGCGAGGGTGAAAGCCTTGATTTCCTTCTCGCCCACTTCATCGAGGAAGTCCTGCATCCACCCGGCGCATTTCCAGCCCCTGCCGCCGTGGGAGCAGGATCCTGACGCCCCGATGTTGCCACCAGGTCAGCGCTCGGACTTGGACGGACTTTTGTCAACTGGACCAAAGCCGGGAGGATCCGGTAGCGAGAACCTACCGCAGTAGAAAATTATCCTCTTGATGCCCGCTCTCTTGCAGAGGTCGTAGACGACCCTGCGAGTCTGGTACAGGGTGTGGGCAGGCAGGTTGATGGACGTCGCGATGGTGCCGCCCTCCCAGTCGGTCCGGCGGACGTCGACGAGCAGCCAATCCTTTGGCGCGACCATGTCCTTGGCCCCTTCGTCCAGCAGCTTGAGCACTTCGGCCGGCTCCAGGCTGGGGCGGTCGGATTTCGGGGCGGGGAACGCGGCCCACCAGGGCTGCTGCGCCTCGGGTTTTTGCTGCTCGTTCGACATGGCTGTTCCCAGGCCTTGCTTAAACCCTTGTGAATGCGATTCACGAATCCGAAAGCCGACGGTCTGTCGCTTGGTCGACCGACTTTTGATGGGTAACGATCTCTTGGGCAGATTCGCTAGTTAGCCAAACCCCGCAGGCGTGGACCCCTAGCGGCTCGGATCATGGAGAATTGAGAATTACTAGCCCTAGCGCGATGCGTATTTTTGAGCGCAAGCCTCGGATGATCTTGGCAGGGACGCCAGACCAAGGAGAACATTCAGCCGGCTTTGCGATTTAATCCACAAAGCAATGAGGGGCACATAACCAGGTTGGTACGTACTGTAGAGCGCCGTTCGGAAACACGCTAGAACGTGGAAACACAGCTCCCCAATTTATACAAAACTTCTAGCACTCACCCAAAGCCATGGATAGATGTAACGGCTTAGAGCGATTCAGGGGTTTGACCGAATCGGAATTCGTCGCCCAGGATGCCCCAGCCTTCAGACCCAAACTCACGATATCACTACGCTCCTCGAATATCGTAAAATTCATTGTTTATTCGTAATAGTTGAAGCAAGTAGACTGACTACCACCCACGTCAAACCAGGGAGAGTATCATAACGCTCTCTATACAAGATTATGGGCCCGCTCGGCACGAGGACTCCCGTGCTCATACTCGACTGTGAAGGAAACCTTTTGGCGGATCTGGTTGGGCGCCGGGACGTCCGTATCATCCTTCCGTTTTGCAGTCCTAGGCCTTGATGCCACGGTTGATTGGGACTGCATGGTTCCCTTGGAAGCCTGCCTGGTGGAGTTGATCTTGTCACGAACTAAGACCCTTAGAGCCGGAATGGACGCGGCGATGATGCTTAGGCCGATCTCGACGTAGGAGAAGATCAACAGCTCGGCCGAGTCGACTATGACAGGGCGGCGGCGTTAGCGAGACTGACGACGAGTTCACTGTAGCAGAACGGATTGAGACTCACAAGTGAAATCGCCCGCTGCTAGCGCCGGTATGAAGGCCGCCTTGAGACAGGCGGCAGCGCCAGCACTATAGACGAGTAGGCGCAAAGTAAGCTACAGCCAAGACTCCCGGGCACGGAGGAGGAGAAGGTGAGATGACTAACAAGATGCCCATGCTCATGGCTGAGGCGACGCCAATCTTCTCGGCGCGCTTCATCTGCAGCGACATGACAATCTTCCACGGAACCAGCGCCAGCAGTATGTCGATAGCGCCCGAGTAGGCGGCCATGACGAGCGAGATGAGCGACTGGACCCCCGGGGCCCAGCAGGTGCCCGGCACGGTCGGGTCCCAGTACTTCTCCGAGGGGAAGCACTGCAGCCACTGGACGAGGAAGTTGGCCGTCATGGCGAGGTTGATGGTGGCGATGGAGAACCAGACGGCGGCGCGGATCCAGGGGTTGGTCGCGATGCGGAGGAGGGTGAGGCCGAAGGACGTCTTGCTCAGCTGGGCGGCCAAGATGGACGTCGTGCCGGCGATGTTGCCCATCAGCGTCAGCGGGCCCAGGTTCCGCGGGTCGACCGCGAAGATGTGTCTGCCCGAGCCGAGCGCGTACACCATGATGGTGTTGATCAGCGCCGTCGCGTACGTGAGGACCCACGACGCCAACAGGATCCAGTCGTCCCACCAGAGGGAGCCGCCGGACCTCGCGGTCTTGGCCCAGAAGCGCAGGACCATGAAGCCGAGCGAGGCGGCGGTGAAGGACCAGGCGGTCGCCACGATGGCGGGGCCTTTGGTTTCGTCCATATCTTTTGTTGCGCTGCCGGCGCCAAGGAGGACTAGGCTGGACTCCGGGTCGGTATTGTGCTGCGAAGCGAGTGGCGGAGGGTTCTACGCGCTCGCAGAGGCCTCGCCCGATCCCGCGATGCGTCTTCCTCCTTCCTTTTTATTTCCCCAGAGGGCGTGTGGGAAAGGGGTGCCGGCAATAGGTACAACCAACGGCATGGCCAAGGGGCGGCCCGTTGTGGCGCCATAACACCACCCTGCCAAAGGCTCATTATAAGCCCAGGGTGATGGACGGCCTGGGACGGTGCCGAGCGAGTGAACATGGCAACGGCGTGCACATGCCAATATTACGGAACGGGGCGTGGCAAAGCATATGCGGGCGGTCAGCACCGCAATCGCAATCCTCACCCTGGTCTGCCTGCCAATACGTGCAGAACCGCTATGACTGCCCCGTCCGTGCCTGGGCCGCGGCGGGTCACGCTTCAAGGTTATGTCGGCGACCTAGCCTTGATTCGGGATCAGCGATGGCCAGACAGCAAGGCTACACCCTGTCCCATGAGAGAGCCGACAAGATGTGCTGGGGGAGGGTCGCATCCCCTGATCTTGACCGGACAGGCCAGGGAGGTACTGACTCGAGGCCGCTGCTGAACTCATCCCATTTGGTCTCAGGCGGACGTCTCATCCGTTGACTAAAAAACCGCTTTCGAGGATAAAGCCCCTGACATTATTGTTTCTGCCCGGCAAAGCGCGCGGGGCAAGGCTTCAATGCCAGCCAACGCCCCTGTCTCCTGCCCGCCTGCCCTGCGCCAGCCACCATGCGGCCAGCAGGTGGTTGGCTTATGCGACACGCCACTGCCGCCGCTTGAGACCGCGCCTTTGTCCGTTTCCGTGCTTCTCCCGCTGCCGCTCGCTTCCGCCAATGCTACGGTTGTATCGTATAGCCCGTCTTATTGAGGTAGGTGGTACTCCCTCGATGCCAGTCGCTTGCACGCGAAAGCCACAAACATGAACACAATCTCGCCGAGACGGCAGGTGGCATTATACCGGCGCCAAAACAACAAGAGAGGATACAGGCCCGGGCCGGGCCATGACGTGAGGTGTCTCTGGTCTCTCTCTTGACTGGGCCTGGGCCCTTCCCGCTCGATTCATCGTTCGCGCCGTCATCGCGTGGGTCCCAGGAACCTGGCTCCAATAAAAGTACCTACCTACCTATCTCAGTGCCTGGCTTGATGCCTATTGCTGCTGTTTGCTGTCGTCGGATCCTTCTTTGGGACGGGACAATTCTCCCTTTCTGGCGTTTAATCTTGGCGATCGATTCCTGTGGGGTGGAATTCGAAGCCGGGGACCAGACGTTTTGTCACACAAACCACTGGAAACCAGACGCATCACAGCCTTCAATGCACCCGTCGGGAATTTTGTGACTTGCTGTTTGCCCCTTCCGTCTCCACACCGTTGGATCCATCATGGGCGATCCGATTGCCCGTCGAGATGCTATTCTTTGGTCCTAGACAGCCATCCACGAGGACGCGGGGTTTTTTTTTTTGAACGTCACGTTCCAAATCAGGGTGGGTTGGTTTGATATCCGGACGACCTATTTTCGCTGCCAGGGTTTTACCCGTATCACCAGGGCAACAGCGGCATAACGGCGGCGTCGCAAACGTGTCAACGTCGGATGAACAGTCGCACAGTCTGCCGAGATCTAAGATCGATCTATTTACTATTTACGAATGCCGGACCAGGCAGCCACATATCATACCAAGAGCCGCTTGGGTTTAGAATTGTCTACGCTCTCTGCAGGGCTGTCTGGGCTTCTCACCAATATGATAGGACGTTCGTGCAGATAAACATCCCATCTTGTCCCGCTCCTTAGGTAAATTGGCAGCGCTTGCACCTATCGTCGATTTCTCTCGTGGCTTTCAGTCTATGAAAGTTGCGGCGTTACAACGGCGTCTTGCTTAACTGCTCCATCTTCGTCCTATCATGAATACACGGTGTTTGCAATCATAGGTCAGGCTCCCTACAACCTTGGCCGACCATCGCTGGCAACTTTGGAGGCTGGTAAGATGCTGTCAAAGGGCCGCGCCTCTCTCACAGCCGCCTCCTTCCACCGGGCTCGTCCGAGCCATTTGCCTGCTCCTTTCCGCATCTTCACTCACTAGGAAATGCTGCGCGTCACATAGATGAAACCTCGGAACCTCTTGCGAACCTGCTGCATTGCAGCTCTCGCCAGACCCGGGGGAACCCCTCATGAGACCGTTCATGCGCAAAAAAAGCATCTGTAACATCTGTCTGGGGTTGATGGCTGGTCGGGGTCATCTGCCGGATCATCACAGGTTCCGACCTAGTTCCTATGCGACCGCCTCTGCGGGGAACAGGGCGATCCCTGCGGCGACCCCAATCTCGCCGGGCACTGCTCCGGCCCACTCGAATAGTGCTGTCCGTCGACCGGCGGGCCCTGTGACGGCCCAAATCCGCCGTGGTACTGCTCGGGTGTCATCGGGGATCGGTTCTCCGTCGTCGGCACAACTCCGGTTGTTGGTTCACCCAGTACAAGCCGCCTGCTCCTCGGGTGACAGAATTGTTCCTCGCATTGCGCGGCGCGGCCCCGCACCCGAGAAGCCGGGCCGGGATGTTATCATCGAGGCCCAAACACCCATCGATGTCGGGGGATGGGCAGGCTCGCCTGAGGCACTATCACAGGGAATGCGCCCTTGACAATGCGGCAAGGCAGAAAGGGCCTTTACACCAAGGCACCCGCAGTTTACGGCCACCGAAGCATAGAGCACGGTAGTCATATCGCCTAAAGGGGTGGTTTTGGCATACAAACGACGGCTACTGTTTCTGCCCCGACGATGATTTCCCCTGTGGTTCTCAGCTACTCAGGGGCTGTGAGCGGGATGTAGGTGTAGTCAAAAGTAGCAGTCGGGACGGTAGCTCTACTGAGTCATGGATGATATTGCGCCAATGAAATCAACGACGGCTTTCCCATTATACGGCGCAACGCGATGCTAGATCGGGGGCGTAAGCTGATGCCTGCAAAAGGAGCAACCTGCCTACGCTCGCGGCGCTAGCGTATGCTGCGCCCTGCTGGTGGGATCCTCAACACCAAATTTCCACACGTCTGCGCAAGACACCAATCGTGATCCTGCAAGTCGTGCGAACCCCTGAGCAGAACCGGCAGGAACCCGTTCCGGAAATTTGCGGCGGCCCAAGGCAGTCTTTGATCAGGCTCCCCGTGACCGATCACATAAGCGGCAAGTATCGAGGCCAAGCGCTCTTGTTGTGGCGGTGATGACCTTCCTGGCTCTCGGATCCTACCACGATCCTAGCATCTTTCAGCTGCCAGCGCTGGAACCCCTGGATCTCGACCGATCTGGGGTGCCGCCCGCCGGCGATTGGCTGCAACCCGCAGGCTTGGCTGCAGTGGCAGCGCATGAACTATCCATTCTATAGGCTTTGGGTCCTCATCCTTCAAGCCTTCGGGTAAGAGTAGGAATTGCCTCGGCGATAGGGCTGTTGGTTCTGGGCCGACGGCCCCCTGTCCGGAGGGCGGAATAGCCTCATCCAGCCAGGCGTACATGCGAACACCATGGGTTGGTTGGCTGTGGTTGGTGCGTTTCTGTATTGGTGCCTTGCTGGGTCCGAATATGACATGCGAGAAGATCTCGACAGCTCCGCAATTATGGCCGAATCCCGCTGGTGAGAGAGGGTGAGGGCAACGATATAAAAGCGCTGTGATCTCTCCCAGAGCTCCGTAAAGAAGACTTTGTCCCAGCAGGAAGCATCAACGCCTCGGAGCCCCATCTTCTACCTTACTCCTCCGCCCTAGAGTCCCAAAAAGCCGTTCGTTCACAGCAGCTGGAAGCCGCCAGTCCTTCATAATGCATCTCGCGTCCATGATCCTCTCGTCTGCGGCGCTCGCCGCCTGCGCGGGCGCCGCCGCCGTGGTCCCGCGCAAGGACTCAGACGGCGTCGTCGTCTCGCTGCCCGAGCCCATCCCCATGGACAGCTTCACCGTGAGCAGCCTGTCCGTTCCCGAAGGTCTGACCTGGTCCGTCCAGGACATCATCGCCGGCGGCGGCAACGCCACCGAGGCGGCGCCGTCCGGCAACACGGCCGGCGCCGGCGCGGCCCCCCTGGACGTGCGCCAGATCGGCAAGGACGAACGCGTGCTGCAGACCAGCACCGCCTATCCCTTCGGCGCCATGGGCCGCATCCGCATCACCTGGTCCGGCTCGCAGTCGTGGTGCTCGGGCTCGCTCGTCGGCCCCCGCGTCGTCGTGATGGCCCGCCACTGCCTCAAGTCTGGCGGCTCGTACCGCTTCCAGCCGGCCTACTACAACTCGGAGCGCCTGGGCGGCTTTGACGTCAGCCAGACCATCAGCCTGGGCGGGAAGAACGAGGACAACGGCGGGTGCGGCTGGAAGAACGACTGGGCGCTGCTCATCCTGCGCACCAAGCCGAACCTTGGCTTCCTCGGCTTCCGCGCCGTGACGGATGCCATGTCCAACGCCAACCTCAACTGGTGGAACGTAAGCTCTAGTCTCTCCCCCACGCTCGCCTCTTCTTCCTCAAAAAGATAGCTGATTTTAGATTCGACGCTAACCTGACACCTCACAGTACGGCTACCCCCAGGACAAGAACGGCAGCGGCCAGCACCCGTACTCGCACAACGGCTTCAAGGTCAAGAAGACGACCGGGTGCGGCAGCAGCGAGGGCGGCGCTCTGGAGACCACCGTCGACAGCTACGGCGGCCAGTCGGGCGGCCCCATCTGGCTGAACCAGGACGGCGGCGCCTACCAGTACGGAGTGCACGTCGGCGCCGTCAAGGGTGTCCGCGCGATTGCTTCGCACGGCAGCACCCTCATCAACGCCATCGTCAAGGCGCGCAAGGACTTCCCTTGAGTTGGCGGTCGGGAGATGTGGAGAGTTGATTTTCGTGCTGGTATGATGGCAAAGCGTAATTGTCTCCTATTTGACTCACAATAATATGGCCGTATTTATCGGCGTCTTGCTCTGTTATGTACAAAGAAATCAGTTGGGTATAGAACGGAGAGGTCACTTGGTTATGCCGAATGGCTGAAATTCCGTTTATTGTGGGAATAATGTAAAGAAAGCTGGATATTTCACAGGACCATGAACACAAAGATAAGAAACTCATTCGACCCTCTAGGCCGATACTTGTGACCGACATAGGCTCCAACTCAAATCGACTTCCTCTTCGCGGCAGGGACGTTAAAGCGCAAACCCGTCGTCACATCGCGGAACCACAGCGCCATGGAATCGGCCCACCAGTTCTGTCCATTCCGCCAGGGGTCTCTGCCCGCGGACATGGGCATCCGGGCGTTGCCCTCGAGGATGTACGTCGAGTTGTTGGGCATAACGGGGAGTTTGGGCATCTGTTGCCTCTCCGAAGGCTCGATGTGAGGAACGACCGAGGTGGCGCCGAGTTCGCGCTGCCGCTTCATGACCTTGAGAGCCGTCTTGACGTGGACGTCGGCGCCAGGTGTCCAGGTGCCGGCGGTGTAACCCATAACAGCGCAGGCGTTGGGAATACCATCCAGCATGCACGAACGCCAGACGTAACGCTCGTTGACGGGGTGCGGCACGCCATCGATGATGAGTGCGCGCCCGCCGAGAAGCTGCATGTGCAGCCCCGTGGCGGTGACGATGATGTCGGCGTCGATCCGTGCGGGCGGCTTGTAGTTCTGCTCTCCATGGGCTCGCTCGCCTGGCTGGAGCTTTATGCCGTGCGCATCGCATGTTTCAATGGTGGCGGTTACAACCTCGCAGTTGGGCTGGGACAAAGCCTTGAAAAAGTCGGCATCGGGACAGAAGCACAGGCGCTGCTCGAACGGGTTGTAGCGGGGGTTGAAATGAACGTCAACCGGGTAGTCCTTGGGTAGGCGCCGCTTTGCTTCGCCGGTGATCACTTTGCGGCCGGCGTTGGGGAAATTCAGCAGGAACTGGACAAACAGGAACTCGATCAAGATTCGGCGCCACCAGTCGATGCGCCCGCCGATATAGTTGCCAAGCCATTTCCGGAGCCATGTGGTCCAGCTGTCGCGCGAGGGCAAGGCCATGACGTAGGTCGGGCTGCGCTGGAGCATCGTCACATGGGACGCCTCCTCCGCCAGGCTGGGGAAGAGCGTGACAGCGGTGGCGCCGGAGCCGACAATAACGACACGCTTGCCACGGTAGTCGACCTTTTTCGGGTCCCAAAACTGCGGGTGGACGACCTGGCCGGCGAACTGGTCGAGGCCGGGGATTTCGAACTTGCGGGGGCTGTCATAGTCGTAGTAGCCGCTGCACATGAACACCCACGAGGCCTTGAAGAGGCGCACGACGGTTTGCCCGCCAGCCGCGGGAACCTTGACCGTCACCGTCCAGCGCTGCTCCTCACTGGACCAGGAGAAGTCCCGCACGTCGTGGCCGAGGCGGATGTGCTTGTCGATGCCCTGGCTGGCGGCGGCGTCGGCGATGTAGTCGTTGATCAGCTCGGCCGAGGCAAAGTCGGTACCGTGGGGCCAGGGGTGCCATGGCATGCCAAAAAGAGCGAGAGTGCTGTCGGAGCGGATGCCGGGGAACTTCCAGAAGCTCCAGGTGCCGCCAGTGACCTCACGCCGCTCGAGGATGGCATAGCGGACATCCGGAAAGGCTTCCTTGAGGCGGTATGCGCTGTTGATGCCGGAGAGGCCCGCGCCGATGATCAGCACGTCCAGCTCCTCCACATCAGCAGGGCCCTCCGTAGGTGGGGCGGACATGGTCTGTGCGTGGCCCTGGCGCGTCGTGCTCTGGATGTTGCGGTTGTTACGAGGGCTCAGGCCACTGGGGCTCTCCTCGAGACAGATGATGCTTGGGGTGAGATGGTAGCTCTGTTATATCGACGAAAAAGATGAGTGGTCTGAGGGGATTTTGACTTGCGGGGCTAACAGCAGGAGAGGAGATGCATAAACGTGCTGGTGCCAAGCTCAGCCGCAGATGCGAGCGAGTCCGACGGGGCGTTTCGCAAGCAAGCACAAAAGCGGCATGTTGCGTCACACTTTTCGAGCTGTTGGGATTGGCACTAGGTCCACCCGAATACTGGGGATAGCGTTGGGATTGGGCTAAAGTTTTGCCACTAAAAAAAAGATAAAACACGGTGGCGACGCGGGAAGGGATGGAAAAGATCGGACGCTACACGCACATGCCAATCATTGGCCCAGGGCAGACACCGGACTTCCTCTGCCTTTTGCTTGTGACAACTGCTCGTACGATCACGTTTCCTTGGCCAGCGCAATCCGCAACGCCATGGGCTCGACGCTTTCGACCTTGCCGTTGGCGTCGAGATTGAAGGCGAACTGGTCCAGCGGAATTTGGCCTACCACGACGCTCGTGGTCGTCACCCAGGTGCCGCAATCGGTCGTGAACATGAGGTTGGTCGCCTGCCCGGTCAGGTCCTCGAACAGCGCTCTGAACCCCACCTTCCTGCCTCCACCCGGCCGCGGCGACTCGAGGCCAGAAGGATACAGCCGGATGCTCGGGTTTGTCGGCCACGTGAACCCGGTCGGCACCAGGAACGATACCGTCTGCATGTCGGTTCCGTTGCTGATCCAGCCGTAGACGCCCAGCCCGAGGCGGTCCGACGACGTGCGGATCTCGAGGCTAGAGTTGACGCCACTACCGACCGCCGTGTACAGCCCGCCGTACGTCGCCTGCGCCTGCTCACGCGCCGTCTGCTCCAGCGCCGGGACCAGCACCTCGCCCATGGTGTCGGCCCAGCTGAAGGTCGGGTTGCCCACAAGCGAAGTGCCCGCCAGCATCACGCTGAAGCCGGCGTCGAAGTCGGGCAGCATCGCTAAAAGTGCCGCGTACGAACCGATCCGCCCAGCCTTGTTGTACGAGTCCGTCACCCGCTTGTAGTTGGGTGACCGCGACATGTCGATCCGCCGCACTCCCCAGGGATACCCTACCGCCGCGATCAGCTCCGAAGTCATGGACGCCGGCTTCAGCCATCGCGCCGTCGTTGCCCGGGTCATGAGCTTTGATGAGACAATCGCCCGCCCCGTGCGTGAGAGGTCCGAGGACGACGAGTACATATTCCCAGTGCTGGTTCGGTTTGCCGTGTCCGCGCTTCCAGGTCAGCATACCAACTTTTTTTTTTTTCTTTCCTATTTCCAACCGACGGCACTCGGCCCTTCCGAGCCAGGATCGGGGTCTACTCACGGCGCCGACTCCCCAATGCTTAACGGCCAGCTGGTTGATCCGGCATTGCTTGCGTTGGCGGGTATAATGCCGACAGAGTCGTCCGGCTTGAAGAGGGAGGTTCGATTCAGACCCAGAGGCTGCAACACCGAGTTTTCAAGTATGTCCTTGTACGATTTCCCTGTGATTCCCTCGAGCGCGTATGCCAGTATCTGGAATGAAAGGTCCGAGTACACGGTCGCGGCCGCCGGCCCATACTGCGGAGGAAGCTTTCGCATGCCCTCAAAGAACTCTGTTAAAAAACATCCGCCCTCCATTGATCAGCATCACAACGCCAACGGGTTCCTCGGGCGCGTCCTTGCATCTCGTGGCACTCACGCTTCCGGTTGCATGCGGTGTACGTCCCGCAAGGTGGTATGTCTTCTGGCGAAATGGGCGGGAACCCCAATGCCGCTCTCGTTCTGTTATCGAATTGCTGCGTCACCTCGCCCTGTCCTGCGTCTGTGGCGGTCCGGTCAGAATTTGTTTGTCTGGACCCTGAGCAGGAGCAGGCAAGGCCCAGGGACACCCACAGCCGTGAAGAAGACCAGCAAGTTGCCCCGCCAGATCGCCCACGGTGATTTCTTTCCAGTTGACCGTCATGATCGGATCCATTTCCACCCGATGGCCGTGGGACGCCGCGATCTCGGCCAGCTCCGGTACCAGGTCGACAATGGGCTGCCGCCAGTGCCGGTCGCCGGCCGCCACCAGCCACGTGAAGACGGTGTAGGCCTTGGTCAGGCTGCCAATCCTGTACACCGTATCCCCGTTGACCTCCTTGACCCCCGTCGTGTTCATGTTGGCGAGATTACGGGCGGTGTGGTGGAAGGAGAAGGACGCCCTGCCATCAGGGTCATCAGCCGCCCAAAGCTCAACCGAGAAGGACGTGACGGTGCCCTCAGAGCCTGCGGCTAGCTCCGAGAACTTGTCGTTGAGGGTCCGGAACGCGGCTTGCATAGTCGGCCACTCAGCCAAGCGGCGTGGCTTGGGATAGGCCGGGCCCTGGATAGGGCAGTTGAGCGGCGCGCCAGATGCGAGGCCTAGAAGTAGGCACGCTAGAGGCGCGCCAACCAAGAAGGCTGCCTTGGCTGTAGACCACGCCATGGTCGTCGCTGATAGTTGCCTTGAGGTGAGCGGACAGATTTACTGCGCCGTCCTTGAGGCGCGTCTAGGTGGCATAAGTGCAGCATCCTACATTTGTAATTAGTTAGCGCCGTCCTCCCGTCCAATATGGACACGGCAGCATACGTACCATGCACGAAAGAATCCGCCGCGTTGCCTAGATCCGGGTGCAAATAAGGCAAATAGAGATAGATTAACTCCATTCAGGGCACGACGTCTCCCGCCGTCTAGACCCTGCGCTCCTTTGTCTCGGCTGCGTGCAACTCAGAGTATGCAAGGGAGAGTGCTGATAAGACCCCGCACCACCACTGAGTGGCGTTGGCGATAGTGACAGGTGGGGAAATATCAGGTTCACTAAGATACAGAGTTGCACCGATCCAAATTTGAGATAATATATGGGGCAGGTGTCCATACCCCGCTGGCGCACCTGAACCCAGGATCACGGAGGCAGAAAGTCAGTTGCAACTTTCGGCTGTCGGTTGAAGGCTATTTCTGGGGTCAGATGCATCCTGGCCAAGGGTCCATCAGATGGAAACCGTCCCGGCACGAGTCCCGGCTAATTATTCGGGATAAGCTAAACACCGATTTTATTCGTATCTCACATGTCGTCTGCAGCTGCCCGTAGTCTGTTACGTCGTTTCCGCTGTGGTTTCCTCCGTCGGGCCCAAGGTTGTCCCCTCGACAATGGGCCCTCGATAGCGAGGCCTACGGAGTAGATACACAACCGCTTTGGAGGAAACAAGCGAGTTGACAATGGATGCTGTCAGCGCCAAGAACCACTTCTGTATCGAGATTATGACATAGTCAAACGAGAGGAAAAGGGAAGAGCAGTTCCAAGGTTTTTTTTACTTCTCACACATCGCTGCTGTTTTCACCGTTTTCCCTGCCTAAGATAGAAAGCTCTACAAGCAAGCCTGAAGCGAATAAATGACCCGATACGTTCAAGCGTGCGCGGTTAAGATCCGAGAGGCCGGGATGAGTGCGTAGTCCAAGAGAATGAATGCAGGGAGAGAGAAAAATAACCAGACAAGTGACAAAAGAAGGAATCATCTCTATCCAGGCAGGGATCGAACCTGCAATCTCTTGATTCGTAGTCAAGCGCCTTGCCATTTGGCCACTGGACCGGATGAATAAGTCATTCAAAAGATCTCATGATCGGATCTCGGTTCTGTGAAGTGCATTTGCTGGAGCCTCGGATGGAGACGGGGCTGGACGTGGAATCTATGTCTAGCCAGACCGTGAATCCCACGAAGCTTGCCTTTTGATACTAGAGCTCAGTGTATGTAACCGGCATGCTCATATGGAATATCCCATAATTAACAGAAGGCATACCTTCAACAACTTATTTGGACAGGTGCTTGACAACCGAACATAGCTTATCGAAACTGCGCCTCCTTTTTCAAACAGCCAACGACGTTCCCGAACTAGCAAACACGGCGCCGTGGGCTGCTTCCATACAAGGCAAAGTAGCCATATGAACCTCAACACAATCAAGTGCAAAGGCTTTGAAAGATAAAGGCTTGCAAACAGGTTGACTGTAGACTGTAACGAAAGGATTCGGTTTAAATTAAATGTGCTTGAAACCATTACTATTTGCTATTGTTAATTACCTCGTACGCCCTTATCGCCCTATTCTTTTTTATTTCCTCAGTGGAGGCTTCAAACGCCAACACATGCGTAGGTATGTGTTTGCCCAGAACCCCCTGCAGTCCGACCCGGCGGCCGGGCTCCAATGGATGACGTCTCCGAGGCCAATGCCATACTGGCGTGCGATATGATCGCAACTCTGCCCACCCTGGACAAAGCGGAATCGCTTGCGGCTACTTGCGATGTCTTCCTGCCCTGGCTTCGGGGTTTTGTCAAACGGCGGCGCCTGTCCTCTGCGATTGGGCTTCCGAGACCCCAATGCGCACGTGTAGCCGGCTCGCGTTTTTTGCAGGCCGTGTCGCTCATGTCCTTGCCCACTCGTGTAGCCGGGCTTTAGTGATACCGTGCTTGGTGGCGACGGTCCAACAGTTCTTTTCGGCGATGGCCAGGCGGAAGCGGTTGCATTTGTCGGTCATGTCTGGCTGGGCAGACTTAGGAGTCCCGGTCCCGTTGTCGGGCTTGGTGGGTGTTTGGCTGCGCCATCTCGGCAGGGACTGGGACGGGG